>VZRF01007232.1:260426-444738 GCA_013396875.1 Vireo altiloquus
GGGCACGGCGGGGAGGGGAGGGCGGCTGCTTTCCGCCGCCATCTTGGCGACCTTCACGTGAGGCGCGGCCGGGCCGCGATTGGGCCGCGGGCGGGGCGGGGTCGGGCCGCGGCCGGCGCGCGAGGCCCGGCGTGACCCGGTGGCGCCCCAAGGTGACTCGAGTGACCTTCGTGGCGGCTCCGGCCCCGGCCGCGGGGCTGGCGGATCCTCCCTCGCCCCCAGCCTCTGTGCCTCTGGCTGGCAGCTGCCTCGGCCTAACGCGGCCCCCTCAGGCGACTCTTGCCCGCGGGCCCGCCTCTATCAGTAAAGGCTCTCGCCTCTAGGTAGGCCCGGTCGTGATGTCTTATACTTACCCTCGTTCCTCAGAAGGTCAGTTAGGCTGGTAAAGACCTCTCAGGTCATGAAACCCAACTTAACACCACCGTTTAAACTAGACCGTGGCACTAAGTGCCACGTCCAGTCTTTACCAACTCCGGGGACGGTGCCTTCACCACCTTCCTGGGCAATCTATTCCAATGTCTAATCAATTTTATCTGAAGAAATTACTCTCTAATGTCTAACCTAAATCTTCCTTGGCACAGCTTGAGGCTGTGTTCTCTTGTCCTGTCATTAGTTGCCTGAGAGGAGAGGCTTGCCCCCACCTTGGTACAATCTCTGGTAGTTGTAGAGGAATTGTTTGGAGCTGTCTGTTCCAATTTGTTAAATCCTGTTCTCTGAGAAAGCTTGGAAGCAATTTTAAGGCTTTTTCTTAATAATACCAACGATTGCCATCCAGCATTAACAATTTTTTTTTATAGTAAAAGCAGGTCTAAGCCCAGCTGTAGCATAGACCTGTTGGGGCATGTGGTCAGTATTTGTATTTTTATTTGCAGGTGCAACATGCGAGTAAACAGATTGCTGCTGATAAGCAGTACAAGGGTATCATCGATTGTGTAGTGCGTATTCCAAAGGAACAAGGAGTGCTGTCTTTCTGGAGAGGAAATCTGGCAAATGTCATCAGATACTTCCCAACTCAAGCTCTCAATTTTGCCTTCAAGGATAAGTATAAGCAGGTGTTTTTGGGAGGTGTAGACAAGCACACTCAGTTTTGGAGGTATTTTGCTGGTAACCTGGCATCTGGTGGTGCAGCTGGAGCCACTTCCCTCTGCTTTGTCTACCCCTTGGATTTTGCAAGAACCCGTTTGGCTGCTGATGTTGGAAAAGCTGGCGCAGACAGAGAATTCTCTGGTCTCGGGGACTGTCTAGTCAAAATCACCAAGTCTGATGGTGTGCGTGGCTTGTACCAAGGGTTCAATGTCTCTGTCCAAGGCATCATCATCTATAGAGCTGCCTACTTTGGGATCTATGATACAGCAAAAGGTAATATTTCAGAGGGAATGTGAAAAACCTGGTTTTAGAATTGTATTGTCTGGTTTTGGATATGTGAAAGCGAAGGAGAATATTTGTGCCACATCTGTGACACTGCTGTATTCAAGGGAAAACTTGTGTATGTGTTAATGGCAGCAGCCTACTTTCAGTTACTTTTTTTGTACTTAAAGCAGTTGCTCCTAATTCCAGGAGAGTATATTAGTGACCATACACAATTAGAATAACTTATATTTGTTCAGTGCATTACTGTACTTACATTGGAGCAGTCCGAGAATGTTTAGTAAAGTGGGATTGAGCAGTGCTTTTGCAAAGTAATTGTTAGGCTTGGCATTTGGGCATTTAGGTCATCATTGCTAGTTTGTAGTGTAATGTTATGTGCAGGAATAGTGACTTAATTTAGTGACATTTCTTTACTAAAAGAGAAGTGAATAGTCAAGTTTTCTCATGCCAGTCTAAAAAGAATGGTTATGCTTAACTGGTAATGTATTTTGATTACTGAGAAGAAAGTCTCCTAAATATTGCTTCGGTATGTTACAGTTTGTGAAGTGTTTTGTTGCAGTTTTTATTTAGAGTATGGGTCTACAGTGTTTCATGCTAGCTCATCTAGTAACATAGCTGTCACGTAGTGAGTGAGCCCCAGAGGAGGGTGTGTGGAAGATAAAAAGCTAATTGCCTTTTTTGTTTTATTGCAGGCATGCTCCCAGATCCCAGAAATACTCACATTGTTATCAGTTGGATGATTGCCCAGACGGTGACTGCCGTGGCTGGTGTGGTCTCCTATCCTTTTGATACAGTGCGGCGTAGAATGATGATGCAGTCAGGACGCAAAGGAGGTAGGCTGTAAATCCATGGAGCTATTAATGCTGTTTTGACAGCATTAACAAGATGGAGTTCTTTTTTACTAATAGCCATCCTCTGCCGTTCGTTGTTTCATAATTGTGATTTGTTATATTACACTCAAATGAGGAAATGCCGTAAGGTTCAACTTGCGATTGTCAGAATTTATGATGAGGACTTTTTGTTATGGAACATAAAACAAAAAAAATTAAAAAGAAGGCTTAACATTTTTAGTACCTATTGTGTTACAGTCTTAAATTGTGGTTTGGGACATCAGAAAGCAGTTCAGTGAAACCGAGTTGTTAAAATTATCTGAGATAAAATAGGAATTAAGAATAACTCTTTGCTCTTTTCCTGCAGCTGATATCATGTACTCTGGAACAATTGACTGCTGGCGGAAGATTGCAAGGGATGAGGGAGGAAAGGCCTTCTTCAAGGGTGCATGGTCTAATGTTCTCAGAGGCATGGGGGGTGCTTTCGTGCTTGTGCTGTACGATGAATTCAAGAAAGTAATTTAAACAGCCTAAATAGAATTGGAAATCAAGTTGAGCAGATCATGTAGAATAACTACCATTATGGACCATTGACCTTCAAGAAATTCCTGTGAGTCTTATTTATCGGAGCCAGATGATACTTATAGATGGGGCTAGAAACTGACATAGAGGACTGATCCATTTCTCTGTAACATGCATGAAGACACTGAATCTGGCAATTCAGTGTGGCAATTTTTCTTTACAGCAGTGAGGAATGAGTGGCATTGGTTCTGGGTCCAAAGTAGCTAGGTCCAATTTAGGCAGAAAAAAATCATTTGCCTTTGGATCAGTTGCCAGTTTCAAGTCCTATCTTCTAGGACCATAAAATTGTATTTGAAAGCATTTGCTAACAAATCATGTTCTTTTCCACTTGTACTGAAGCACTATGTACCATTTTGCACAGCTGAACATCTAGCAATTTTGTTCTTAAATTGGGGCATTCTGCTGTAAAACAATAAACATACTTACTCGGTCTGTGTTGAAATTATTACATAAAAGCTTTGGGAAAGCCTCTTGTATTTGAAAACTTGTTTCAGATCATGAGTCCTCTGATACCCTTACACTGCATTCTGTAACAAAATAAGCTTTTTAAAAAATAATTGAATGTGAGATCTTTAGAGGGGAGGGGTGGGGAAGCATGGGTTGTACTAATAGAAACCACTCCCGTTCTTTGTGCCTGATAGTGTATGATGGGCTGCTGCAAGTGGCTTTTTGCATGATTCTTAGAAATTGATTTACAACTTCTACGATTTAAAATTGGGGGGGAGGGGGGAGGGTTCAGTTGTAGTGCTAGGAAAACCCAAAGTACCAAGGACTGTCAAAAAGTAATGCTCTTGCCCTTGGTAAAACAGCCTAAAATAAATGATTTTTTTTTGTTAAATTAGTGTGGAAAGCAAAATGGCATTCATGCAAAAACCCAGGAACCCAGTAAATACCTTCAACTTCTGAGTGACCTATGTATTGTATTGTTGCTGCTGGTTGGAAATGTTAATTGTGCCATTCAAGATACTGTTTGGCCTCATTTGTGACAGTGATCAGTAGCTCTGTGGAAGGTTGAATTTTATCTGAAATGAGTTGCAGTCTAATGAAGTTGAAGGGGTGTGGGGGAGGGAATGTGTGTGCTTCTATGTAGCTGTAAAATAATAGATCAAGGTAGGTCAGCATTCAGTATTAACTGATTGATGTTTAGGGATGGTTAGAAGACCAGACTTGACTAATTTCTCTTAACTGCTTTTCAAGATAATGTAATACCTATGTGCCGTTCTTCATATGTGTATATAATCTTTTGTACTTTGTAATCTGCAGAGACATGGTAGAGGGACCAGTAAAGGAAAACAAGGTGTTAATCTTGGTGTTTTAAGAACTCTCCCTATATCTTGAGAAAGGAAAAGTGTGTCATTGTATGACTCATGGAAGGCTGACTGAGCTGTCTTGGGTTCTTCTGTGTGCCTTCTGAGATTGCTATTCAAGATGAAGTATTTAAATTACCTGCTTGGCTTTGGCTGGTTATTACCTTCCTCTCAAGCATACTTCACCTTTTTCCTTTCGCTGTTGCACAATCACTGCTTTCAGCATCTGTATGTGAATGTAAGGACATTACACAGCTCCTTTGTACACAGGCTTATGGTAAACTTCATTTACCTACTGCAAGTGGTTCTTACATCCTGTGGCAATGGCAGCTCCCTGTGGTACAGGCAGGTCGTTTGATGTTCACCCTGCCACTCAATTTGTGAGGGAACAAGGGAAGACATTTTGTCTACATCAACACACTGATGAGATTTTTTCTGTATCAGTGCCTTGCAAGGGTAGAGGTAATGGTGGGATACCTCCCTGTGAGTGTATGGTGGCCCAGGCTTTGTGAGAGTAACCAAATGTGGCCATTACTTCAGCAGCCCCTGCCAGGGACACAACTTCTGCACCCAATCTCCCCTCCAGAACAAGGTTTTAACCAAAAGAAATAGGAAAAGAAACAAATGCAAGTGTAGGGATTTAAGGGGAACTGCAATTTCCTGATGCTGTGTATTCAACATTAATTAATTTGTGGTGTTCAGGTTTGGGGGTTTTTTTAAATATATGGCTTCCCTTAATCATGCAGCAGCAATTTCCAGTGTGTGATGCAGTTTAGGGATGTAAGAGGTAAACAATAAATGAGACTTTTAAAAAAAACCCATTTGTTCTCTGCCTTATTGAAACACTCTGAAATTCATTCATTTTGAGAAATACGAACAGGAAAACATCCAGCATTTGTAAAAGAAAATACTGGCATCTAAAGCCTCTATTTTAAAAGGCATTGGAAATAGTATTTGCACCCTTTGAAGGACGTAACTGAGATACATTTGTGAGGAAATTTTTCATTTAAAATCTAGCTATAAGGTTTTATTTCAATTCTCACAACTGTTAGACTTGGTTTTTTTAAAAGGCTTTAGATGATCTGTGGGAATTAAGTACATACTAAAACTGTGCAGGATCATAGTGTTGCAGAGGTCTGTATTTGCAGTGCCAGTACTGAGATCATGAAATGGCTGACTGACTGGCCAGTATTCATAGTTAAAATTGACAAGTATAGTTTTATTTTCCATTTTTGTCTTGCATAAGGTTAGTTGCATATATTGGGATAGTTTGGTGTTGCTGGTTGGAAGATCAAATTTAAACATGTTCTAAGTAAGTTTCTGCTTTAGAAAATAACTGGGCATATAAAAATTACAGTAAAATTAATGTGGCAATATACAGGAGGCCTGTCAGCCTACAGGAAATCATTATAATGAGAGGAAAGAAACTTCACAGCACTCATGACAAGAAATAACAGCTTTATTCTGGCTAAGAGGCCTTGTCACATTGTGAAGAATCTAGCAAGGTTTAAGCACATCTTCAAAGTAGGTGCTTGTAGAAAAGCTTAGTTGCTAGGCATTGTGGGTTTGAAGAAGAGGAAAAGAATGAGGTTTCACTGATTTTTCTTCCTTTTTTTATCTGCTCCATTTTAAGTAAATTTTAAGGAGACAAGTTTTATAGGTGGTTATATTCTTTTATAGACTGGTTTGAAGTACTTGTCAGGAGGATCCATAATTTTCTTTCATGTTGGGGAATTGGGTGTGGTTTTGGAACGTTGGATCATTCTTCAACTGTAGTTATTTCCTCAGTATGACTTTTTGTTGGTAGATTTACATACTCTGTCTAAAGAGAAAGAAAATTCTGCACCATGCAGTAAGCTGCAACTTGCCGTTGGTATCATTCTAAGCATTAGTTTCAACAGCACCAAAGACATCCCATCTTGCTCTTTTAATACTTAAGAAATAATTGCAAAGCAGGATAAACAGTTTTAAGGACAGGTAAGGAATGTTTCAATATATATGATCATAGCTGTCAGCAGGAGGAAGAACAGAAGCTGATTTAGATGCTGGACAACCTTAGCTGAGACAATAGAAGGAATTTATTCAGTCAGTATTGCCTGAATTTTCCATACGTAGGCATGGGCTAGACATGTGTATAAAATATTTTGGTTGCTATCACACATTTTCACATTCACTAACCTGGAGTTCTAGCAGAGCGCATGCTACTAGATAAGACCATAGTACTCATGGAGCACTTGGAGTTTTAAGTATTAAGGGAAGATAAATTTAAAAATAAAGAAAAAAAAAGGGATAGTATGGGGGAAGTGGGGGGAAGGTTAAAAAAGCAAGCCTGCTGCCATACTGAAGGTGTGTTGCAGAACATCAAACCAAGATGTCTTGGGGACTTTTTTCCTAGGAAATCTGAAGAGCGGGTAAAGCTCTGTAGGGCCTTGTGGTCATGGTATTTTGTGCTACTTTACTGTTCTCCAAGGAAAAGGCACAGAGTGTGTTTTGCAAGTTCTTGGAATATATTTAACTCCAGGCAGGAGGCGATAAAACTCGGTAATGGTGAGGAAAGCATATGGGGAGAGAATGACTATAAAGTCATTGGTCTGTAGTAAGATGAGTAAAATAAAATGGTTTAGAGGAGTGCAAGCTGTCTGATGCACTGAGTGATTTGGTTGGTAGGACCTTAAAGCAAATAAAATTGGCAGTTCTTTAACGTGAGAGTCCTAAGGATACAGTGCAGAAAGTTAGGGTTTTTTAAATCATGAGCTTTTTCAGTGATCTGGGGAAAAGTATTGTGTAATAGGAGAGAAAATGAGAAAATGTGAGAGGTCGTTGAGTAAATAGAGGCAAAATGAAGAAATGCAAGATTTTAAAGGGTGTGATTAGCAAAGGACATTGCAGGTTTCAACACAGTTCATAAATCCATAAGCACTAAATGTCAGGGAGATTGGTATTTGGTGGAGAAGAGCTTTTGAAAATACACTTTTTGTACTTAATTATTATTTTAATACCTTTGAAGAATTGCAGCATTCAGTGTTAAAGGTACTGAGTTTGGAGAGAAGAGCTAAAAGAAAATTAGATTTTAAGAGTAGATCAAACTGTTTAAACATGTCAGAATCATATGACATGTAATTATCTTCACAGTGCCTCTTGGCAGCTATGAGGCAACGTGGGGGCTTCTCTTAACTCTGGCAACTGCTGCTGCTGCATTGGTGCCTGCCTGGAAGTGCCTGAGTCACAGTTTACAGACCCCATCCACAAAGGCCTCTGGGTTGTAGTGGAGTGATTTGAATGTGTTTGGGAGTATCTGCACAGGAGTTTGGAAGCCCCTCAACTTTAGGAAAAGCAGGCAATCAGTGTGAAATTTTCCAAAAACTGCTTGCTCCTTTCCTAGCTATTATTATTTTATATGATGGACTGTGGACTGCTGCTGCTCTGGCAGCTTGGTAGGAAGTGAGATACCAGGTATTTATGACTTAAGGTGTGTGAGTAAACCTATCCAAGTTACATTCCTACCTGCTTTCTATGAAAGCCAGAGGTGGTAGGACCAAAGACAAATTATTCTTTGTAAACAATTGAAAGAAAATTTGTGTCGCTCTTGGATGCCTCATTGGAATGCATGGTGTTGCCCACTGAATTGTAGGCAATTGACAACTGACCTGATTTACTGACTTCAAGTATGTCTTTGCTTTAGCCAGCTGAGAGAAAGCACCCCCTCACTATGCAGTCAACATACTAACCACTGCTCAAATGGACAGATTTGAGAAGCATAGATTGTTTGAAGCCTGGTTGTCATGATGTGTGCAGAAAGACAGGGAGAGTTGCTGTTGACAGTGTGCAGGTGTGTAAGACACTGTCAACAGGAAAGGAATAAGGGTAAAAAGTAACGGATTTTAAGTGCATTAAACCAGGCTATTAAAAAGGCTTTTTAAAAGTAAGGCTAGTTAAGCACACAGAACAGGCTGTGCAGGGATGCTATAGTATATTGTTTGAATACAATTTGCACAAAACACTGAAATTGCTAATCCTGTGTTGAAGAAAGAGGAAGGTTAGTTTAATTGTTAAGTCTTTCCAGCCCTGTTGATTTGCATTCAGTGTGATAGGATTTTTACATGGGTATATGTCATGGAAATGCATGGAAATACGTATTTACGTTATATCATGACCACTGATGTTTGAAAATGCTAGTGGAAAATGCTTCTTCACTTAGGTTATTTTTAAAGTATGAACAGCAACCTTGTAAAGCTGGTACACACAGAAATTACCAGTCTCAGTAAAAGTGAAAACTCTGGTCTTAAAATACCTCTGCAAATACCTCCAGGACAACCATTTGTTTTAACATTGGCATAAAGCAGCATAGCTTGCATGACAGAAATAAGTTTTTGACTAAATGTAACACTTATTTTTATAAGTCAGTTATTCTAGTCTTTGGCCTGTTGTGGTTTGTAGTTAACAAGTTTGACTGAATTGAAAAGAAATCATACCTGGATATCTTCATCAGTTAATGCAGTAAATTTGTCTCTTGGCTGTGGTATGGGAGGAAACATGTTCTTGTAACTGCAATACCTTTGGGTAGAAAATTGGATTGTGGAGAAATTGAAAATATTGCTAATATAACTTAGACAAACATTTTGTGTTATAACTCAAGGACATTTTTTACTTTCAAGATTGAATATCTATTGCTCTATAAATTAAACGAGAAATAAAGTATTTTGAGTGGGGTAGCTGATGGGTAACTATTATTACACTTATCATTTGGGTTACTAAAATTTATTTTGTGATTAGAATCACAGTAAATACCTTATTAATCAAAGACTGAATAAATCGTGTGCCGTAACTTTCACCACTGAGTGAGAAGTTTTATCAAAATAAGTATATGATAATTTGGATTCCCTCTTGTCTGGTACTGTACACAGCCAATGGCTTCAAAACAGTCTGGATGTTAAGTGCTTAACAGAAAAGCTTTTGTAGGATCTGGTAGAATCAATCACTTAACAACTTCAACATCCATTCCCCCTTTTACCCTTAGTGATTTTGCATGCCAAAGGGCCATCCACTGCAATCCAGGTGAATTCATAGTTCATGACATTAATAATCAGATTATTTAAATTTGCCGGTAGGAAACTAGGAGGCTGGAGGAATGTGTTTCAAATAGATAATACTCTATCAGTAGTGTCTACGGAAAAAAGATTGATTTACCTTTTGAAAAGACAATAATGGAGAAGTGTAATTGAGATTGTTCCAAGTGCAATCAGAAATAAAGTCACAAAAATAAAGTAATCTTTCCCTTTACCTGAAACATCCAAGAGAGAGAAATATTTTAGCATGGCAAAAAACTGCCTTTGTATGATGTAATGAATGCAAATTTCACTAAATTTTTTGAATGTCCCAAAGGATTTCAACTTGAGTTTTGTCAAAAAATGCAGATAGACTTGATACATTTTAAGTCTTTTCAAATATTTAGAGAATTTTTTTAAAATTCTGGAAAAGGAGAAGAATGAACAGTTACAGAACAAATGACAGAGCACAATTAGTGGAAAGAGTGAAAAGAAAGATGCAGAAGGAAGGGAATGATATTCATGGTAAAAACTTAGCTGAGGGGCAGACTCATCAGACCAAAGACAAGAGTGGGTCTGGCTTGGTCTATTTCTGTAGCCCATGCATCTGAGTAACTGCTGCCTTCCCAATCCCAGCTAATCAAAGGCTCCACTACCAGAGTATTGGCATGTTAATGCCAATAAGTCCATGTTAATAAAATCCACCCAGTTCCTTCCATGTAATTGGGTAAAAATTAATATTTTATTCATTTCTGTGACTGTGAGGAAGAAAGGGAAGCAAACATGGTAATGCTGAAAAAAAAGTAGTATTTCATAGTCTTACCAAACTCAATGGGTTCACTCCATTCCCCCCAATTTGAGCTTACAAGACAGTTTTTTCCTCTTGCTCTGATTTTCAGAGTGTATCTTTTTTTCTCATTGTAATTTTGGAATTCATATCTGTTATTCCTTACCTAAAAACAAAGTTATCAGACTGCATTTCACCTCATAGGCACATATTAATAAAATTTATGGGTTAATTTCCTAATACAGTTTCTATTAAAAAAATTATTTTTTTTTTATGTATGTACTAGTTAAAAGTTTATTCTGCCATCGAAACTTTATGGTTTTTGAAGGCTAAAAACTTTTTGATATTTATTTC
Organism: Vireo altiloquus; assembly: GCA_013396875.1. NCBI lineage: Eukaryota > Metazoa > Chordata > Aves > Passeriformes > Vireonidae > Vireo > Vireo altiloquus. The sequence continues at coordinate 270,700 of VZRF01007232.1, forward strand.
ATCTTTGTCTTATTTTATTATGCTTTATGGACACTTTTTTGGCATCTTTGTTTGTGGATCCTAAAAAATCTGAAAGACACAGAGCAGAAATTGGAGAAGTACCCTGTAAACTCCCCTTGCAACCTTCATGGGGATTGAACAGGCATGGATGGGGTCTGTCTTTGCTTAAAAGTTTTAATGTTCTTGAGACAATACAATAACATATACATAATATTTGGCCTCATGATGCTTTCTACAAAATCTGGAATCTGGCAAGCCCTTCCAAGGCTGAGAGGACCACTCATTTGTCAGGCGAAGACTGACAGCATGTATTTTCTCCAGGTTTTGAAGATCGTTCTACTCCCTTTCTCTAGCTCTCCTGAGCTACGGTGGTATTGTTCCACCAATGTGAAAGAGTGTTTCAGATTCTTGGTAAGCAAAATTTCACATCTGTCAGGAGCAAAATCTGTTTGTGCAATAATGGAATGTATGAAGTTTTGTGAAATGCATGGAAAATTCTGCTTATCCAATCCAAAAGGGATGTATTAAGTTTACACTTAAAGATATCGCAGGAAAATATTTTTCTGAATTCTCATCACTACATTGATACAAAACACATAGTTCTAGAAGTAAGTGTATTTTCTGTAATGGTATTTATATGCTTAAGTAGGCAAAAGCACAAATTTGTATGTGACAAGAATACTTACACAAGGAAGATTTTTCTCTTCTTTGGGCTCATCCTGCAAAACAAAGAAAAATCTTCATTTTTATTATTTTCTCATCAAATAGTCAAATGTTTATCTCTCTTTTGATCTCATTTTCTTGCTTTTGAAGATCATAAGTTATTTTAAACTGAAAAATCGATCGGATATTATTCTCCAGTTATGTCCCAGAATAACAGCACTTTGTACTCAGATTTTTGTCTTCTTACATCTCCCTTTAGAAAAGGAAGGAAACATTAATTATTTATCAGTAGGTGTGAGAAGCTGTATTTGCCACTGAGGGTATTTTTATACACACTATGCATTCTTATCCATATTGAAATTACGCAAGCAATCACATCATCCTACAAATGTGGCAGATCTGGAAGCTGTGATTTCACAATAGTTTGATAACCGGCAGCAGAAAACTGAAGAGCACATTTACCCTCCTTCCAGTCAAAGAAAGATGTCTGTTAGACATGTGACTTAATCCATGCTCAGGAGCTTTCTGTGAAGAGCTACTTACTCATCCTATGCAGTCAATTTAATTAACCAGAATCAAACATTGACCTGGATCAAAGAACCTGAAAATTTTGAAGAAAAGGATAGGAAAAATGAGTGAACAGATTCAACAGCAGTGAATTTAGCAATGATCTCGGCATTGAAAAGCTGAGGTCCTGGAAACATCTATCACAAGTAATATCAGGAGGATAGCCAGCATCATGGAAAAGTCAGAAAGGTATAACAGGAAGGAATGTCTCATTACAGAAAACACACTCACAGCGTGTCTTGCTCTTTAAGGAAGACTAGTATTTCCCCATCACTCATTGTCAGCTGAGTGCTTTCAGCTTAGAGCATGATGGAAGTCAGCCTGTGCTGTGAATGAGCAGGGTGTAAACGAGTTGCTTAAACTTCTGATGTGTAGTGCTGTTTTAGCTGTCTTACCCCTATTGGCCCCTCCTGAAAGGTGTGAGCTCTGTCTGCCATATCCACGTCGGTACCTTTGGTACCTTCAGCACCTCGAGAGCCATGAGGCACCTACTGCTCCACAGCAGGGAGCCCTAATTGCACTGACTGTGCAGACACCTACCTTAAGGTGTCTTAGTCTAGGAAATGAATTTCTTACCCAAATATATAAATCTACTCTGAACCCCACCCACACTGGCTGTGGCACAGGAAAGAAAAGTTAACGTATGTTTCTTTCAAATCAATGTTTTGATAATATTGCTATATTGTGATCTATATCTTTATGTAAAACTTTCTAAGTATTTCACACAAGATCTTACTGTCAAATTATACCAACCAGCTGGAAAACTGTGTGTACTGCAATTGCTCCTTGAAATAGCTACCGAGGTAGATACTATTAATGCATGAAAGATAAAAAATCCAGATAATCCAAAAATCCAGCCTGCAAGCCGTTGGTCTTGTTTTTAATAAACAAATGAGATTTAATGGTGTGTTCCTTTATTGCAGTTGTGCATTTATGTTTAACCCATAGCTGATCTTTCCTGTAATGGTCTTGTGCCTGAGGAATTGCTACCGTGGTAAGCTTCTGAGCTGCAGAAGTTAATGAAAGGTGGGATGTGAGACCAGCAGAGCTGGAGCATGAGGACACCACATCTTATGAGAGACAAGCTAATAAATAAAGAAATCAGAATTTTACACATTATAGATATTCATGAGCACAGGTACACTACCAAAGACAAACCAAGACATTGTTTTTACCTTATTTTGTATGCTGATTTCATACTGAAAACACTTTGGTTTATTCTTACGACTTGTATGGGGTGGATGCCATGTAATTATGCAACCTGCTGAGTCTCCGGTACAATGGGCAGTGACATTTAATGGAGCAGTGAGTATTTCTGGGGAAAAAAATGGATCAATTAATTCAGGCATGGTCAGTAATCAGCGGCAACTCATGCTTTCACAGCAAAATGAAGGTGAGACAGCTGATGTAAAACTGTGTGCTGCTGATGCTAACTAAAGTTATCTGGTAAACAGCTTTTGGACATCTGAAGTAAATGAAGTTTGTGTAAAAAAAAGAGCTATGAATGATTTTGTGGAATTCAGTTGTGCAATCAGCACAGTGCCATTTTTTTTCTACATATCTTATCCAACTTCACATTGACAATGCAAGTTTCCATAGGAAAAAGGAAGGAAGTTCTTGTATCTGTGGTTTCATTCATGATGCATTAAAGACACCTGAATTGGAGCGCCTACAATATAATTGACTCAGCATGACCTGATTTCTCTTGGAGTTTAAAAACCTAGCTCACTGATGTACCCACATATTTAACTAACACAGTCCTAATTTGCAAGCTGAACCTTCAGTCTTGTTTTAGGACATGTAGCTCTTGTGGCTCTCAGGTGTGAGATTAAGGGATGGTAAAATAAGATCATAAGAAAAGTGGCCTTGAAAATCTAACCATTGTGTATCATTACCTGGAATCGATGACTATGTCCACACCACTTCTCTGAGCACTTTTTTCAGGCTGCCTCTGTCTTTGCTTGTTTTATTCAAGTTTTGGAACTCTAATCTCTCACCTGTTGGGAGCAAAGTCTGCTCTGCAGTGCAGGATCCTGCAATGGCTGCAGACTTTGTTTTAATCTTCTTTTCAGAGAAAAATCCACCAGTTTCTCATTTTATAAAACACTAGTAAAATAAAATGTTCAGTTACTTACCAATTCTGTACAGGTCAATGTACTCATCATAGAACTGGATCAAGGAGTCTTTGCTAGACCCATTCACCAGGAAGTAAGATTTTTCAATCCCTATGGTCACATTTTGGAAGATACATCCCATATTTCTGCAATTTTCATCTTTAATGTAAAGCTCACATTCCATCTCCTTATCATCTCTGCATACAGGGAAGTATTTTAGTTAAACATGGGCATTGTGATGTGGTGAATGAGAATTCAGACTTCCCTGGTTCAAGCAGATTTACTTACCTTGAATTCTGCCAGTAGAGAAAATACTGTGTATCAGCTGGAGCATCCCTTCCTGGCTGCCAAGTGCAGTTCATGAGGAAAATGCTGTAAACCACACAGGAGAAGTTTTCAATGGCTGACCCATTCATGCCTGTAATCACAGGAATATCCATGATGAGGAAAAATCCTGACTCCTTCAAACTGGAGGATCATGGCAGACACTTACATATGTTAGACACATGCATGGCCAGCTAGTTATTGCTTGGGTTAGGAATGACTACTGAGAGACAACTCTACTCTCACTCCATTTTAACTGCCTCCGAACTGTGAAACCTGTCAGTAAATTAAGCATTTCACATGTAAAGGAAGGCACATTGTCTTTTAACACCATCCATGCTGCTACAGAGAGAAGTATTCCTCCATTTGCAATTCATGCCCAGGAATCCACTCCAGAAGTGTTTACACAGAGGATTAAAAAGCTGAGACTTTTAAATGTAGGGTTGGACTTTTTCCTGCTCTCCACTCAAGGAGGCTTCTCCTTAGATCTTTCCACCTTCATGTCGGTGGCAGTGACTTTTTCTTTTGCTTTTCTGGAGCACATTGAAAGGGGAACCTCATTTTTTTGGAAGGTCTCTCTTGGTTAGGCTGTGCAGGCATGCTCAGCCTCCTCTCTTCTCCTTCATCCAATTTTCTGCTTCTTTCTGTATTATGTCCTAAATTCAGTGAAAGAGTGGAGACTTCCTCTGCTACTGACTCCAGCCCTTCCAGCACCCAATAAAGAGGGCAACCTTATGGAAGAACAGGACAATCCTCTGGGGAGCACGCACACTTGGAATGTAAGGCCAGCTGGGGAGGAACACCAAATATTTGTGTGTCCTGGCTTGTATTTTGAGGGTCACCGTGAGTGTTTCCTCTGTCAAGTCTAGAGGAAGAGATGAGCAGCAAGCATTTTCCCTGCTCAGATACGAGCAAGCTGCTAATCCATCATCTTTGTCATGTCTGAAACACCCTGGTTAGACACAGCTGCAGCAGCACTGGTGGCTGGGGAATTTTAATAGAGAACTCTGAGCTGACAAGGAAGGGGAAAATGGGTCACAACAAACTCACCAACAGCCCAGCAGAAAAGCATTTAATAAACAAATAAGTACTAATATCTTAATTTGTAACAGCCAGAACAGTTACTTGAATCTACACTTAAACTACTGTATTTTACTGGAATTTTGGAGCCTTATTATTAAAAAGAATAATTCAATCATGGATACATTTTTAATAATACATCCCTTGCAGAGCGATGGAAACAGTTACTACAGATGAAATAATTTTAACAGATCTGAAAAAGAAAATGTTTTTAATAAAAAATTTAGCAGTTACCTACTGTGTAAGAAATTGTTTTCAAAGGCAATATTTACCTTTAAAAGATTTCAAATGGAGAAAACCTTAGCCAGACCATATACATTACCTCCAGGGAGAAGGGCACATTGTTTTGAGATGTTTGTGTTTGGCACTTCAATGATAAAGAATACCCCTTTGTGCAGAGGCAAGTATAGTTCCACTGGAAAGCTGCATAGTGGACTATTCACCTGAAAAGAGAACATGTTGATATTTCATTTTTCTGCTTTTCCTCTTCTGATGTTAGATGAGGCTGGCTACGGAAGTGCAACTCAGGAACATAATTCCATGTATATGTATGTTTTTTGCTCAAGAGCTAGCTCTCCCCTTTAGCACTCGAGGGTGATGCAGAATGGAACTGAGGGATCAAACACATAACTACACAAAAAGCTTTTCAGCTCAGGAGTTGGTTGCTATGCTGGTGGACAGCTATTTTAGGAGACTAATAGTACCCCAGTGGCATAACAGAAGATGGCTAATACATAGCGGAGTCACAAAGAAATTTACTCAAAGGATTAAGCAAAATAAAAGTCCTCATCTGACCTGCCCATGGGTTTAAAAGGTGTCTATGGCATTATACTTATAATCTCAATAAAGATGTGATTTATTTTTTAATATATATTTCTAAGGCATCTGCTTTGCTAGGCTAAATAAGCCATCTCTACGTGTGTAAAGCTTCCTGGTTTTCCTCTTTAGATAATGTGGGTTTTTAACATAACCTGTGCTACAAACATGATCCAGTTTACTGGGAAACAAGTGAAGAACTTCAGATAACAAAAATCCATGGCAGTGTTTGTGGATTTTCTTTTTGAGGGGTCTCTTGCTCTGTCTCTCTAAAGTCTCTAGAAGTCTCACTAAGTCTCACAGCCCCTTTTTTCAGCAGCTACATCCCAACTCATGATTCAGCATAGGTGCAGTTCAGGCTATCTCTTCCTTTCTGCTTTGGTGCCAGAATTTCAGTTCTTTGGTATGCCTAGGATGCTCCTTCAGCAGTAGATGCACCCTGGCATTGCTGATGGCTTTCCACAGCCCCTGTGAGATCAAGTGGTAGACTGCAAACAGCCACATGTCAGATGTTATCCACTACATTCATTTTTTTCAAAGTAAGTGAAATTGATAAAAGGTATGTTTGTTTTTCCCAATGTTTCCCAACAAGTTTACCTCTTCCTCTATTTTTTTCGTGTCCCTGTCCATGATGGTACATTTGTACTCAGAGAAATTCCTGCTGCTCTCCCAGGACAATTCCATATTTCTCCAGTCCACATTCACACTTGTAATAGGTGATTCCTTTGTGTCTGCTGAAAGTGTTGGAGCATAAGTTCAGTAAGGATATGCTGTTGCTTTTGTTGAAGGCAGAGGATAGTGTTTGTCAGGCTTAAGATGGCAATAGCCAGTTTCATTGCAAATATCTCTGATAAATGAAGAGTTAAACATTGTTTCTCAGATTATATCTGCAAAAACATACTTACACTCCATACACTGGATGTCAGCATGCAAAGGATGAAATAGCATCATATACCACCCAATCATGCAAATGAGTCCAAGAGTATCAAACATATTTCCTTCTCTGGAAAGAGATAATGAAACCTTCAGAAAGAAGAAAAAAAAAAGGGGAAAACAAAAAGAAAGGAAAATAGTAATAAAGTGTATTTTATCACTAGCGTCAGCTCTTGTCAAACATTTCTCATCTTACATGCCATTTTCCTTTTCTCAGAGCAGGTTAAAACTCTGGAAGAGATTTCTCTATTCCTAGATTTTTTTTTTTCTACATGAAGAAGCAACTCTGGTTAAGTTTTTTTCTGTTTTAGCATTGCCTAGTACTGCAACTTCGTAGTAGCAATTTTCTTTTACAGGTAGTACTAAGGATAATTCTAAACTGAATTAAATTCTTATAAATTCAGGAAAAGGAGAAACATGGTAATATTTTGTTACTTGTTTGCCTGTCCATATTAATTTTGTGGTCTGTTTTCAAACTGATTCCACTTGTGGTGAAAGCAAAAACCCATCCTGGTGTTCCAAACAAGTCGTCCTGTAGTCTTGAATATTTTCAGAAGGCATCTCACATTTCCTGGAAAATGGCTTGATATGACATACCCATCATGGTTTTCAGGATTCAGGCTGGGCCAGGACACCGTGCTGGGGTTGCAACAGAGACACTCTTCACTGTAACCTGCTTATCTCTTGCAGCATCCGTATTTGTAAATCATTATACTGCAGTAAGGATGTGGCCAGGGCTGCTGGGAAGCGATACTGAAGAATCTCAAGTACAAAAAGTGTGGAGGACTGACCATGAAATGCTCTGTAAGATATTGGTCTCAATAGTTATTTCCACTTTCCCATGCTCTCAGGCACCTCCCCAGTAATGCGTGTGAGAACCTTGAGACCTGTTGTCCTTCTAGTCAGCCTCTTAATCATATTTTTCTCCATTTTGGCCCTTCTGTTCAGTCGCTCAACATTTTCCCCTTCCTTTCCTCATCTTATGCTCATTTCCTAGGGATTTATTTGCCTATTCTCTGGCAACTGTCTGCTCACCTTTCCTTCATTTTCTTTGTTTCATTCTTCTTGACATCTTCCTTCTGTTCTCATTACTCCTGTGCTTTCAAATTCTCCCTCAGGTTTCCTACACATGACTGGAGCCCCATACTGCAAGTACTCTTCATGTTTTCTCGTGGAAACACTCATCTGGGACACTGCCATAGGAATCACCTGCAGCCCTGTCTGCTTAGAGAAGTGTTTGCTGGCACCACTGTCCCCACACCCTGGACACTTCATTGGATGTGCAGTGGAAATAGTCGTAAGCATTCATTTTCTCCATAAGAAATGACCATTCCAGCTGAATGCCCCAACATATAGCCAGGTCCTCTGTTTTTTCTCTGCCTGCAGGCAGTATAAGAGACATAGGAGCTGTGATGAGCCCTAAGCCATTTAGCTGAGCAATCCAGACCTTCTGCACAGTGGCCAAGCAAGAGGCTCAGCTACCCTATTTTTAGGAATTTTCTGACTCCAGGACCTCCACCGTCTCCCAGACTGGTCTTCTGCAGATAGGTGTGGTAAATGTGTGTCTCTGGTCCAAAGACACCTCAGTACTGAAGGTGCCAGAAGGAACACTTATGTCAAAATTATTGTGAGTGTTATTTGGAGGATCAGACCAGAAGAACCATACATATTCTGCTGTGAAGTATTTCCTAATATTTCACCAAAATAGGAGGTAAAATAGAATCTGTTAGGATGAAAACGCCCAAACTGGATGATTTTTTCTGCTTTGCTTCTTTCCTCTTTCTCCCCTGGCAAGCCTCACGGGTGTGTGTCTACTCTGCTACATAGGGGAGGGCCCCAGTGCAGGGCATTAAGCACCTGGTTTCCACACTCCTCAGCTCTTAACTCACTCCCTAATTCTCTCCAGGACAGTTTGTTATAAACCCAATCTATCCACCTTATCAATGAGTCAGAAGTAAAATACAGTCATTTAGACTATAGTAGTTTTTACAGAAAGCATGCACCAAATACTGACTTAAGCACTATCAATTCCTACCCTCTTAGCCTATTGTTTAGTCTATTGCCTTTATTCTTAGGCTGTGAGTGTAGGATGCTACCAGAAAACGTCACCTGAGACCAGTGACTTATTTTCTTGAGTGTCTCTGGGAAAATTACTCCTGCCCATGACACGTTTCCAGAAATGCAACTTCGTACTTTCCTCATAGGGTAATGTGAGGATAAACTGATACTTATACACTGCAGAGATATGGAGAACATCATGCATTTGCTAAGTCTTCCTGGAAGCATTGAAATAGGAATAGAAACCTTAAAATGCATACCAAGCAATGAAATATTACTATCAAATTGCTGCCCAAAAACAACTACTTCAGTTTTTAGGTCAGTATTCTGATTTCTGTAGATGATACAAAACTGGGAGAAGAGAGTGATATACAGCTATTTTCCTTCAGAGGGAAAAGCTGGAGAAATGGAATGACAGGGAGGAAGGAGTCCAGCAAAGATGATTAAGGGCTGTGACATATGAGAAGAAGCTGAGAAATCTGAGATTGTCCATCCTGGAAAGATGAAGGCTCAGTGAGATGTTATCCATGTGTACAAATCCCCAGCTGTGGGGAATGAGAAAGAGCCAGATTCTGCTCAGTGGTGGCAAGTGACTGGACAAGAAGCAATGGGCAAAAACTGAAATAATGAAAATTCAATTTAAACAAAAGAAAGCACCTTTTACTGTGAGGGAGTCAACTACTTGAACAGGTTTTCCAGGAAAGCTTTGAAGTCTCCAGTACTGGAGATACTGATGGGACAAGGCCCTGAGCAACCTGCTGTAGCTGACCCTGCTCTGAGCAAGGGTTGGGACAGGACAATTTCCAGAAGTGCCTTCCAGCATCAACCATCTCATTTTTGTGACTTACTTTTTTGTTTTTTTCCTCAAAAAGTAGAAATCCACATTTTTCTAGTTAAAGTAATTTATAGAAAGGATATGGAAAATAGCAAATCTTTCAGTTATTGAAAAATAGATGTCAGATAAAAAATATCACATAGTACAAGATATCATAGTACAGACAGTACACATAGTACAGATATCATAGACATTTCATAGTCTTCCTTGGATCTTGCAGAAATCTTTAGAAATTTTATATACACATTTATACTTTTAATCAATTAGGCTAAAGAATCCTCAAAACTTTCTCTAGAATTCCTTAAGCGTGAAGGAAGCCAATCTAGATTTCATACATGTGCGAGTACGACTGTACCTAACTTAACCCTTGGCAAACATCTGCATCCTGCAAAAAATCTTCTGTGGCACAAGAAAGTCAACGCACAACATAGAGAGACATACCTCCTCATGAAAAAACTCACCTCATTTATCTTGTTTGATTTTGGTTTGCAGCAACAACGATGCTTTAATGTGTAGTTGTAGTCACATGCAGAAATCAGTAAGTGTTTTGCCCTGCCAGTTAGCTTTCTTTTACTGCATGACAGTATCAAGTAACAAATGCTGCAAGTTAGAAAGCTGCTCAGCTTATCATTTCCCTTACTGCTTTTGAGCTTCCTTAAATTTCGTGATTGGCAGATGTTAACAACTTCACATGAAGTGATCATGCAACTAGCCCTTCCTGTTATGTCAGATGAACTAAGCATAAACAGTCACAGTATGCAAACAAATTACCCAAAAAGACATTAATACTCAGTAGAATCACAGTATATGTATATGGTCATAGAAATACCACTTTTATAAATAAACAGATTTTCATAAATAGTATGTTCTGGAAATAGCAGCAGTGTTGTGTGACTAGTCCATGCTTAAAGTGACTGCCTGTATAGATGTGTTAGGGCCCCTGCACAAGCCCAGGTTCTCCTTGGAGGAAGATCAATCCTTAGCATATATACAAACAGCCAAAAAATTCTGTCTTGCATATTTTCTGGCAAAGAAATGCCAAGGAAAATACCAGACCCAAATTATTGAACTTTTTCACTGCCCAACTAGGGATTGTTTTTGTTTGGTTTATCTCGGGCTACACCATCATAAGTTAGGTGCAAAACTGTCTGACTGCATACATGAAAAGAAAATATCCAAAGCATTTACTGAATAAGATAATGTCCCATTGGCAAAAATCTTTGCAGTCATATAAATATGAGAGCTTAATCCATATTGTTTGCTTTAACTTCCAGCAACTTCAGATGTGGCTCTGGGTTATGCTGAGTGTTAGCCACTTCCCCATTTGTTTTACATGACACTTGACATGCAGTTACATAATTTGCATTTAACAGATTTTTTTTTTTTTATTTCCTGCTGTTCTTGGATTCTTGTAGCAAGAGGGATTGCAGTTAACCTCTGCCTTCCACTCCAAACACAGGCACTACTGCAGGAAGGCGAAGAATTCCCTAGGCTTCTTAGGAGTGAGGGAGGATCCTTAGTAGTCTGTTAAAGGAAGAACTATTCTTACCCTGCTATTATTGAACCAAAATTGTAGGGTGGGTTTGGGATTTTTTTGCTAGTGCATGTGCTCAGATCCACCAATAGCAACCTACTTCACAGACTTTTCAAATTTTAAACATCTTAGCTTTTCAGTCTGCACTACTCAGTCTTGCCTGCCTTTATCCACTGATTCCAGCTAGAAGGACATGTTAATATTATTTTCTGTTTTAAAACCTTGGCTGAAAAAACTAGGTAAGTGAAAGGAGTAACAATTTAATGAGAGCACATGCAGGGCACGGCTGAGCTGCAGAATTTTGTCTCTAGAACCACATACTGGCATTGGGTCAGTCCTTGTCAGCTTTTTCAATACCTTGGGAACAGGATATGCATGTTTCAAGTCTTCTACTCACTAAGGGACTTAATTTACTTATTCTATGCAGCCTAAAAGAAACATATCCAGTGCACATGTAGTCACAGTTCAATGTGACCTGAAACTGTCTATTCATCAAATATGCTCTTCTTGGGTACCAATCCCCACCTCAGTGACCACTGCCACCTTGAGTAACTTTTCTAAAGCATCATCCTTCCATAGCACACATATTTGTGATGCAAAATATGTGTCAGTGGGCCTGATTAATTTTGATGCAGGGATTTGCATGCTGTTGTGGTGACATGTCTGGTGAGGTTCTAGGTGAAGGTGGCATTACAGTGTCACCTGACCAGTACCTTCAGGCTGCCCAAAAAGTGGCTGAATTATTTTTAACTGATGAGTTTGTAAGTTGTATGCGGAGTGGCTCACCATCCCTGGAAATGTTCAAGAAACGACTGGATGTGGCACTTGCATGGCTTAGTTGAAAAGGAGGTGTTATTAGGTCAAGGGTTGGACTCAATGATTTTGGAGGTCTTTTTCAACCTTAATCATTCTGTGATTGCATGGTTTTGAACTGTAAACTGCACTAATCCATCCAGGTTCTGTCTGTAACACCTTTCCTGAATCAGCTAAGTATGTTATCCCTTTCCAGGAGAAAGCAGGAAACAAATGAGGAGTTGTTTAAGTTCAGTTTAACAAGACTCCAATGCCATCTCTTGAGTGTCTTGATACTGTGCATATTATACTTCACTATTCCCTTCCTTCCTTACAGCAAGCCACTGAATGGTTGTTCATAGCTCATGGCTAGGTTTTGGTGGGCTGGAGCCAAACTATGCCTCACTCTGGAAGTTTTGCCCAAGAGGAAAGTTACTGTGCAAGGTTATAAACCAGTGCAGTCTGTTACAATCCCGTCACTCATTTAGGAAGTTATTGTGAACATTTACACTCTGACCACTGCTGCATGCTGGGTAAAATACAAAGATGGTTTACCAGCGTGTCCAGCATGAATTCAGCCTTTTTAAGAAATTTGCTGTGTTGTTCTGATCTGCTGCAAAAAGCTTCCTAGGTGAGTCTTTGACCAAAAGGTAATCATTAACTGTGTCAAAGGCAGAAGTGTGCCAAGAGCTTTGTGTACAATATAAGCTGGAGAAAGTACAGCACTGGAAGGCTCCCCAGCACTGGAACATGTCCAGGAACAACTGTTCCCAGTACTACTTTGGCCAGGATTTACAAGCAATGTCCTGAACAACTCCTGGACGTAGTCCAGAGGTTAGCTCAGGCCAGGGCTAATTTCTAAAGGTAGTTTACATGTGTTCACCTTACTTAGGGACTTTTTCTTACTTAAGAAAGCATGTCTGGATTCTTACATGTAAAGCAGCCTCTGTGCAAGAAAATAGTCCTGGGAATGTCTAGTCTAATAATCAAATGTCTAATATCATTATAAAACTAGTCTAATAATGAAATATCATTGTTCAAATGTCAAGTGTAAAAATCTCAGCCAATCTCATTTTTCAAGTTGCCCATGTGTACTTGAAGAGCTTCTAAGAAACTTCTAGTATGAATTGACCCATTTTTGACAGTAGAAAAATGACATTCAGGTATCAGAATTTTTTAATTGTATTCATCTCAATAAATTAATTACTAATCTTTTTAATATGAGACAGAAAACCAATTATTTTTCCTTAAGATTAAAATGTAACTAAAATTTCTTGAATTAAATATTTCAATAATATTTACAGAACAGAAGATATCCAAAAAGGACAACTTATCTAAACAGTTAAAATTAGCCAACACTATAAGCAAATAAAATGGCATTTTAAAAGATTGTGTGCAAGGTGTCATTCTCTCTTGGCTGCATCACTGTCTTATAAAAGAAAAAGAAAAAAGTGAAGAAAGCCTATATATTATTCCAGACTCTCCACAGGAATATACAGTTGTCTAAGAAATGCACTTTCAAACTCCTCCATTTTTCTTGGTTATCTCACGATGTCATTAACTAATACTATCTCTTCATTTTCAGACATTATTGACTGAATTTTGCTCTCCATCAGCTGAAAGGAAAATAAAAATTTCCATCAGTTTTATACATAATGCTAGGTTAGCCTCTGCTTATGCACAATTCTGAGAGTTTTTCACCTGGTTTTGCTGTGTGTGACCACCACAGTCTATCCTGTTTCCTTCCAAAACCCTATTTTGAGCGGTTTCCCGTGTCACCTTGTTTTCCATCCTGCATATGTAACTTGCTAGTGGGTAAGTAGGAGAAGTGTGCACCTGGAGGGATTCAAGGTGGCAGCTTGGGAGGGGGACCTGGTGGGGGGACACAGGGCTCAGAGGCTCAGAGGTGTGAGGAACTTTATGGTGGCTGTAAATGAAGAGAGTGAGGAGGTGTCCTCGTCTCACTGGCAATTCAGCCCTGCTCAGCCGGATAGCAGCAGGAGGAGATGTCTGGGACTCTAATTATGAGATTGCTGATGGTGTTGACGTGGTGCTGGTGGAGGCAGCTGTGCTGGTTTTGTGTCTGGCTGCCTCGCTGTGCTCCGTTGTGTCACTGTTCGTGTCTGTGCCTCGTGTTGGGAAAGTGAACAGCCCTTCCTGCTGCCTGGATCTGGCAATGGGAACGTCAGCCCGTGCACCTGTAAGACTGGAATGCGAGAAACCCCATGGTTCTGGAAGAGCGCTACTTTTGGCTTCCCTTAGCAAACTTGCCTGATTTTATTTTATAATTCTTCAGAATATGGCAAAAAAAAGAGTGATCCTTTCTAATAAGTTCCTTATTTAAAAATTCATCCAGTAGAGTTTTGTATGTATTTCACTCATTTAATATAAAAATAGAAAGAGAATATACCTCTGGATCGGCCAGTGTGAAAAAAGCAGGTTTTGGTCCTGGGATCTGGGGAAATGCTGCCTTCCAACAGCCAGTCCTGGAAATCAAACCATATTAAATACGAAATTAAAACTGAATAACCATAATGTGACAAAACCATTGCACCCTTGAAACGGCCCTTATCTTCCTCTTCAGTCTTGGAAGTGAACTGGGAAATATACATAATCTCGATACAGAATGAACATATATCAGGAGAACATTAATAATATGGATGGTAATAAATTTTGTTTTGATTAAAGATTTACTAGTAGTAAAATTCCTTCATTGAAAGAAAAAGGAGTTTGTCCTATGTCATTACAAACAGAGAAAAGTGGAGGAAAATTTTTAACAAGTTGAGCAAACAGTATCTTTTCTGAATTAATGTATATTTCTATGCAAAGAGCATCGTATAGTAGAATATCCTTTCTGTTTCTGTTTCACATACATGGTTTATTTTATGTATCCTACAGACACCTCCACCTTATTTTTTTAAGAACTTCAGGTGTTACATACAGACACAGAAAATAAAATAAATACATAAATTGAGTTTACCTTTTGCAGAAAAAAATCATGATGATTGCCATTAAGGGTGTCACAACTGCTACCACAAGTAAAATCTGCACTGAAGAAGATATAATTTCTTCATTTCCTGGAAGAGAAACATTTATTATTATTAATTATATTATTATATAATTAATAATAANCCTAGCTTTGAACACTTTCAGGGATGGGACATCCACAATCTCTCTGGGCAACCTGTGCCAGTGCCTTATGACCCTCATAGTGAAGAATTTCTTCCTGAAAGCTAATCTAACTCTACAGTCTGTCATTTTAAAGCCATTCCCCTTGAACTATCACTACATGTCCTTGCCCAAAGTCCCTCTCCAGCTCTCTTGTAGCCCTTAAGGTGCTGGAGGACCGTAAGAGGGTGTCTCTGGAGCCTTCTCTTTTCCAGGATGAACAACCCAAACTGTGAGAGATGTTCCAGGCCTCTGATTCTTCTTGTGACCCTCATGTGGACTCACTTCCACAAGACCATGTTCTACCCATGCTGGGATGCCAGTGCTGAATGCAGCACTTCAGGTGGGGTCTCACCAGAGCAGAGTAGAGGAGCAGAATCACCAACCTTGCTCTGCTGGCCGCCCTGTTTTTGATGTAGCCCAGGATATGTTTGGGTTTCTGGGCTTCAAGCACACCTTGCTAGGCCATGTCAACCTCTCATGCACCAGCACCCCCAAGTCCTTCTCAGCAAAGCTACTGTCAACTCTGTCATCCCCCAGCCTGTATTGATACCCGTGGTTGCCCTGAACCCAGGTGCAGTGCCTTGAACTTGGTCTCATTGAACTTCATGTTGTGTCAAACATCTACTGCGCTGACTGACTGTGGTGAATGTCAATACCAATTTTACTTGGTATAAAAAAGAACTCTGTAATTTATCACTTTAGCAGAAACATCTGATGGGAAGAATTAACATTGATCCTATTTGTCCACCCTTTGCAGTAAGCAGGAGCTCACTACAGCTGCAAATGTGTAACTTTTTAATTTCCAGTGTTAGAATGTTAAGAAATCTATTAAGCCTCTTTCTTCTCTTCTTTGTAGCCTGGTGTGAGGCAAAACGTTTGCCAATCCTTTGTACAGTGTGTCAGTATGTACACAGCAGTGTGTGAGGTAGACAGGACATTGCTGGGGGAAGAGTAGCCCAGGACATAGATTTGTTCTTACCAAACTCAACAGCTGCGCTCCATTCCCCCCAGGCTGGGTTCACAAGGCAAGCACTGCCAGCTGCTCTCATTTTCAAGAGATACTTCTTTCTTGTATTGGATCTTGGAAATGTGTGACTATTTCCCCCTTCCTAAAGAAAAGAAAACAAAAAAACGAGTTGCTTGTCTTTGTTCTATGCTTAGGTGTCAAAAATATGCATGTGCCGTTTACCAGTGAAACATTTAAGAGGTTTTGAAAGCATTGTTTAGTAAAGTAGGCTACTGTTCCAGAGGGGGAAAAAAAAATTATTCTTATTTATATAATATGTATGCAAATGTGTATCTCAAAAATAACCTGACACCCATGAAACTTTTTACATTTAAAAGCATTTCATCTCTTATACTGTAAAAGTATAACATGTGATTTCTTATGATATGGTTTGATTTATTGATAATTTCCCATAGCATATAGGGAGGTAGAAAAACATCTGGAACCATCTCATTTCTGTAGTGCTAGCACTGAGTGGCTTGAGGAAGATGTCTGTGCACCTGCCTCAGTCTTTGCATTATGACTTTTCAGACAAAGCATAGCTTTCCAGCCAAACCTGCAAAATAAGTAGAAGATTGCAATAATTAGTGTTACCAGAATTTACTGCAATACTCTTGCTCTTGGAGACTTTTGCATGGGGATGTGAAAGCTGCACTGATTAAAAGGAGGTGCAGCATACCTGGATGACAGCCTCCATCCTAAAGGGACTTTTGTGATCTATGTTTTTCATAAACAAAATTAAATTCCTAGGAGATACTTTATCTCTCCTCTGCTGTCAGGGATGTGTTACTTCAAATTCTGTTCCAAATATTTGAAGGGAGAGTGGACAATATAATGAAAAATGGAAGATTTTTCAAAATACTTACAGAAAAGCAATAAAGTTCTGCCCTTGAACGTATAATAAATTACATATGCCACGATGACTTAGCAGTTTGACACATTCATGAAATCTATGAATAAGGATCCCATAAAGCATAGGACACTGAGCACATTCTGATTTAAAGGTATTTGCATACTATTTACTTTTCACAGTTGACAATGAAATAAATGTATTACTGATTAATGGAACAAACAGACTCACTTGTATAGAAGCATATATGGGTTTTCCTTTAGGATTATCCTGTAAATTGAGAGAAAAAGATAAGCAACTAACTCAATTTTTATCATTGCTTTTTTTATGTTTCAATAATAATTAATTTTTATAAATTGTCCCAATTTTCTGCATTCTCTTTCTTATGTACTTTATGGTTTGTTCAGAACTAATGATTTCTCTAACATTTAGTGTCTAATATCTAACTCATCTACAATGCCAAGTTTATATAGTAATTAATTCTGCTATCTCCTTGTTGAGATATTGCAGTTGAGATATAAATTTTATTTCAGATTGGTGATTAAACTGAAATGCAAGTGAGCCGGACCTGAATGGAAACAATAAGTTTACTCTTACACACACCAGGGGGAAAAAAGATGATAAAAAAAAATGTCTGAAATAAACTTTTTAGTTTACATCTAACATTTTAATTTTACAATACATGTCACGGCATGTAATTACAAATATTATGTAAATATTGTTTTCTTTTAGATGAAAATATTTGGGACTGGCACGGATTCATAGCTGTTTTAGGCTGCCCTACACCATATTTTTGAGAGATAGAATAAAAGTTGCTCATCTTTTCTGAATAAGTACCACACAATGTACTGACCACACACAACTAATTACTGCAAACTATATCATCTCCGTTAGACTACTAGTTATATATTTTTGTAATTATTTTGCAATACACCAATTTAAAACAAAATTTAATTAATCCAGACTTATTTTTTCAAATTATTTTTTCAAATAATTGCATGCATGCTCACGTGGCATCTGAACACGATCTGTTCAGCCTGGAGAAGAAAAGACCCTGGGGAGAGCTTACAGCACCTTCCATTACATAAAGGATCCTGCAGGAAGGCTGGAGAAGGACTTTTCGCAAGGGTGTGTATTAATAGGACGTGGGGGATGGCCCTAAGGTGAAGGAGGGTAGGTTTATATTTGATATTAGGAAGAAATTCTTTACTGTGCTGGTGGTGAGGCGCTGGGTGAGACTGTGCAGAGAAAGTGTGGATACCCCATCCATGGAAGTGCTCAAGGCCAGGCTGGATGGAGCTCTGAGTTACTTGGCCCAGTGAAAGGTGTCCCTGACATGGCAAGGGGATTGAAACTAAATGGTCTTTGAGGTCACTTCCAACCCAAACCATTCTAATACTCTATAAAGCAAGCTGCTGTCCAGGACACAATCAAACTAAATTATGCACAGGGATCAATCTAGGAGAAATATCCAGCCAATAAACCCCTTGTTGTTCTTCTTTATAGGCCCAGGAGTAACCTGGAAGTTTTCAAGGGTGATTACAGAGCACTGGGGGGATGGTGAAGGGCAGGGAGTCTAGATGGTATCTCTTCAGGCCTTCCAGCGAGAGGGAAAGGCTTGAGCAGAATTGCAGTCAACACCTGTCTGAGTAACTGCAGTCACCGGCAGGGCTTTGTCTTCTATGACCTTGGGATCTTTTTTGAGAAATGGGAGCTACTGGGCAGGCATGGGAGGATATGGGTGATTGTGTGGAGGGGTGATTGTGTCCTAGCAAACAGGCTTGGTAACCTGGTTCTTCTACTGTGTGTCAAGGAGTGCCTTGTATGCATAGGGCTCTGTCTGGGGATAAATAATGAACCAGTAAGAGAACTTCTGTGAAGGCATCAAAGGACAGACCAGCAGAGGTGCTAATGTAGCAGGTTCTTGTTCCAGATCTCATGATCAAGAAAAGAAAGCAGATGAGATTCTCTACAGGTGACTAATCATAGTCACAGGGAAAGTGCCCTCGAGGGCCAGGTTACTGGTTGATCTACCCCCTAGTGCAACTTTGAGGCCATTTCCTGTTGTCCTATGGTTTGTTTTTTGGGAGAAGGGACTGACTCCCACCTGCTACAATGTCTTTTCAGGTGGATGTAGACTCCCCTGAGCCTCCTTTCCTCCAAGCTAAACAACCCCAGCTCCCTCAGCTGCTCCTCATAAGACCTGTGCTCCAGACTCCTCACCAGCTTCATTGCCCTTCTCTGGACACAACTGAATGGTCCATTCTGGCATGCAGAAAATCGAGCAAGTGTGACAGGTGAGCATGGCAGGGCGTGATTATTGAGTCTGAACTCAGAGACAAAAAGGAATTGTGCAAAAGACAGAAGAAAAGATTTGGGAGGAATACAAAGACATCATCTGCACTGGAATGGAGTCAGGAAAGACAAAGGTTAGCTGGAGTCAAGACTTGTGAGGGAGGTGAATACAAGAAAGTTTTTGATGAGTTCATTGACAACAAGAGAGGTTAAGAAGAAAGCAGGCCTGTTGGTTACTGAATTGGGAGAACCTATTTACAGAGGACATAGGGGAGGTAGAGGTATTTGGTGCGTTTTTACCTCTGTTTTCACTGCTAAGTCTTGCCTTTGGTTTTCTCAGATATCCTGATCTATAAAGCCTTAACAAAAAAACATCACTGAAGAATAAACCTTTTTTTCAAATGTTAAAAAATGTGATTGAAATTATGTTATTGATGGTGTTATCCTTTTTTAATTTTTTTTTTTTTTTTGCTCCCAATGCAAGAAACTTCAATTGTGAAAAGGAAAACTTAAAGGCTGACTGTAATACAGCATTTGTTGGTCATAGCGCATTGGTAAAAAACCATAAGTTTAGACCTGGCAGTGATAAAGCAATAAATTTGGCAGAAGAATTTTTCATGGTTAAGTCCTCCAAAGACATGATTATAACATCATCTTATAAGTCTCAAGGAGCCTGACACTGCTCAATTGCTGGAATAATTGCTTGACCTGGACATAATTAGCTAGGTGAAAACTATTAATGATTATGAAAAAAAAGCTAGAAAATTCAGACAAGTGTGAATTAAGTATTCTTTATAAAATTAATATTAACATATGTTAAAATTTATTAAAAAAATATGTATGGTTTTACTGCAATAGACTTTTATTCCAGTGTCACACAGAGTTTTCAATAAGGTTTCCTTGTTAAAACAGCCAGGTGATTTCAGAGAAGTAACACTGTTTCATAGCTGTTAGTTGGGCTTGCAAAAAAACTCATCTGTGAAATAGCAAGCCCAATCCAGACTAAGAAATTCCAAATTTCAGAAACCTAGGGAATGCCTTCAATCAGGCACTAGGAGGGTGGCCAAATCTGATTGCAGTTCAGGTTTGTCCTTTGTAGTCTCTATCTGCCACCCTGTGGCCTTTCGATGCAATTCTGCCACAGAGGTTTTACATCTACTCTTGCAGGGGCACACGGCTGCCTCATTCCTTCCCTATTGCTGCCAAAAGTCTTGTAAAGTCAAGGTCATTCCCCCATTAACCTGTCCTTAATTACACTGCCCTTCTGCTTTCTCTCACATCTATTTTCCTTTTATTCATCATTACAAATCTTCTACTTTTGGACCAACAGGTATGATGTTTGTATGTGGATAAGCTATTTGCATTTCATATATGGAGACATTTCATTCACTTCCATTAACTCAAACTTACTAAGTGAATGCACAGCTCTCTTTTCACTATTTAAAGCCCAGCTCTGCCCTTCCACAGAGATCCCGTCTCCACTGGAAATAGTCCAATCCAAGGCAACTCCCACAGGTTTTAGGGAAAGAAGTGCCTTTTCTGAGTGCTGTCACAGACACAGATGTGATATATTTGAATCTCGATTAATCGTACTTCTCCTCTGGGACTGTCCCAGTTATCCAGTGTATCTCCAGCAGTACCTTACTCAAGGGAGCAGGGATTGAAAAAAAAGTAAATATGAGGAAGAATGGCATAACAGAATTCGGTATGGACCTGAATAGTGCAGTCGCAAAGGAGTAAGATTCTATATATGGGGAAGGCTACATCATAGAAGAAAGACTGATTTTCTTTTCACCCATGTGTATTGGTAAATGCAAACGTATGAATTAATATTAAGTGTAAATTAAGACATTCTTACCTTGTACTTTATGTTTATTTCATATTTAAAACACTTGTCTCTGTTAGAATGACTTATTTGAGGTCGTTGCCACTGAATTATGCAATCATTTTTAATTTCATCACACTTGATTGTGATATTTGATGGAGGCATGAGCTTTTCTGAAATGATATAACCAAGACTTGAAATAACTAAAATCACTTGATCTCTTAATTATTTGATGAAAGAGAGTGAAATTGCAAGTAACACCTCTATGAAGAAAGATATTATTTTGTTTTTATTTTTCTCAGGACCAATTAGAAATAGTTGAAAGACCAAAGTTTTCTAAACCACGTACACAGGATCAGAAAAATAAAAAGAGACTGAGACAGGGATCCTGATATAGGAGAATACAAAGACATAACCCCCTCCATTTGTATTTCTAGTAAATGAATAAGATAGAGTATTGTCTTCTTTTTAAGAGGATGTTTATTACTGCAGATAGCTGCTGCTATCCCTAAAGTAAGAAATTCAAAGATATTTTCTTTTTTCCACAAGCCTCCTTAAAATGCTTCTGTGACATGGAGGTGTTGCTTTCAGTCTGTTGTGGACTATGCATTTTATTCCCTCTTTGCAAAAGATATAGCCATACAAGTTTAAGAAAGACACTCAATTTCTAATAGTCTAACCAACTTCTTCATATATATCCCCTCACTTCACAGATGTAAGCAAAAGTATGAGGACCTTTATATTTTGATCATTGCCAATGACATGATTTTTGGAATAGCAAAAGACAGTCACTCATGGCAGACAGGGTGACAAAAGGCTGATAGAGGAAAGTTTAATATCAGCTATAGTACTGCTTTACATCAGTCTTGAGGGACACGCCTGGCCTATTTGGCTACTTGGGCTACCTGGTCAAAGAACAATCTTGTTTTGTCTGCCATGAGTGACATTACAGCTCAATTTCTTCTTACGGAATGAAGCCTTTTTTGTTCATCTTTTTAACACAGTACCAAAACCAGTGTGACATTTCCAATGAGACTTTGCCACAGTAAAAGTAACTGCACAGGACACTTTCGAGTACAGCGCCGCATGCATAAGATATGTTGTACATGTCTTAATTAATTTACTCCAGGGTGTGGTGTCCTGTATGTCATGCTCACTGGCAGTGAAAAGCAGAAATCAGTGCTCAGATAAACTTCTAAAAAATCTCCACTCTTCCCTCTTGAAAGGTATTTGGCCATCATTGAAAGGGCAGCAGGGAAAAGTACAGTTTTTTAAGCCTTATGGGCCTTGCTTGAGAAAAACCTAAAACCCATAAGGGTAGATTGCTAAAGAATCTGAGACAGAATGCAGCTGTGGAGCTTTCCTGTTTGATTCCCCTCTTTGTCTTTTGCTTTGGGAATAGGTTTTCTTGAGGAGGCCACTGTCTCTTACTCTCAACTCTAGGTAAGACAGGGTACATGATTCCTTCTCAGGGATAAATGCTCCACTATTTTAATACAATAATTAAAATAAATCTGAAATAAATTATTCACTTACCAATTCTATACAGGTCAATGTACTCATCATAGAACTGGATCAAGGAGTCTTTGCTAGACCCATTCACCAGGAAGTAAGATTTTTCAATCCCTATGGTCACGTTTTGGAAGATACATCCCATATTTCTGCAATTTTCATCTTTAATGTAAAGCTCACATTCCATCTCCTTATCATCTCTGCATACAGGGAAGTATTTTAGTTAAACATGGGCATTGTGATGTGGTGAATGAGAATTCAGACTTCCCTAGTTCAAGCAGATTTACTTACCTTGAATTCTGCCAGTAGAGAAAATACTGTGTATCAGCTGGAGCATCCCTTCCTGGCTGCCAAGTGCAGTTCATGAGGAAAATGCTGTAAACCACACAGGAGAAGTTTTCAATGGCTGACCCATTCATGCCTGTAATCACAGGAATATCCATGATGAGGAAAAATCCTGTAGCTCCTTCAAGCTGGAGGATCATGGCAGACACTTACATATGTTAGACTCCAGCTAGTTATTGCTTGGCTTTTTTGTTTGCTAACTATGAAAGATATATTTGCCCTGAAAGATTCAATGAAGAAATTTTTATGAATAAGTCCTCCAAAGATATGATTATAGCTGCAACAAAATGGTTTGTGTGAAAAAAAAAGCTGGTGATGTCAGGAGTATTGCATAAACTTTATAGACACATTGACATACAGGGTGACTGCTATTTTAAGGTGTAAAGATTGTTTTCCTGTTTCCTATATACAAAATTTAGGATGAATAGATGTCTGGGAAGAGGGTAAAGAGCTGCAAGCAGAAAATATCAAAATAGGTCACAGCAATATCCATCAACTCAAGTTACCCAATGTTGAAAATGGTAAGTTTGCTGAGGGTGTTAGTTCACGTGTTTTCAAGGATGTAGGTCAGACACAAGAAAGAAAAGCTTTACTAGGAGGGCAGTGAGGCAATGGAACAGGTTTCCCAGAGAAGCTTGGATGTGCCATCCTTGGAAGTGTTCGAGGTCAGGTTGGTTGGGACATTGAGCAACCTGGTCTACTGGAACCTGTCCCTGGAGGGGTTGGAACTAAATGATCTTCAAGGTCCTCTCCAACACAAACCATTCTGTCAATATGATTCTATGACTGAGGAACAGTCTCTCACTTTTAAAAATTCAGCATCAAACCCAGTAAAAAATTAAAATTTTGTCTAGGATGTTTCTTAGCATGCAGCAGGTACTTTATTTGCAAAAAAACCCTTAATTCAACTTAGTTCCATGTGTTCCTCTGATAGCTTTTTAGATTTTGTCTGGGACATCACTCCTCCAGTCCTGGACTTCCTGGAGACTCAGTAAATATCTCAGCAAACAAAACGGTTGGAAAGAAAAAGATGGACCTACCTTCTATTTCAAAATGTCTTTACCCCGTTTATCTATTATAGTCTTCAGGTTCAGAGAAGATGGAAATACTATGTTTCAAAAGGCTGTACAACTATAAATTGGGCTGTCTCCCTTGCTGCTTGTGTTTTGGGGAACTGTCTTTACTTCGGAAGTGTTGCAAAATAAATGTTCATCACTTCCCCCCTGATTCATAGCAAATTTTTGTAATTGCCCAACCTGGGAGTTCTTATAACAAGAAGTTAGCTGGTTAAATTTCCCTTTTTTGTTGCACCAGAGTATGCTGGTGCTTGGGAATTCAGCAAGTGCATAAAAGTATTTACTTTTACAGGTATTTCTCTCCAGCTCTAAACAATATGGAGAAGCACAAAGCATCTCTCTATACAAGCCATCCCTGGGGATGGAGGATGGGGTTTCTCCATGGAAGGCATCAGGGCAAAGCCTGGCAGCCCCAGCCCAGATCAGGGCAGCTGGGGACCCAGGGCAACCCTAACCCTGACCACCAGGAGCCTTCTTGGGGAGCGGGAGGGGTCCTGGGCCTGAGGTGCCGTGTCCGGGCAGGGCAGGGCTGTGGGGACCTGGGGACTGACCCTGCTGTGGGGTCACGGGGCAGGGGCCGGTGGAGGCTGATGTGGGGTTCTGGCCTCTGGGGGTTGGGCAGGGATGACCAGGCCTATGGGGGTTCTCAGGGTGATGACAATGCAAATTGTAAATGTTCTTTAAGCAGATGGAAAAAGGGATTTCAAACCTTGGGTATGATATCTTCAGATAAGATATATCGCTATCAAAATTGTGACGTGGGTTTGTCTTCAGTCCATTTCTCCCAGGGTGAAAATAACCAAACCACAAACCACCACTAAAACAACAACAACAAAAAGGTAGGTAGTAAGCATCCAGCTACAACTAGCCACTCCAGGCCCTGCTGTTGAGCATCTGTTACCTCCTCAGGTAACAGCTGTGCATTTTCTAAAGAAGAGGGTTATTATAAACAGTATAAAACATCAAAAGCTCCCTTAAGCCCTGAAAGGCTTTGTTTCACAGAAGACAATGTGATTTGCTTAATATGGAGATTTAAAATCCATGTAAAGTAATTTAATTACTCCACATTGAAATAGAAGCATCACTAGAAAACATCACATTTTTCAAACACCAAGATATGTCAACATTTTTCTCTTAGAAACAGTCATATCCTTTCTGCTTGGAGTTAAAAATCTGTAGGAAAGAGAACAGTCCATGTACTTCTCTACCACTCCCATTTCTTGGCTACCATATTTGGAAAAATTCACTTGCTGCCCAACGGTTCTCCTGGATGTTCCAGGAATTGCCTTTATCTAAATCCCAAGGTCATTCCTATCCTACAACTTCTTTATTGACATGTGGAACGATTTAACCATATGAACAGTAGTTCTTATACATCAGCTATTTTTACGTAACTAGGATACAGTTATTTCCAAGGGGGGAAGCCGAAGGCAGCGCACTGCTGACTTTCCTTGGAGACAAAGAGGGCTTACTTTCTAGAGACCCGGAAATGCCTGGGCTCGTGGGTATTTCTGTGTCTTGGATTCTGGCAGAGTGTGAGATTGGTGACTGATGGGCTAGAAGTGGACAGTTGTTTTCTGGTTTCATTCTCCTACATTGACTGTAAGTATTAGTTACACTGAGTTGTCACTGAGGCCAGCCAACACCACAAAGAGGACATCTGACCTGCTTTCTTTTCCTCAACTCATGTAGAATAAAGTGAATAGGTGTAGTGAAGCAAGTCTACTCATCCTACTGGAAACTTTTTGACTGCAAAAATATTTTCTACAAAAAAAAAAAATTAAAAAAAGGAAAAAAAAAAAGGAAAAAGAACCTACCACACTTGTGCTCACATGCAGTACTAAAAGCTAGCAGTACTTTAGTACTTTGCAATACTAAAAGCTCTATACTCCAAAGCATAGAGCAAGGCATCAAAAAAGAACCAGTGCATTAAGTGGCACTATGTTCGTGTTCCCACATTTGATCACATCTGTTAATAACTCGGTGTTAACTGAGGAGATGAACAACTCCCTTTGAGCACCCAGAACTTAAAAAACTCCAGTCATCCACAGAATCAAGAATCATGAGAGAATTAACAGAGCATGGCCTGGTCTTTTGTGGCTTCAGAGGTAAAGATCTAAGGCAATTGTGGCTTTATAAGGACCAATTGAAGGATTTTGACTGCCTTCATATGCTAGTAGAGAATAAAAATGTGACAAAATTTTTAAGCACAGTTATGAAAAAAAGAGTTGGAATGACAACCATATACATATAAGTGGAAATTCTACCAAAAAGCAAGTTTAGTCAAATAAGCAGCTCATTTTGGTAAGAATCACTATGACTACCCCTATCACACTATAGGTGTCAACAGACAAAGCAACTGAAAGCTTGGACATCAGGTCTGTGGCCATGATAGTCATTCAGAGGTAAAAGCAATCCATTGTCAGAAGTTTCACTGTACTTCCAGATTAAATAAATTCCATCCATAACCATGTAGGTATTTTTTTGAACACTGACTGGGCTGTATAGACAGAGGAAAGGACTTCTGATCACAAAGAATGAAAAAACGTTTATTGTGTCCTCCTCTTTGGAAGATGAGCACTCAATTTTGTGGTCATCACATATTGCATTTCATGGAGAAGGGTAGTGACAAATACCCAAATAATAAAATCAGAGCTGTAAGAAATGTCATGGACAGTCAAATGAGACTGTGGAAAATTAAGGAAGTCAGAATTTTTGTTTGTCTGCCTGTCTATGTTTCTCCACTGAAGATCTCTTGAGCCTGCAGAGAAGGCAGCAGGGAAGCAGTGTGTTTTTGTGTGCTCTCTCAGATTACGTGTCTCTGAAACACAGTGAGGAAGACTGGAGCTTGAGGTTTTGGGATTTGGGTACTTAGTTTTTAAACTGGAATATACTGCAGCATAAAAATTCAAACAGCCCACAAGGACAGTGGTGGTTTTGCAGAAAAGGGAACTGTTCTATCCAGGGGACTTCTTGTCTTGTCTATAGGGCAACTCCTTACCTAAAGCTTTCAAAAATGCAAATATATTAAAAACATTTTAAAAATTTCCAAGCAAAGATGGTGCTACTGAGGGTAGCAAAGTCTATCATCTTTCAGAGGTCAGAAAACTAGTGTTATGTGACTTACTATGACCCAGGAGATGGAAGCAAAATGAGAAGAAGAGAAAGAGGAAGAGAAAGAGAAATAAAAATAAAGGAGAAAAGAGAAGAGAAACTGAGCAGAGACACTGGAGCTGTTTACAGATTTTTGGCTCTACCAAGAGTAAAGTCATTGCAGAAAAAGGATCAAACCCAAACTTTCTTAAAAATCACAAAAGCTGAAGAATAATTTATTGCTCCAACAAAATCAGGAGTGTTCACAAGAACCATCTGGATGTTTTGCTGTACTAGTGTGTTGCAGCTTTTGCATATGTCACAAAAATACACATAGACAAGACCCTCCATCTTTCTCTTGCAGCAAGAACTTTCTAGTTTTTACACAGAACAGAGCCATAGGAGACCAGAATAAAGGACTTCTTCCTGTGTGAGCATCCAAGTCACTTATTTAAAAGGTTGTAAAGCCTGACCATCCCTTCCCACTGATTTTGAGGTCTTTGCCCAGGGATGGGAAAGTGATACCTTAGTCCTACACCTACCATGACCCCCACAGTTTCATGGATATAATTTATGGTTTTCTCAGTGTGCTGATAGTGAACAAGTTTTCTTAATGACTTTGCTGTCTCAGCAGCTTTCACAGTGAAAGCAGTGGGGGTGTAAGGGGTGCACCAATGGCCATTATCAACTCTGAGTGAAGCAGAAAAGAGAGGATCCAGTAGACTGTATCTGTTTAATCATCCTTAGATTAAAGTAAGTGTTGGCTTTAGTTATCCACATTTAATGCAGGTGCTTTTATTTTTTGGCAATTATAACTTCAATAGAAGGATCTTGATCTGGCTCTGTTTTAAAAAGACATTCAAAATAAATTTTTATTGAAAGATCATCTAGGAACACAGAAGCATAGAAAAATTTCATTTCAAAGATGATCTCTTGACAGTAACATAGTCTAGTAGAATTTTATCACTGAGAGGACTTTATCTACCATGGCAGGATTTCAGCTACTTGAGAGGAGTTTAACCATCTTGAGACTTGATGGAATTATAGAATCATAGAATACCCCGAATTGGAAACCACTCACAAGGATCATAGAGTCCAACTCTTGGCCCCACTCAGGACAACCCCAAGAATGATACCATGTGCCTGAGAGCATTGTCCAAATGCTTCTTGAGCTCTGTCAGGCTGGTGCTGTGCCCACTGCCCTGGGGAGCCTGTTCCAGTGCCCAGCCATCCTCTGGGGGAAGACTTTTCCTAACACCCAAAATAAGCCTCCTCTGACTCAGCTTCAGGCCGTTCCCTCGGGTCCTGTCAGTGATCACCAAAGAGAGGAGATCAGTGCCTGCCTCTCTATTTCCCCTCACAAGGAAGATGTTGACTGCAATTATATGTCCTCTCGGTCTCCTCCAGGATGAACAGAGCAAATTACCTCAGCCGCTCCTCATATGCCTTCCCCTCAAGGCCCTTCATCATCTTTGCAGCCCTTCTTTGGGCACTGTCTAATGGCTTTATATCTTTGTTATGTTGTGGCACCTAGAACTACACACAGGACTAGAGATGAGGCCTTCCCACTGCAGAGCAGAGCAGGACAATCCCCTCCCTTGCCTGGCTGGCGATGCTGAGCCTGATGCCCCTCAGGACACGGTTGGCCATCCTGGGTGCCAGGGCACTGCTGACTCATATCCAGTTTCATGCAAATGGAAGGTCAAAATACGTGATTAGCCTCCAAATTGATGGGTTTTTATCATATCTCCTTATTTATTGGAGGATTCAGGCTATGATGCTTCTGTTTCATCCAGGTGTTATAAAAACACACAACTAGCCTGTACCATTTGCAATTAGAAAGTGACAGGCTTCTGCTGGAAAGTTTAAATGTTCAATTTCCAACATATCCCACTCAATACATATACACATATACATCTGATACCTGTTAGCAATAATATATCAAGTAATTTTTTCATCTAACACAGATATGAAGGGATGATCTTTAATAGTACTCATTTTGTAGGAGAGAGTGATCTTTCTTAAGAGGCTTGATCTTGGCTGGTTTTCATACAGTGGGCTTCCATACTGATGTCAAATTTTATTCCTGATCACAATCTCAGTATGGCTGTACCTTTCTTGAGACACTAAACCACTAGAGATCCTGAATAAATCCCTAAAATTTGGTTGTTATTCTTTTGCATCATGTTGAAAAACAGTATAATAACTTCCAAAGCAATACTGAAATATTTTTTTTCTGAAATACTGCAGTATTTATCATAATAAAAAAACAGAAAATGTCCAAACTTCAAATGTTTATAGAAAATGGAACCAAATACAAGGAGGCTTTTAAAGATAATTTCTTGGAGAATTGTCTCTACAGTCAATACTTTTCTCCCTGCTTCCAGGAGTGACAGAATATGAAAAACCTGATAATTTTTTCCAACAAATATATATGCTTGAAAAAAATCAAGTTGCTCATTTCACTTGCATTGCATCACTTCTTCAATATTTATTATTTCTTCAGTTTCTCTGTATTTTGATAGATTCATATCTTCTGTCTATTGAAGGAAGAATATAACATTTTTTTAGTGTTTCATGCATGAGATTAGTCACAAGGTCATGATTTCTGAATCTCCTGTCATTCAGAGATGTTACTTCTCCTGTTACTTATTGTATAGACGGTGTAGCAGGACTCTGTCAATTAGAAGACTAAAATAGACATGTCTAGATCTTCCCTCCATATAGTTCCCAAAGAGGACTTTTCTACTAAAAAGTTGGAAAACTCCTCTTTTAAAACAAAAAAGTTAGCATGATGAAGGAAGAGAAAGTAAAAGGATTTATAAAGTCTCGCCAGAATTTCAGTGTGCCCCTGCAGAAAAATTTTGGCTTCCAGACCTGCCTGCTGCCAATCTAAAGACTGCAAATGGCAGCAAACTGCAATGTGCTCTCTAGAAGGAAAGTCCCTGAAATGTTTGTTCCTCCTCATGAGTCATTCCAGTATTCCACATAGGTTAGCATCTCTCAACATTCTGCTCTACTTTCTTGCTTACCATATCCTAGAAACTTTTTCTTCTTTAGCATCATTGCCAAACACGACCATGGATCTCAATATCTGCTATGGAAAAACTACTCTAGATTTCTTTGTCCCATCTCTCCCTGCCTGATTCTGCACTATTATTGTGCTGAGAAACTTAGACTCAGCATTATTCTAGTGATAGCATATGGCTTATAGGGACAGCAGGGTGAAACTATTTTCTCCAATGCTCCAGGTAGACAGATGACAATTATTTTATAATGTTATTTGACAAGTTATTTGCATATGGACCTTCTCTTTCTATACCCCAAAAACAAGAATATGAAAGAAAATTGATTCTTGCTTGTGTGCATCTTTCTGATACTTAGGTCATACCTTTGAGACTAAATTTTTTCATTTCAGGCAAATGGAAAGAAAACATACCTGGAAGTCCACTGGAGAGGGCTCATGGAATGGGTCTCTTGGCTGTGGTACTGTAGCAGATGTTTTTTTCAAATAAGCCCTTCTACAGTGACAAAAGAGTTTTGGTGAAGAAAAGACTTAAAATGCAAGCATATGAACACATACAATATAATAATTCTTCTGAGGAATTATTTTATTTCTCTAAGATAAGCAATATTCTTCTGCTATCTACTGCTTAGTCAAAAGTAGCTAAAGGCTGATTATGTTATAATTTTGTTGTTCAGAATTTGGATGACAACAATTTATTTCATGACTTACTAAAGCTTTGCAGGAAGCTGTTTTTTAAGTATATGAAAGGGGAATATCATTTAAACATGGAAACAAATTCATGTACCAACCATCTGCATTGCAGGGTCTGATGGTAGGAAAGCGGTACTGATATAAGGCCTTGTCCCAGTATTGGAAAACATTGAGTCATGTTAATCAAGTGGATGAGAATGTTTGGAATCAGAAATATAGAGCACACTTGAGGAACATCCAGCAGATGATTCCTAGTATAGCTCAGTGTCGATTTTCTCCCTCCCTTGTCTCCTTTAAAAAGAAGCCAGAAATTTTCTATTGGGGGAAGAAGTGTTATTTCAACTATAGAATAAAAATTTTTCACAAGGAATAAGTCTTACACTGTCATGCAGAGAAGAAGTGTCAGACCTGCTGCCAGCCCTGGTATCAGAAATAGCACGTATGATGATGTAGATGTAAGTTGTTCTGTTCCTGAAAATCAAGCAATCATCAAAGTGCTGGTTAGCATCACAGGTCACAAAAGGTTGCACAGCTATGTGCAATCTGCTTTGCATCAGAGTGTCAAACACCATATGAAGGGATGACTTCTTTAGCTTAGCATCTCACTGTCCTGCAGCATGTGAAGTAACAGGAGTTACTGAAGTCCAAGCTGACAGCACCTGGACTGTCTACAGTAAACTGAGACTATAAGGAACTGAGTCCTACAGAGTATTTAAATATCCAAGGTGGCAGAGAGTAACAGCAGGAGCAAGGAGTTTGTAAAGTCAGGAGTAAAGATGGAAGAAGTAAAACAGTTGGCAACACACCTCAGAAATATCTGCTTTATTCACTATCCCTGTCTCCCAAGAATGCTTGGAGAACTCCCTAAAGTTAAGAGACATGCCAATTCTTCGACTCTCTTTGTCCTAACAAATTGATGTTCAATTATCAATGTGTTTCCATCTGTAATCATGAAGTGAAAAATGAGGCAGACAGGTAATAACTGAACTAGATCAAGGAAGGGATTTTTATTCTTACCAAACTCCACGGGTGTACTCCACTCTCCCCAGTTTGGGCTCACTAAACAGAAGCCCACATCTGCTGCTCTGATTTTGACGCTGTACCTTTTTTCTGAGCTAAAGCTTTCATATAGGTAGTTATTTCCAAAGATTTCTTTCTAAATGCAAAACAGGTAGAATGAGAATTTTTGTATTATTTTTAAATAATTATGATAAAATGTTATATTTTACATTTCTATAATCTTTCTGTGGACAGGCTACAGTGAAATAACAAGTAGAAAAATATCCCTTAATAAGTTAGATTGTTTCATCCTAATTCCTCTTGTTTGAAAATTGTTGTTATTGGGTAATATGAAAATGCAATTGGCCATATTCTTCTCTGGCTCCTCAGACTCTGCTAAGCAATGGGACTTTAGGGAAAAATTCTTTAAAGATCTGGCACTCTGTCACATTGGATATTTTCAAAACTGACATAGAGTTCGATAGCCAGATTATACAGAAGTGAAAAGCTGATTTTTTTTCTGCCATCTTTACACTGGCTTAATCTTTGAGGTAATATTTTCTTGCCTCTTGTGTCTCAATCCTTTCCAGAGAGCATTAATAAAGAAAAAATTTCTCACATTTTTTGTGTCTAAGTGTTACACAGAATTATGACCCATATTTTTGCATATATGTGAATTTGCTAGGAAGTAAAAATGAATGTAAAATGGAGGATTTTGTGAAGTAATATCAAGCTCCACATGTGCAATGTTTTTATGCAATGTTTTATAAACAACAGTTTAAAACTTCAGATTTAGAAAACTTATCAATAAAGAGCACGTGCAGTATATTGAAACAGGTAGTGTGAAACCAAACCAATTTGGCTGGAGGATGCTCTGATACAGAAGAAATTTCAATATAGCATAAATATTAGATTAATATAGACTTACTGGTTTAGGTGTGATTTTGGGGTTTTTCTCAGCATCAGCCTAGCAACAAGAGAAAAGTTTAATTTTTAGGATTATTCTTTTTGTTCCCATATAATAAAGGGTCTTCTCTCATGAATGCTTGATTTTCAGAATAAAAGGGTATGTAATATTTTAAATGCCTTTTTTAAAGAATGTGAAATTAAGCTGTTCTTCCTCTAAGTGGTTTTTCCTCCCCACTAATGCTGTGAAATATTGTACCATTTAAATTTGATTGCAGAATTGAGTATCAAACCTCTAAACAAAAAAAAGCTCAGGCTGACAAAATATTTACATTTTACTTGTTAAAACAAATTCATGTGCAATTATCAATCTAAAACTTACAAATAAACTCAGACAATGTTTTTTCCTTTTTTTTGGTCAGTGTATCTTTTGCATTCTTAAACATTTAATTTAGCTGTGTTATGTCTCCTCTTTTTTATCATTATTTTTATTTTTTACTGTTAGAACAACAAAGTGAGAAATATTCCCCCAAATATTTTTTACTTTATTTTTGAAGGATGTAATGTTACTTTCCATATTCATCCAAGCTTTCAAAAGAAGGAGATGAGAACAGGGTACTGGTTGTATGATCTTATATGAGGAAATAGAGACATACAAAATGCTATTAAATGCCATAATTATTCTTACCTTGTTTTCTATGGCAATTTCATATTTGAAACAACTACTTCTTTTCACATGACTTGTGCGAGGTGGTTGCCACCAAATACTACATCTATGAGAAGCTTCTGTACAGTTCACCGTGACATTTAATGGAGGGGTGAGTTTTTCTACAATAATATAATCAGAAATACTATTGATTAGCAATGGGTCTCTTCACTCTGCCATTTAAAAAATATAGGTAGATGTGCAAGTAACCGTCTAAAAAGATGTAATGCAGAATTACTGTAACATAATTACTATATTCTCCCCATATTCTGAAGCAGGACTCCCTGATTTAACATTTCAGTTGAGGAGCCTGGAGCACTAGCTACAACACTAAGGAAAATTAAAAGAACACAAAACATTTATTAGATTTTATTGAATTCAGCATATGATTTAGGCAGGTTTGGTTTTTCATTATTGGGTTTGAGGTTTTCTTAATAATGTGTTAATTAAACACAGTTTAATTTTTTTTATTAACAACACTCTTCCATTTAAAAAATATATTGAAGTTTTTACTCACAGCATTAAGGTAACTGGTTCTTTTCATTATGTAGATGAACAGCATTTTGAGATAATAAGATCAACATCTAGGTAGTCCCACTGAGGAATCTTTAGCTAGTAATTCTAAAAATGACACATTTCTTTCAGAGAATATAAATATTTGACAGAAATGTTCACAATTCTCTGACCCATGATTCCAGATTCATTAGTTTTTGTCCATTCTTATAATTTAGACTTTTCAGACATCAGAGTTGAGAAAAAAGAAACAAAACAAACCTATTATGAGAAGCAATATTTTTAAAATGTATGCTTTTTCTCAGTGATAAATTCTTCATTCCTTTAACATATAACTGGAAATTAAATCAATAAAAAATCCTTACCAATTTGGTACAGCAGTATGTTCTTCTCATATGACTGGATGTTTTGTCCAGCTCTCGACCCATTTACCAGGAAATAAGCATTCTTATTTTCTATTGTCACATTTTGGAATCGACATCCTGTGTGCCTTCCATAATTATCTTTGATGTAATTTTGGCATTCTGTGACATCTTCTTTCCTTTACATGAAATACTGTATGAGTTAAAAATTGACAATATCACATGTCCAACCACAAATCAAAATTCCCTAGATTCAAGCAGACCTACTTACTTTGAAGGCCTCCAGTACAGGAAATATTGGGTATCTTCTGTAGCAGTCCTGCCCACATGCCAGGTGCAGTTCATGAAGGAAACATTAAAAATGACACAGACAAAATTTTCAATGGCTGTCCCATTCATGCCTGCAAACACAGAAAGGATGTCCACTCTGCAGAAAGACTGAAAAACTGCTCAGATAAAACAGATTTTTGCAAGCTCATTTAGCAATTTTTAGCTACCTGCTCAGCAAATCCAACTGTGTATTTCTTGGGTCTCGTAGTTTTGTCCCCACTTGAAGATGGGAAATAATTTTATTTGTGTTGACCCATACGGGTTATCTACCATTGTTCTAGAAGCCATAGATGTGACTAGGATTTAACTGAGTCTTTAATCAACTCAGGCATGGTGATTTAGTGGAAGTCAATAACAGAGACAGTCACCATGGTGCCCTTTTTTTAGATCCCCTGTTTAGCTGAGGCCCAGTCTACAATGCAATAAAAATTCTACAACAATGAGCAAGTTTGCAAAGATCTCTCTGCTGTGCTTAAGCGCTCTGACCCTTGGTTATAAAGCACTAATAATTTAAAATAAGGTGTCCACTACCACTTTCTGTGTGAGGGCTGGTTGGTTATAATCTAACCCTGAGGCTGCTCCCTGAAGCTTGTCACTGCAGAAGTGTTGCAATTTCAAAGAGAAAATGACATATTTTTCAATTAGGGATTGAAACTGGTTGTTAATCTCTTCCAGTACTTTGGATTCAAGGTTAGGGGGAATCTTATTACCACTGAACTTGATAGAAACAGGCCTCAATATCCACATAATTCGTGTAAAATCAAGACAAAACTGATGCAGTTTATGGATTGCTTAAGTTAACTCATAACCTGTACTCACAACATGAATGAAGTCCTCATGTGTTTCTTCCCTATCAAAAGGTGAGATTTTTTTCCAACAGGAAATGATGAACATTCAGTACCTCAACAACTATCATTGTGAATTAAAGGATTGCCCACATCTTTCCAAGACTAATCCAATCACTATTCATTGATTTTAAGCACCACACACACAACCTTCGCATGTACCTCTCTAGTTAGCCCTAAAACTCCACATCTGATTCTTACATCTTTGGAAATAAGAGGAAGTTTTTAAGGAACAAGAAAATTGTCAAAGTACTCCTGGATGTTTGGAAAGCTTTCTTTCTTCCAAGAGGAAGATTGAATGTTTTTCAAGATCTTGGTTCAGCAGTGTTTCTTTCAATGGCAGAATTGGCCTGAAGATGCCCTATCCTTTCCTATCCTTTATGGATCCTTACTGATTCCATCCTGCCTCCCTGGCTGTGCTTGTGCCATTCCTTGTGGATCCTCCTCCCTGTAGTGAGTAGTTTTGAACAAGTGATCATCATTAAAACTAATGCTACTCTCAGAAGTTTTTTTTCTTTTTGGTTGTTTCTTTGTTTATCTGGCTCAGCATCCTCTATGAGAAACAGTGGAACAATACCATCAGTGTGGTCTAGCAACTGAGAGAAGAGCTATTACTATAGCTTTAATAAATATTGACCCATATTTAGTCACTAGATGTATCAAAGCTCTCAGCATGGAGTTGTTTATATCCAATTTATGTGTAAGTTTATATCTATTTAATAAATTACTTTTGAGAGGTTAGTGATTATGGCACTGTGATGAGCTGATGGAGAGCTTGGATCAGTTCTCTGGTCTGCCATAGATTCACTTTATGACCCAGGACCAACCAAATATGTGTACTTTATTTCTTCATTTGCAAAAAAAAATAGAGAAATTTTCTTCCCATGAAGAAATTTCTCGGTAAATGCAGCAGTTTGAATTGTGATCACATGTGCTGTGCAAGGGTCTTAGAGAGATGGGCTTCATCAAGCCTTTCACAATGTTGTAAGTCTAAAGAAAAAAGGGTTATTCTGATTTTCAATTAGTTCACAATCTGGTTCATGTGTGGCCTAACAAGCAGCTAAACCATCCAAAACCAAAGGAAATATTCAGGCATGTGCTGTGAATACGTATGAGTCTCTCTATACCCTTTGCTGACTGGACCTTTTCTCCAAGGTTTTGAGGGCATTTGATTTTCATTTTTGATTTATTGGCATTTCTGTGGTAATGCCAAAGATAATCTAGCAAAGTAGGTAAATATGACTACCCTTCCTGTAAGGTTTATTTTTGAGCCTATTGCATTCACCCAACACTGTCAGCATTACCTTTTTATTTTTAGCAACACCTGGAATAGACATAAATCATCATGAGACTTGTATCTCACATTATTTCAAAGAGACACTGATATTTTTCCACCTCCAGTTTATACCAAGGACTAGCTAAATTGTTCTAGTGTCTTTTTGCTTAACCACACCTATTTGAAAAACCCCATATTTGTCACTTACTTATCTTTATTTCCTTAGAAAATGGTAGGACCATATTCTCATTAGTCTTTTCTGTGAGCTATGATGCAAAAACCAGTGTAGTTTCTCTGTATTGTACCCCTCCTTCTGAACTGCTTCCTGTATTATTTGATGATGATACTAAAATACATATGCAAGTATGTTTATATTCTCTGAAGCTTCGTTTCAGATACAAATAACTTATTTTCACATATTTTAAAATCTTTAGATGTATTTGAAATGTTGTTTTACATTCTTTTCACACAGTGCTTTATTTATTTATTTATTTATTTAGTTAGTTATGTCTATTGTGTCAACTTAGATTATCTCCATCTCTTGGGCAGACATCAGAAACTGTGTCAGCAGCTCAACTTCAGAAAAATATCAGAGAGAAGGAAATTTCACTCTGCAATCATTTGTGGTAACCAACATTACTAGCAAGGAAGGACAGGATCTCACCTTTGGGTCTTGAGCCCAACAGGATTTTTACTTTTATTCAGTGATTCTTCAGTTAAAAAAATGCATAAACTGTTCTTGACTCTTAGGCGTAGTTGACCAGCTACTTTGTAAAGGATATTAATGAACATACTTGATATTAGAAATAATAATTAATAAAAAGCAATTAAATTACTCTAACATTTTAACCTAACTCTGAAGAAGCTGTTAGGTGTGAGGTGGAGTATGTCTTATCTAAACTTACAGAAAAGCTGTATAGATCCTCATAGGGGAATCAGTAATTCTATACTGCCTTAACACTGCCTGGAAAAAAATCAGCTACTTTAGACACAGTTTATTCAATCTAGTCTGAGACAAGATGAATGAAGGCTTCCCAGTATTTATTTTCTGCCATTCACTGAAAATACGGCCCAGAGGAATCTCTCTAATTCTGAGCTATCCAACTTTGTCAGCTAAATCCAGCTTTCCTTTTCTTTCCTTTCTTACATCATCTGGAATTCACATGTAATTACTAAAGAGAAATACTGCTGCTATTATTTTCTCAACAGAAAACTGAAAATTTATTATTGAAAATGTCTTTTTCTCCTCTTTCTTATACCTGTGCTAGTACCATGTGCTGCTTTTCTTAAGAAAAACAGTTTCAGAAGAACAGTATTATTTTCTCGAGATGTTTCAAACTTCCTTCCACATATCAAATAGTTCCTGTGCAGAATATTGCTGCACATAATATTTTCCTTTTCATAATATTTAGGAAAATTAAAGTATTTCTGTGTGAAGTTATTTCCTTCCTGTACTGTAGTTTATAAAGTTTCTATGAAAATTGGCTACTGTTAGGCACAAACCACTCTCAGTTAATTCTCAGAGAAGCCTGAACCCTAACACCCTTCTACATGGGATAATCATTTTAGGAATTCAGAAGTGGAAATGATACTGAAGTGTCTAATCTTGTCTAGGTTGATTAGGGAGGCGATTAGATGAGAATAAAAACTGTCCAGTGACCTGCTGATAATGAGTGACACATAACCATATATTTTATCATATTTTGATCCCACTATGATTTTTATAGCCAATGAAAAAGGAAAGTTTGTAACTGAAAAAAAAACCCCAAAACTTATACCTTGTTTTTATATGACTACTTTTTGTTAAGTGAAAATCTGTGTTGAGTATAGTACATAAAACTAGACCTCTGAGATTTATTTACCAGCTTTGCCTCTGAAAGATTTTGAAAATCATTTTTGTCAGTTGAAAGTCATTTTGTCAGTTTCATTTCATTCCATATGAAATGGAATTACTGCTTACATGTTCGATGTGCTATGAAGGTAAAATTAAGCCTGCATTCCTGCAACATTTTCAGGGAATTTTGCACATGAAATCTTCTAAAGTATTAAAATCATAGAAGAGAAAAGACACTGACATACTTCCATTCTACGTATGCCTAAATAAGTACTCCTAAAAGAGATTCACTCCATATTGTGACTTTACTCTGTGGATGTCAAGATCTAAAATCCAAGCACTTCCAATTTGACAGTGTTTTCAAGAGAAAGTAACACAGGCACTCTCCAATCCTATAATGCAGATTTATCTTAACAAACAAAATACTTATTTGTGGATGAGGCCATTAACACTGGAAACTGAAAATTTTAAAATATATTTATACAATTATTTTCAGACTGTAGAAAAAATCTGCCATCAAAATATTGCCTAAGACATTCATCAGAGGAAAGGAGGCATTCGTAGGTAGTGTCCACCACTCACAGTTATTTTAACATTAAAACTAGCAGAAATAACAAAACTCAGTATTTATTTGCCTAACTTCTTTGGAGTAAAATAAAAGAGAAACAGAAAAGAAAATAGAAAAGAAAAACAGACAAAATTAAACCTACCTCCTCCTTGAAAACCTGTTTCCCTGTGGTGCTTACAGTAATGGAGAACAAAAAGGATAGAAACTATGACTTTGCCTTGGTATATTTTTGCAAGCTTTGACACTGTGATTTCATTGCCTCATTTCCCTTATCCTTACTTCCGTTAAACCATGGGGAGAAGCAGGGTCACTCCCTGCTTTGAGAGATGAATAGATCAGAACAGAAGGACGCCCTCTTCCTTACTTCATTTGCATAATTTTCACTCATTTCTGTCACACATTTTTCATATAGATGTTTGTACAGGGCACCACCTCAAAGGCAGATGAACATGAGTGATCCTTCTGGCTCGGGTATAGGTCAGTTACCATTGCTAGAAGCCACGCCACTGTTTTCTGCTTATTGCTAGGGATGCTGCCCACTAATAGGAGTATCAGCCCAGTGCTCTGGCCTGCGGAAGAGCTGTGCCCAGCTTTGCACTAGCCAGCCTCATTCCCTGCAGATGGGTAACAAACCATGTCACCAGTCTCGACAACCTTCCTTGTGTACACATTTTTCTGCGTTGTGTGAAATCAATGCACAGATCAGGAAAAGTTTCCTCGTGTGCAAATATCCTAAGCATACCAAATCAACAGTATGACACTTGTCTGTGCTGGTGTCCTGGAACTGAAAAGCATAGAACCTCCTTTTCATGTACCCCGTAGTACAGTCTGAGTAGGGAGCCCCCAGTCTTCCTCATCTTTAAATATTTTTAACAGGAAAACTAAGTTATTAGAGTAGATAACAGCAATTAAATCTGATTATTTATAATGTTCACTGAGCGCACTACTCTTTGGTGTTATGTCTCACTGGAGGAAACACAGGAGGAGTAAATAATTTTAAATCTGTCCTCCTTCTGTCTGTCTGTATCTTGTACATCTTCATTCCCATCAGCCTTTGTTCTTGTTGCTCTTCTGGGCAGAGGAGAAATAGGTAGGGGATGGTTCTTGAGACGTTTCCTCTTCATCAGGTCTCAATTCCTCAATTTTATTAGTAAACAGCAGGACACTATCATGTTCCCTGCTATGACATTTCATTTCAGGACCTGCAGAAGTAAGGACTTCTGATTGCTGCTGTGTAGAGGAATTGAAAGACGTCTGCTGGAGGACTGCAATAATGCTGAGACTTTTGTAACTACTCAGTTTCTGTAATTCTTGAAACTGGACCCTGTTCTTTTCTCAGAACAGAATTATTCTTGGAACCCTAAGTCCCAGGACCAGAGAAGTTGGGTGATGATGTAACCACTACAGTGAATTAGGTTACTGGAAACTGAGCTGGAATAAAAGCCTTAATTTATTTTCAAGTAGTTTTTCTTAATACAACTTTTCATATAGATTGGAAAAGTTGGAATCTTCAATATTTATATAGAGTAAACAATATTCAATCAATTTCAGTATAAGCAATTTAATTAATTGCATGGAATGTAAGACTGCATGGTGATGCCCAAGATCACCTCTGCAGAGGATTTGGGGTACTACATAGGCATCTCAGTCTTGTCTATTAAAGTCTCATATTCAGTGTTTGACCTAGACATGGATGTTTTCACCAAGCCAGTCAACCTGAGGATGAAGTTCTCCTTAGGTGTTGTGCAGTCTGAAGGATGATTTGATTTGCTTAACGAAACAGAGTGGAGTTGCATGCCAGAGTAGTCTAAAGGCATACTTTACAAGACCGGCACATTTTATCACAGATTTTTTGAGTCAATCTGTATTCTTCTTAAAACCAGAATAATTGTACAACTTTTATATGAACAGGTTTGTAGCCTTTAATTTAAAACATAAGAATTTCACAATTTGCATTTAGTCTTCTTCATAGCTAATGCATTGTGAACATTAGCTAGTGCTAGTGAATATTGCAGTTACAGAAATGAAGAGGTTAAATATCAAAAGGGAATCTTTCATTCATTTTTTATATTGTTTCTCTTGTTTAATCTATTTTAAACTCACTTTTTATGTGAGGTATCAAGAAGCAGGAAGGAAAGTGTAAGCAGAAGTTTGCTAGACATGAATTTGTCTGTGAGAGTGCAGAGCTCCAAACATAGAGCATATCTCAGTATAGAGCTATCCAGCAGGTACACTTGGCAGCTCTGTTCTGGATATTACAATATCTGAAAGCTGAATTATGGCTCAGGTCCCCACTTTGTGCCAATGATTCATCCAGATATTTTCCTCCTTATTTCCTTTATTTCATGATTTATCTTTTTTGTACCTGATCCTAGGCTACCATCATGTGGCCACTTTGAGAATCTTCCCAAGTAACAGAAACAAAGGCTAATTATTCACTCAGCCTGGAAAGCAGCAGGGCACTGCCTGCATATAAGATGAAGGCCACATGTATCCTTCGAGAGCTTAATTTTGTGCTTTGCTTCTCAGTCATCCCTTGTTTAGACACTCTATTCTTTGGTCTGTGTCTGTTTTATTTTGCTTTAATTCCATCCCCCCCGCCCCCCCAGCAAATACTGTAAAAACACACCCTAATTTCAGAAAAAAAAATTTTCTCTAAGTAGCAGAATTGCATCCCTCCATGCATTAAACTCTAAAATGCATTTCTACCCACTTATCCTATGTAAATCCCCTCTGTAATTCCTTTGATATGGTCCCCCACAACAGTCTTGCCTCTAGATTGGACAGCCATCCTTTTGACAGCTGGATAGTTAGACGGCTGGATGGGCTCATCCAAAGACTTACAGTCAGTGCCTCAGTGCCCAAGCAGAAATTAGTAACAAGTGGTGTCCCACAAGTGTCCGTGGTTGGGATGAGCACAGTTTTACCTCTTCAGCAGTGCCATGGGCAGTGGGATCAAGTGCACCCTTCAGTGCGTTTGTGGATGGTGCCAGGCTGAGTGGTGCAGTTGATGCATCAGAGGGAGAGGATGTCATCCAGTGGGAGCTTGAGAGGCTTGAGGAATGGGCTCATGTAAACTTGGTGGAAATAACAAGGTCCTGCGCCTGGGTTGGGACAATCCCCAATCTCTGTGAACAGGTTGCTAAGAGAAGCTGTGGATGCACTTTCATTGGGAGTGTTCAAGACCAGATTGGGGGCAGGGAAGTTGGACTAGGCAAAGTCTAAATGTCCCTTCTAATCCAAACCATTCTGTGATTTTGGTATTCTATAAAATAC
The DNA here is from genome assembly GCA_013396875.1 of Vireo altiloquus. Taxonomy (NCBI): domain Eukaryota; kingdom Metazoa; phylum Chordata; class Aves; order Passeriformes; family Vireonidae; genus Vireo; species Vireo altiloquus. Next base: position 312,922 of record VZRF01007232.1, read on the forward strand.
GATTGCAGTAAAGACTCTCCAAAGCTCATGATTCTGTGCTATTATTTCAGACTGTGACTCAAATATGGAAACATCTGTTTCTATATGTTTGCAGCTGTCAGGGTAGGAATCCAGGTCACACAAGGCTATACTGTGAAGGAAAACTGCGCCAAGTAAAGGTACTTATACTGGAATAATTTTTATTCATTCAATGATAGAAGTAGTACTCTAAAATAAACTACATGTCTTATATATTCATTGCATAAACAACTTGGGTTCTTTTTTTGGAGCATTTCATCAGGAAATGATCCATGTTGGAGTCTACCATAATTTGAAATCTTAATCCAGTCTCCAGCCAAACAGGATGTTTATTGTGGTGTTAACATTTCACCTTAGCCTTTTTCTCCGTGTACAACAGATTGTTTAAAAAGTGGAAAATTAGAAATACTTTTGATAAAGACAGTGGGGGAAAACAGTATTTTACTCACTTGATAAGAATAGCAGAACAGAACAACATCTAACTCTTATCAAGAACAGTAGAACAGAATGACACAGGCTTGAAGAAACAGATAAAGGATGTAACTTAGGCAAACAGAAATCATGCAAAATGCAAGCAGGATGCCAGCTCAGCTCTGCAAGGCTGGCAAAGCAGAAGTTATGCAGAACAATGATATTGCTCTTACTCAAATGCGGGGATTGAGGAACAGCCACCTAAAAAGGACACTGGACATTGAAGACAGATACCAAAGGACCATATAGGACTTTGGGTAAAGGGTATGACTATATTAAATAAAACCAGGGAAGTGGGGATAGCTAATGAATACATAATCAGTGTGTATGATAAAAGCTCTGTTCAAGTGACATTCGGTGCACTTGGTTAGAGGAAATATCCTCGGAGTGACCAGCACACTGCAATAAAGAATGCCTGCTTTCTAACACTCAAAACTGTGCTGAAACTTTCTATCTGGCCGATTTTGGTATCAGTTTAGATAAATGTTTTTAGCTACAGACATTGTTAGTTTCTAGTCCAAGTTTATATTTTATTTTATTTTATTTTATTTTATTTGAATATCTTTTTTTATTTTAACATTTTGTAGTATTTTTAACATAATTAAAGCTCCATACAGTAGATGCTAAACAAGACTTCAAAGATGGGATTAATTTCTGAACAGTACAATAAAACTGCATATTGCATTCACCTATAATTTAGTTACGTGATTCTGTGCTCATTTTAGACTCTGTGAACAGATATGGATTCTTTCTGGGTGAAAATGAAGAGGGTGAGGAGGATGTTGAGAGTGTATTTCTTTTCATTGAAAATAATAATAGCTGAACTTGATTTGTGTATAATAAAATATCTCAACAGAAAAGACTGAAAATTCTTTATTACAGAATTCTTTTGCCTTTTAATTTACAGTGACATTTACCTGATTATTCCTAGAAAGCATCAGTGATATGCAGCAGTCTGAAATTGTGGTTCTAGTGCAGTAACATAAGTATTTTAATTTCTTTCCCATGAACTCAGTGTTGTACTCTAACTCATAAAGAATTGTGCTAAAGTTACTTCCAGACTAGGCTACTCTGAGTTTTGTGTGAAAAAATATTAAGGAAGTAAATCAGTTATGTGCTTCCTCTACCTCCCTGTATTTAGTAGAAGACTTGGGCTTATCATGTTCTAATAGTGAAGTTTTGCAATTGAGCTATTTTATTCTTAAATGTACCTCATTCATTAATTCATTGCTCAAGTTTGTGAGATACACTATCCAAGTAAATTCTGCTTTGCTTTTTTTTTTTTTTTCCCCCCAAATCTTGTTAACAACTATTTGCCCTGTATTTTTCAAGTTGGTGCAATTTTTCCTACTGGATGTTTAGAAAAGATACAGCACTTTTAAAACCCTAAATATTGAATAGTTCTTAGTATGCTTGGTATTGAGGGCAGTCACTCTATTAAAGCAGCATATTTTTAGATGTAAAGAAAGCTGAAAAGATTCCAAGTCTGGCTGCAGTCCATCTTCATCATACTGACATGTGCTTTTCAGGCTTAGCAGCCTTCTCTACTGACCTGCTGACCACAGATTTTCCTCATTTGGCTAATCTTTTTGTTCAAGGGACATGTCCCAAACTCAGCCATGTAATCATAGGTCTTATGTAATAGGAGATGATCAATATTAGCCTTCCACCCAACGAAAAGGCTGGGTTTGGAAGAAAAAGCACCTCTTTAGCAAGTTCTCCTGCAGGTATTGGTAACTCTGTGTGAGATAAGGCAATGGCTTTAAATTGAAAGACGGTAGATTTAGATTGGATGTATTTGAAGAAATTCTTTCCTGAGAGGGTGGTGAATCACTGGCAAAGGTTGCCCATAGAGGTTGTGGACTCACCACTCCTGGAAGTGTTCAAGGCCAGCTTGAATGGAGCTTGGAGCAACCTGCTCTAGAGGAAGGCGTCCCTGCCCATGGCAGGGGGATTAGAACAAAATGATGTCTGAGGTCCCTTCTGATGCAAACCATCTATGATTCTATCATTCTTCAGAAACAAAACCTTGTTAGACTAAGGAACAATGTCTTAAAAGGAAAAGAAATATTCAGCCACATAAAATTGTCAGATAACAATGAAGTAGAAGTGGTTAAATTAGTGTGATTCAGACTAATGCAGGGAACAGTTTAAAAGGGTGATGACAACCCTGAGTCAGCTGGACAAACGAGCGAACTCTCATCTCAATAGAGCTGGTGGTACTACTTGTGTAAGGGTTAGAGAAAAACGTAATGTCTGTGACTGAAAGGGCAGAGATCTGACTGATTTACTAATTAGCTAATCTGATTGCTCACAGGGAGGTGAGCAAGCTGATCTGTGGGAAAAGGGAAGTAATACTGGACAGAGTGCGGGAAAGGATTTGAAAATGTTAAGGCAAGCTTGATCCATAGTGGAAGCTAGAGTTTTGAGAAATCACCCCAGAACGAGGAGTATCTCTCACTGGGACTCCCCAGAAGACTAAACGGGGAGTAATATAAGCTTTGCAGTAGAAACAGCATCATAGAGGGCTGCATTCTCCTGTCTTCTCCATCAGAAAAGCATGTGTCCTTCTTGTGGTGCTCAAGGAGTGCATCATGGATGGACTGCAACTGCTGTGAACCTCTGCCAAAGGTAGGTCTTAACAACATTCCTTTTTAAAATGTCAGGAAAATTTACTCCCTTCTCTCAAGTTTCCAGAGGCAGGAACTCTCCCTCTCTTTTCTGTGCTGGAGCAGCCCTCCTCTGTCTGACAGATTTAAAACAAGCTTCTCCTCCACCTTCATTTTTTTCTATCAATCCTCAAGCAAAAAATAATATTTTAGTCAGAAAAATGAAGTATCCTCCACTGGGATACTGAACTTTGCACTCAAATTATTTTCAAGCAAAGGTGCAGATTTCAGATGGCTCCTATTACAAATCTTTCTAAAATTTAGAATAAAACAGATTTATTAACTATCTAACATTTTAGGATTTTGTCAAAAGATTTCCTGATTTTCTTTTTTTTTTTACTGATGACAAGCAACAGAGTCTGTAGGAAGCTCAGCCTTTTGGGTGAGAATCCAGTTATTTCAAAGCTCATTGCTCTTAAGACCCACCACAGGAGGTGAGGGTAACCCAGGTTCTTGTTAATAGATTTCTTGGGGCAGTGAAATGACAATGAATGATAGGTGTTTTTATATATATATGTACGTAGGGTTTATTTTAGAACAATTTGGTTGCAATGGAAAGCAAGTAATAACCAGACTTGGTTATTATCCATAGTAATATAAAAGCATAAAAATAACACTTAAGAAAAAAAAGAAAGAAAGGATAAGAGTAGAAAGATATCATCACCCATGGATCCTGAAACAAGACTTGATTGTTGCAATTTTCATATATTTGATGCTGGTTGGTCAAAGTGGTGGTGACAGTGATGATCCATTGGGAATGGGGGAGACACAGAGTTCAATGGATTAATATATGCTCAGGCTCGGTGGGAATGCCGAGATACCTCTTGTGGGGCAGGGAGTCTTACACTGTCTGTTGCAAGACTCTGGATCACGGGGCAGTGAGGAGTCTTTGATGCTTTATGACTCATTCTAAGACATTGCATCTGCCTCTCGCTTCATCATAGCTGAGCCAATTATGGCCCATCAGAAGGGAAGAATATCTTCAGGCCACATCAGAATGTCCCAGTTCTTCCCTGGAAGGGAGTTTTCACTCCTGAGTCACTTGTTTAAGGGACATTTAATGTGACATGTTAAAAGCACTATCCCACCTCACATGATCTGCTTCTTACAAGCCTCTTCCCTTATCTGGCTCAAACCCCAGCTTGTAGCCTCTGGTGGTAGGAGTGCATCTCCTCTGCACCTGGACGATTACTTTGAGCTTGGTCAGTAAAGCACCTGCAGCTTTTGCAAATGGCCAGTTTTTTTGAGTCATTAATCATTTTAAAGTTCAAGTCCCTCACAACTGCTTTTCAGTGGACTTTCTTAGTGTATTGATCCTGAATAGAGGCTGGCAGACCACAAGACCTCAATGGAAGAATTTGTATTAATGAGCTCCAGGCTAGCAATTAGAAGATAGAAGTTTCAACAAACAGAATTATCAATGTGGAACAATAATTAAGACTGATGAGCAGAGTGCCTAGAAATGTATCTTTCTCTAATATAGAATGAATTTCTGAATATCTTGGTGAAGTGATAAAGAGGAATTATTTTCTTAGATGGCTCAGTTGCAAAGAAGCTGACATGTTTTGAAACTGCGGGCAAAAGCTGTTCCACAAACTAGTAATTTATTTACATTCACTTGGCAGAGGGATGGACATTTTCCCTCTGCCTGTCTCTAATGAATTTTATATCAGCAGACTGCTTGGCTGAGAGTAAGTTTTCTTTCAACTGAGTGTTAAATGCTGCTCTTCGCTATTATGCTCTTGGGCAGATAGAGTTTGGTAGGGAGGAATGCCACCAGGGCAAGAAATTTTTTTTTAAAATGATGTTATAGCAGGCAGATAGACCTTTTTCCTCTCCATACTTGGCTCCAAAATGAACACTGACACACTTTTTTCCAGTGAGAATGTCATCTGCACATATATGTTGTCGTTCTCAGTTAGGCCACGAGCATCCCACTGCAGCACTAGAAGACTCCTTATTTAATATCAGAAATCTAGATAGGAAGCAGATTTGTAATAAAACTATTTGTAAATCAATAGATGTTTTGCCAGTGCCAGTCCTAGATCTTCATGGTGGCATTTTGAAAATTAGGACCTGAAGTTTAAAAATGTTCTAAGGATTTTCTTTGAGTATCTGAAATGTTTTCTGCATACCAACAGGGAAGGAAAATAGAATAAACAATTTGGAAGGACATTCTTATATGAATTGTATAGAAGCAGCATGGAGGTAATTTAATAATGCTCCATGATAGGAGTAGAGTGGAGAAAACGTCTCTTATTTAGAACCCCTTGTTTTTTTATACCTGCTTGGTTTTAAAGGTTTTATCCTGACAAGTGTAGAGCAGATGTTGCATTTCTAGCGGTCTGAAGTTCATTTTTGCGAGCTGAGATTTAATTAAGGCAATTTACAGTGTGATTTATCAGATCAATTATATGGGTCTACCTGAAGGTGGGGTGAGTCTCCCCTCTCCCCTTCTGCCTTCTCTCTCCTTTTAGCTGACTCACTACTTCAGCTGGATCTCCATTAGCAGTAACGAAAACCTGCACAAGTATCTTCTAGTAGATGTCGCTTTTCAGTCAGAATCCCAGCCCTAGATTGCAGGAACCCAAATGGAAGATTAATTCCATTCCCAGACTTGTGACACAGAAAAAACCTGATCCATGTGTCATGAGTCTTCCCAGCTGCCCAGTCCTCCCAGCAAGGTCTATTTCTTGTTTGCTCTCTGACAGTACACAACACACTCCAGGGCAGTGAAAGTGCTAGGAGAACAGGTCTAGCAGGAAGATGCTCTACAGACTGACATGGTGGCTTAGTGGCTCAGTTTAACTCTGGTAACTTGAAAAGCTGAGTTATAAACAGAATTAAAGAGGAGGAATCGAGGTCTCTGCCTCCTTGAGATATGCAATTTTTAGTAGTTTTTCTCATATAGAGACAGGCACACCACACACATCTGACCAGACAGAGTTGTTGTTTGCAGCACAACAGCAATTAAATTATTCAAACTGACTCCAAGATCTAAGCATAAATAAAGGTGAGCAGAACATGCTTTGCTAGTCTCCTATTTGGTTCTACAAGTTTGTAGCTTATAAAGTATATACATTAACTATACTGCTGTCAGCACTTGACTATCTGATCAGGAATAATTGCATAAATTAATAATCCGGTGTTGATACATATATTCTGAAATGCCTAGGAATCTTCTCTGTATTAGGCTATGTTTCACCAGTTCTCTTGAAATTATACAGAAGGATGTATATTCAGGAATTATTCAGGAAGCATAGCTATTGTTTTAATGATAAAAGATAAATCACTCTGTCAGGTCTTAATCTCTTAGGCTGCTTGTAGTCACAACTATTATGTTGCATCAGTAGCCTGACCATCATCCCAGAGGGAATTTGTGTTCATAACAAGACATCAACTTCTGATCAGTGTTAGGAGGTTTTTTAATGTAGTTTATTAAATTTAAAACGGAACTGACAGAATAGTAGCAGTTAGCTATTTCAGATATATCTGTGTGATTTGGAAAACTTGTATAATCTCTCTGTGTCTGAGTTCCTCACTCAGGAAAGATTAGGGATCTGTTTTTATATATTCATGTCCTCCCCTCTCTCTCCCATTAAATGCAGTGCATATCCTAAGGCAGGTGTTAAATGGGTCTGATTTAGTCTAATGGTTTTGTAATCACAACACTAACAGCACTATGTTTATAATTGAAATCTGTCACTGATTCCTCTTGATTAGCTAAGGCCAAGCATGCCTATATGGTTTTGCACTCCTTTATAGGACTCTTTCTCACTCCGACACAAAGTCACCATACCCAACAGTGTGCCCCAAACCTGCACATTGCTATCTCATAAATCTTTGCCTGTAGGTTTTGAGAGAAACTGGAACACAGGCCTTGCATGTACAGTTGACTTTCACTGTCAACAGCTAGCTATTTGTTGCAGCTGATAATTTTCAGAAAGCAAAGAAGTACCTCCTCCAGGAAATTACTTTCTCAAGCCTCACATTGGTGTATGTACATACACTTAGTTTGAAAAGCATTACAAAACCAATCCATGACTAAAGAAATTGTATATTTTAATATCACAAATGCAGAGTAGAAGACAACTGCCATCCCTATTATATGAAACAGAAACATGAGATCAGCTTTAAAACAGAACTAACTGCCCAGATGGTGGCAATTTAGTAGAAAGTAGAAAGCCGTGATTTCAAAATTCCCTTCTGGTAACAAGCACATATCACTTTCAGAACACTCCCTTTATCTTACTTCTGTCCTCCAAGCCTGCCTCACTATTCCTTTGCAGTGAAACATTTCATTAACAGCTCAGATTTCTGAAATATCATTTTCACTTCAGTACAAAGAAAAAGATGAGATTTTCCCCTCTTCCTCTCTTGGTGTAAACAGAGGTGGAAGTAAAGAGCACCCCAAATACCCCCAGCACATGACTGCAAACACTAGCAGTGTTGACACAACAAACTAGACTGCAGGGACTGTAAGAAGGGAAAGACCTTGTCCTTTAGCTACAGCCGTGAGACTTCACTGGAATTGGCTCCACACAGGGTTCAGACGACTGAGAAAGAAATGGCTGTCAGTACTAAACATTGCTTAGAGCACAGGCTTTATGGAGTGTGAGCAGTCCTTCCTTTTCACAGGCACCTAAACCCTGGTGAAGTAACTGCAGAATGCACTGGCTTTAGGGATATTTTTAATTATATGTCTCACTGTTTTGATCAGCCTGAATCCACACATGGTTCCAATGTATCACTTAGATGGACTGAAACCATTACACAACTCAGTGTGAGAGTCTATTAAGGATGGAAAAATGTGCTGAGTTCCTACCATTCTTTCTTTTCTGAACAAATTAACAACAGATGAAAATTTAAAAAATAAAATAAAAATCCTTAATTATTTTAAATCTTAAGAGAACTCCAGAAAATGTATGTGAAGTAAATTTCTTTTCTCTGGAGTCAGCAATGGCAGTGTGTTATGGTGCAAGAAAAGAGGAAGAAACACACTGCAACTGTTGAGGTGCTATCATCAATTCAATGAACAAACCATACCTTAACTAGAGAAAATTTATGTGTTTTTCTAATAAACAAAAGACACAAAGGGAAATGAAGTTTTCTACATTTTAAAAATTAGGTACTGGGTTTGTAGTCAGGTTTGTCACTGTTACCATTGGATTTGAGATTCCAAGTCATACTCTTCTTACTCAAATGCAAACTTCTAATAATAGCCAAAATTCTCCAGAAGCATTTACCTTCCTTTATCTTACTTCATCATTAGAAAAGTGTGGGTTTTGTACATCCCCACTTAACCAGATCACGTCTGATTAACACCAGAACAAGGAAGGAATCGGATTCAAGTGTTTGAGATAAATGATGTTAGTTTAGCCTTACTTTGAATAATTGTATTATCTAGGTTTAAAAAAAAAAAAAAAAAAAAAAAAAAAAAAAAAACCAAAAAAAAAACAAAAAAAAAAACATCTCATGGACATAAATATGTCCTTTTCTAATCTAAGATCAAGATTAGCTTATTGAATCTATGTATCAGGAACATCTAAATGTAATTCAGTCAGAGTAATCACCATAAAAATATTTTATTGAAAGAAAAGGCACCCAAAATACAAAGCAGCAGTTTTTAAGACTTTACTATTAAAAAGCTGAAACATTCCATTGATCTTCTCTATGATCTTTCTATAATTGGATTTTTTAAAATTGTTTGTTCATTTGTCTGTGTTTTCTTTGAAACATGTATTTTTTAAAATATTTACTGAAAGAATAAATCTATTTCCATGCATAACTGTAACAGCCTCTGCTTGGGATGAGAGTGAAAATCTTTAGGTTTCTACCACTTTGCTGAATAAGCCATCAAAGCAAGGGGGTTTTATGGGATCCTTCCTTTTTCAGCATTTCTCTTCTGTGTGTCCAGTATCTAAAGATGGGGGAAAGCAAAGCAGAAGAGCCAGTTTCTATGCTCTGGAAAGGATCATATCAGCTAGAAAATGACAAAAACTATATTCCTTGATCACTTCAACCCTTTACAGAAGGGATTCTGAGATACTTTGTCCAAATCTGGCAATTTTTGAAAAGGCAGTATATAATGCATTCTTGACACCTTAAGTTAATTTTTGCACCAAAACCTGGGGTCAGATTCTTAGTGAATAAACTTTTTAATGTGAACAATGAGGCATATTGGTTCCTACACTACCAGGAAAAAAAAAAAAGAACAATTTTTATCCATTATTGCCCCTACAAATCCAGTTGAAAACTGGAATGCAAAATATCAGAGTGTATGAATAAAGAGGTTGATTTCAAACCCACTTATTATCAAGTCAGTCAACTCTTCCCAGAATGACATTCAGAAATTGTCAATATGTCTTGCAATTTTATTTGTGACAACTGCAAATTAACTTAATTTACAAAGGAAACCAGTCAAAAGGACAGTTTCAGAGACTAGGCTGGGTAACCATTCAGATATGAAGAGTTAAACAGACAGTCCTACCTGTTCAAAATGCAAGATTTACTTCTTCTTTTTCCTTATTAGTTCTATGATTTTTTTTTTTCTAATTTGGTGCACACTGAAAGATACAGGTTAGCCACTAAAAACCGGGAGAAAAACAGCAAGTAGGGTAGGATCTTTCTGGGATTTTAATTTCATGGTCACACTTGAATGGTGTGATTTAATTTCTTCTTTAATCTGACTTCTTCTTACATAAAAGCTTATTAAAATATGTAAAATTTTTGTAACCTTTCTCTTTCATATACAAAAAGGAATAAATAGTGACAGCTCTGAGTTCTGAGTTAGTCATGAAGAGATGTGTCTCAGAGGTATTTCAGAGACCTTGGGTGAGGTTCCAGTCAGAGTCTGCTTATTCAGAGGTGTGCTCCAGCCCCTCAGTGGGAAGTGGCCCTGGCAATGGGCTTTTCTGAGGGAGTGCCTTATGAAATGGGAAGTCTCTTGAATCAATTTCTCACTGTAGTCCTAAATCAAGACATTCTCCAGTGCTGATCTCTCCTGCTTCTCAGCCCAAACGATGCATAGGTACTCAGGGTTTAACAAGCCTTGAAATTAAGGTAAGTTTGAAAAAAAGAATGTAAATGGTAGTTCCTCTTTTGACTCTTCAGCTACCAAGAGATTTAAAATTTATTTGACCTATATTGTTTATTTCATCATTCCTTGATCAATTTCTACATTGTCTATCAAATATGGGATGGGGGTTGTGGAGTGTTTAGAAGTATGACTCAAAAACTTTAAATGATGTGTAAGTTTTAGGTAGTCTTAATCAGAAAAACATTTCCAGTGATTCTCATTATCTAAGAGTGTGCATTGGAACAATGAATAAAAGATGCCATTGTTTAATGATTGAATTTACTTTCCAAATTAGGCACAATATAATTTTCAAGACGACTCGGAATTCTCTTTTTTGAGAATTTTACTATTTTTTTTTCAAAGAAAATATATGTCTATAAAAACTATTTCTTAAAAAAATTAAGAAATAACTTAACTTTTGCACTTAGGAGGATATAATAATCAGCTCCAGAAACTTTTCAAAAATAGCTTTATTCAAAGACATGTATAGTGTGGATTTAAAATTAAACAGTTTATTTTCCTGCCACTTGAACTAACAGCTCTTGAGTTTTGCGAAACTTGTTTTAGCTATTTTAATTTTTTCACTCTCTGACTATCTACTTCCCAAATTCACCAGGTGGGCTTTGTACAAACCATCTCTGCAGCTGCAGTGGTGGATGGGCTGGCAGCTCCCCTCAGTTCTCTTCCCTTCCTCTTACTCCAACAACCCACTACTGTAAAGCAGACATTGCTGGGCACCAACCAACAGGTATTGGCTGTCGCTGAAGCTCAGAAATGAAAGAAACGTGATTTAAAAAATAAACAGTGGTAAAATATGTATTTTTTTAAAATAATTTTTTTAGAAAATACCATTTTTGTCAGGGCTATGCTTGGAAAGAACTGGGGTTTTTTTTGTGGTTTTTTTTTGCCTTATGGTTATTTTTTAGATGATTTAGACTGTTGAGTTAATTTCTGTCTCACTAGATTAACTGGTCTGTCTGCAACTATATTTAGCTAGTGTGCATTTTTTCAGAGACAAAAGAAGCAGAGAGTCTTATTAGAAAAAAAATGTCAGGCAATGAATTTTATTTTGCACATCATTGACTGAATTTCAGCACCATACTCAAAGCTCTTTGTAGCACAGGATGAGGAACGCAAAGCCCAGTCTGCATGTCTGAGAAGAACTGTTCTGTCTTTCAGTTCATCTATGCTGGCATAAATGAAAATACTTGTTTGACAAGTCGTAAATCAAAACTTTTTATGTATGGACAGTTTTTTGTTCCCTCCTGGTTACTTTGGGTGTAATTATGCTTCAGTGCTTTCACTTCACTGTTTTCTGTGGACTAATTAATTGTATACAAACATAAGAAATACCCTTTGGGGTTAGCCCAGCTGTCCTGCTTTTCTGCCTGCAGCAGTGACAACAGGAGATGTTACTCAGAAATAATCCACAACTCTGGCCACCTCTTACAGCCCATTCTCTAGGTATTCCCCCAGCACCTACAGCTGCTGAATTAGGAATGTGAGCTTGTTCATCCATCTCTAACACTTTTTGGTAGCTTTCCATGTACCTGCTTTCCATGCATTTGCCTGGTCCTACCTGCAGCCTGCTCAGCAGGGTCACCATCACAGCAGTGGTGGGAGAAGGTGCATGTGTTCATTGCACACCGAGTGGAGAAGTGCCTCTCAGTCCTGTACAAAAGATACTCCGAGGAGCAACTCACCTCAGGGAAACAGCACTGGTCTCACATGAAATGTCTTTCTCTGACACAGGTTGGTTAGTTTTTTTCTAAATTTGTTCAGACTTACTTTAAAAATCTTCCTTGCCTGCCCCTGTGAGTCCTCTTCCAACTAAATGTATTTATATTGCCACACAGATTATGTCCATTTTTGTTTCTAACATCAAAAGTTGTTGCTGCTGTAAGATTTATTTTGTTCCTTTTCCTGTTCCACATCCCCTTTTGACTTGTGTTTTCAAAAAAAGTCATGTTAATATTAGCCACAAATATTTCAACTGGCTTGGTGTTTTCCATCCTCATTTTTTCCTTTCTGCTGATTTAAATTAAGTACTGACATGTTACTAGGACTGTTTTTGGTTACTCCATTCCATGGAGAGGGATGAGCCACTATATGTTGAGTAGTAAACCATCAAAATCTCCTTGGTTTTATTTTCTATTTTCCCAGACTTTCTCTCTTGCCACACACCATACTGTTCTAGGAGCACAGTTAACAGCTGAGTCAACAGCTCACCCCTTCCCTCTCCAGATGATTAGAATTGGTTTCTTACCTGGGCACACCAAGCAGAAGAATTTACTCTTTTTTTCACTGGCTGTATGCCTGGTGTGACTTGCATACCATAGCTGCTGCTGGTGCTACAACTGAGATCACTCCAGAATGACTCAGATGGGGAAACTGCTACCTTACAGTTTTTGTTATGATTTTTTCCCAACACTTTATCATAAACAAGGGCAGCATTCAAGTGGTCTCTTTTTCACTGCATTGCGACAAAACAGCATTATAAAATCTGTATATGTATGTATTTTTAAGTGTGTTCCTTTTTTTCCATGAAACCTCACTGCAGATTTTTTTTATGTGCTGAGCATTCACACATTTTCCTCTACATGACCAGTGCCTCTTATTAGCCAATGTATTGCAAACATTTTGATATGGTTCCTGGTGCTGATGCCTGGAATCAATATGTCTGAGAATTTAAAAGTGAAGACAATCAGAGCCAAGATATATCAGTTCTAAATGAGTGAAAGTCTCTGAACACGGAGGCGTATGAACACAGAAGGTCTCAAACATTGTTTTACATTAAAACAACCTCTGGATGAATACTCACCCTTCAGAGAAACAGCAATGATGTCTCGCTAAAACCAACTTTGGTCAGTCTGAATCTGTCTGCTCACTCTACTCCAAATTTAGCAAACACCTGAAATACTCTTGCTGATACTCACTTTTTCAAATGGCAGGATGCATCTCTTCTTACGGTTCATATCCTCCTAAACCAGGTAACACAAGTCAGAGACTAGAAAAGACAGTTCCCTACAGTCACAAGAGGCCAGGAAATGCATAAAAGTAGACCTACTGGGCTTGTATCTGATCATGGTTATGTCAGGTGGGCATTACCTAAACTTCTTGCAGTGTCAGTAGTGTTGTGTCTGTGCTCTTGGCATGCAATCAAAGCTGTGCACTATGGCACCTGTCCTCTCTGGCCCTGGTACCCAGCTGAAGGGTGGGATTGAATACAAACATCCCGGGAACAGCAGGCACCAATCAACAAGACCTGACAAATACATGTCATTTCATATTCACTTTTTGTACTTTAGACACCCTTTAAGCATCTAGGTGACCCTTTCCTAATATTTCACAGGTGCAAAATGAAAACATCGTGTTCTAACTGCTTTTCCAACCAAACTTGGAACTAAAGAGTCTCAGTTTCTTCAGACCTGTGGCCCAAAGCCTTTGCTATGGCACGTGTTACAGTCCTTCCTGTCCTGCTGGTATTAAGCTTTTTCCAGCTTAAGACACTGTTTTCCACTATCCTGGCAAGTGGACAACAAGACATAAAGGGTAAGTAAAGCATTAAGTAACAGTTCATCCTATGCTAACCGCCCCAGATGTCTATTCTGAACTTGCCAAGACATTTTCTACAGCCCATAGAGAGAAACAGAGACCTGCAGTAGGAGAGGTGTCCAAGACAGGTAAAAGTGAATAGATTAATTTTGAGCTGCAAAGAGCATGAAGATTTTCCCTGCTGAAAGTAATATTCCACAAAGCTCAGAAATGCCTGCTCCATGCAAGAACAGAGCTCCTGGTAGAGCTACTGAGCATGCAAGCCTTGCTGACAGACAATTCCTTTGTGTACACAGTGGAGGATCCTCTCTTTCTCTATGTAATACCATTGTAATTGCAGATGCACTTAGGCTACGTAATGTTCTGTGGATCACCAAGAATGATTCAAGAGTTATTTTGTCCTGGAACAATAACTTGACGAAAGAAGAAACCAAGAAATACACTGTGAAGTATATTTTGGTTTATAAGTTCTTCAATACCACTAAGGAAAGGAAAGTAAGTTCTTCAGAGGTTGTATATAGCTTAAAGTGAAATAATATATTGCATCATTCAGTAGAGGAATTTGCATAATTTCTCTTTCGATACTTAGAACTGCCTACCTTCATGGAATTTCTTCCTCCTCTTAGGAAAGACTGCAGGAGAAGGAAAAGATAATACATCTTAAATTACACTCTGGTTTTAATGCTAAAGTTAAGACACAACTTTTTGTAAAAGAAACCGAAGACATAATTAAGGAGAGTGACTGGACAGAATTAACCTACAAGGCACCTCCAGGTCAGCTATTTCCTACTTGTTTTTAAGAGGTCCAAGCATTTATGATAATGTCCTGCCTTACTTGGAGAATTTCTGAAATCTCATTATTGTTTTCTGCTACTTTTTTTTTGGTACAGATATGTTAAGAATATTGTTCCTAATACCTTGTGATATTGCATGATTATTTCCTTTGTTAGATATGTTCCGATTCAGAAAACTCTAGCACTGCTGAGTAAGATGTCAATATGACCCAAACACTCTTTCCATTTTCCCTAGCAACTCATGTCTCTTGAAGATTGCCTTCTGTATCACATGATTTCAGCAAACTTTAAAATAGCAGGGCTTTTAATTTATATTTTAGTGGGTTAGTAAGGCTTTGGTGGTAGTTGCAGATGTGCTTCCCAGTTTTCACCATCTAAAAAGGAAAAAGACCTATTTTTTCTCACATAGGACTTTGTCATGCTTCTAGAAATAAGCCTATGTAATGGGTTTGTAAAGGCAACCATCATGTTGTTATTAGGAAATCAACATAAAATAAACATGACTCTATCTTTTTACCATTTCTTTGTTGCAGTGTACATTCAGAATCTTTCGTGCATCATATATAACATTTCTTTTTTCAACTGCACCTGGCACATCAAAGAAGAAGCTCCTGAAGACATCAAGATTTTTACCTCGTACAGGCAAGGATGTTTAGCAAAATAAGTATGAAACCATGATTTTGGACCTAAGTCTTTGAATTAAAATCTTATATTTCCTTCTCACAGACATGTAGGAAAAGTTTTTGCATGCCAGCAATATATAAAAAATGCAAGAAACCAAAACACTGGATGCTATATGAAAAAAATACATTTCCAGCCATCAAGGAAAATAAATTTAAATATAACTGTAAGAAATTTGAGAAATAGTTCAAGAGGACTCTCTTATTACAAAGCTTTCACACCTCAGACAATAGGTAAGTATTGTCTATTATTGTCTATTATGAAAAGTTCATTTATTGGTTACTTCATGGAAAGCAAAAAAGGAAATAGTCTTTGTGTGACAAAGTGACAAAGCCATAATATTAATTCTAACTATTTTATCTCAGTGTGAATGTTACATAAATATTAAACAAAATGCATTCTGACTGAAGGTTTTCTAAATTTTTTTCTCTGATTGAATCACGTTGTTTATCCATAATTTTAATTAAAAGATAGACTAATGTGAGATAATAATATTTAAAAGCATTATACTCTTGTTTCTCCTTTTTATTTCTTTCCTATCCTTTTTTTATAGTGCTGAGCAAGTGTGATTAAGAAAAAGAGCATAAATAGTCACAAGTCTCATTTATAACCTGAATTTAAGAATATGATTGTTCTCCAACATTACTAGCATTTTTATTTATTTTTTCAGTTAAAAATATCTTGGCAGTTATTTTTAATTATCGACAGTTTTGACTGATCATATAAAATTACTTTTCCTAACTTCTCTGGGAAATTTGAATTAATCTCATGGGTAAGAAATTCACCTGAATTTTAGCAAAGATTGCAGATTCAAATGCCTTTTAAGTCATTAACGTATTGATTGACTTCCAGACCTGTAACCTGGGAATCAGTCATAGCTCAAGGGACAGAAAAAATATAATTCAGAACTCTAAAAAATTTATTCCGAGTTAGTTCTCATTTAATATTTCTGAGACATTAGATTTGTTTGCCTTACCTAAATCTTTACACTGCAATCAGAGCCAGTTATAAGCTGACATATGGCAAAAAGATGAAAAGCTGCCTATTCTTGATAACCTTACAGAAGGGAGACATGGTCTAAGAATTCAGAGTCTAAACAAAAGAACCCCACCCTGCTTCTTACTCCTCGCATGGCTCATGACTCTCCATGGCTCATGGTGTGTCCCCACCCTCAAAGGCTGCAAGAGCAAGCACAGCAGCTGCATGGACCAGTTGTGCTACCTCTCACCCTCTTACCCTCTCCCTGGTTTTTCTGACTGGCCCCACACTGCAGCTGTGTCATCTCCAGACCTCGCTGACCTTGTCTGCAGAACTTGCCACGCACTTCTGCCTTTGCTGGGAGGGCTTTTTCAGAAAACTCCAGCTGGAGTTCTTCCTTTCACAGCAATGCAGCAGCAGCTGGGAAGGACTGAGGATGCCTGAGTACCGAGCATGATGCCAGGATGATTTTATGCCTTTTCTTTCATACCCCTCTTACATACCCTTTAATATAGTTTCATGTATTCTTAGTGCTTTTAGCCTACATACTTGTAATTTTCCAAGTCTGATAACTGAGCTGAGACCCACTGCTCCATTAAACCAGGAGACCAAACATCTTGGAAGCCCCAGACACCAAGGTTCTCGCCAGAACACATTTTTGTAAACTAAGATAGGCCCATCCAGGGGGGAAGGTTCCTCGAGATGAGGGGCTCACTCGAGCCTCTTATTGGAGAATCTTTGATAGATATGTTAATTTTTCAAGGCCTATAATTGTGTGCATTTTGGTGTGTGGGGGGCAGTGTGTGCATTTCAGGGCATTCCACCTGGAGGAAGTGCTGCACCCAAGGATCCTTAAATAAATACCGAGGTAAAAACCCCTTTTTCCCATAAAACGTGGTTTGGTTTTAATTTTAAGACCAGGGAAAGGCAACAAGCATCCGCTGAGGATCAGTGCTCTAACATGCTAAAAAACAACTGTAGACTTGCTGATATTAATCCAAGGCTAAAATCCTGAGGACCTAAATGTCCCTTCCTTCCAATCCTGTACTTCCTCTGTAGCAAGTGCTTGCTTGCTCCTTTACAGGAGAGAGAAAGAGAGATATTTCTTAAGCATCTGCAGAAATCTTCATGTATTGAATCTGACATCTTCTCTGGGCAACAGGTTGTTCAGAGAAGCTGTGTATGCCCCATCCCTGGAAGTGTTCAAGGAGAGGTCAGATGGATCTTGGAGCAAACTGGTTTAGTAGGAGATATCCCTGCCCATGGCAGGGGATTTGGTGCTAGATGGTCCTTAAAGTCCCTTCCAACCCAAACCCTTCTAAGATTCTGTGAAGGCTTTCCAAGTGGCCCTTCCGTAACCCCTCTGTGAGGGACGAAATTCCATTTTTTTCAAAATAATAATACCAGGCCTCTGGGTAGAAAAAACTCATGTATCCTACATGACATGGAGCCAGTAGCAGACTCAAGGCCTCCTCAACATCAACCCACACTCCTGAGAGGGCCTGCTTCTCCTACCCACGCTTGCTGCCTTTCCTAGAAAGATAAGGGGAAAACCCCAACTCCGCCCCTTTATTTTGAGACACTTAGTGAACAGCAACTTCAAGGAAAATGTGTCACTCACTGAATGTCTCCTTTGGGTGTGGCAAACTCCAAAATACTCAGCTGTATATCTTAAGGATTAATGTACCTTCATTTGTTTTATGTCAGCTTAAATATGAAAAAGAGCATGAGGTACAGAAGGTCTCTATGTGCTCTTTATTTTTCAGAGAAGCTGAACCCACCAATCAACGTCTCGATTTCCCTTGAAAACAGAAGTATTAAAATTCACTGGAAACCTCCACCTACTATTGGTTCGGCACGGAAAAAGTGTTTTTTGTACCAAGTGAAAATAACAGATCATAAGGTAATCAGTTTTTTGGAATTACACTTAGTCTGTATAATATAACTTCATTAAAAACAAGTAATTCCTCTAACTTAACAAAATTTAATCTCAAACGAACTTTAAAGAAATCCCACTGTCTTTAATGAATAATCCAACTTTTCTTATTGGTAAAAAATGAAAAATCAATACATTTTGTAAAATCTTTCAGAGCCAGGCTTGCAATGAAGCAAACTGGATGGTTTTTTTTCTCTTATATTAAATTTGGATTGTACATTAGTATCACTGTAGTCAGTGACTACTACAGTAGACTGTATTGACTTTTTTGTTATATAAAAAGAAGTATCGTCCAAAATCTGGGAAAGGTTGCCCAGTACCATGGGAAACAAGATTACAATTTGAAATGTTGGTTAAGTCTGAAATCAACAAGGCAAAATTCAGTAATAAGGAAAAGCCTATGATTAGGAAATACAGGTCAAATATGCCAACACAAAATAAGGAATTAAAATATAGGCGTCAACACAGAAGAAGAAAGGTCTGTGGATTACACTGAACCACAAACTGAGTCAATCCTTCTGTGCTCTTAGACAAAGGTCAAATGTTATTCAAGTATATGTGACCAGCATGTCACATGTAAGACGTACGTCGTGACTAATTTGCCTGTCCAGACACTGAGTTTCACCTGAAGTCTCATTGTGCTTTGGGCACCACAAAATATTAATAGACATCAGAACTAGAAAAGTCTTAAAGGGAAGAGAAAGAAGTGACATTGTACACAGGGTCAAATCGACACCACACAAGTCAGTATGAGAAGAACAGTCACCAAGGAAGACACCAAGGAAGCAAAGATTCCATGACTCTCTGTTTATGAGAGTCATACTTTCCACTTCTTTGTAACCTTCTAACATAATTTTTAATTTTTATAAGCAAGAGGGTTTTTTTTATTTCCTGTATTCCTTCTTAAATTCTCAACATTGTTTATTTACAGAAGTTTGCTTCAGTTTTCGAAAGTGGCGGATGGTTTAGAGGTTCCTCTGCTTTAAACTCCACCGCTCCATGTTTGGGCTTGATCTTTTGAAGTGATGTGGTTTTTTTCCTAGGCACAATTCAAGATGTTTCAGAATGGTCACAAAAAGAATGGACATCTTTCAGCTTAAAAATGCAAGATTTCACTCTACCAGAGAAGCAAATATAGCACACTACCCACACCAAAACCTTGAAACTTGCAATTCCATAGTTACTGTGTTTGTCCTGTATGTGGTGTGATAAAAAAAGAAAGGGGAATCAGTGTTTTCAAATTCTTAATGTCCTGCCATAAGTGATACCTACCTCCACCTTACCAGTTCTAGTCTCTCTTCATGTTCAGTTCTGAGTTTTAACATGTATCAGATAAGAGCCAAATTGTGTCTGGACATAAGAACTTGATCTGAAATATCTTCCTATTAGTTAGAGAATATTTACTATGTAAATAGTAGTATTTGACATCCCTAGTTTATATCTCTTTGCAGTGCAATGCAAAATCATTTAAAATAATCCCCTAAACTTCTCTTGATAGATTGTAAATGTCACTGCAGAGAACTATAACTATCCATTTTACAAGCCAGCAAAAAAATGTACAGCACAAGTGAGGGTAAAGAAAGAGATTTGCATAGCAAACAAGATCTGGAGTGAATGGAGTGAACCAGTACTTATTCATGATGGTAAGTTATCATGCACTTATTATTCGTAACTGTTACCATGAGTTACGTTATCACCATTCCATACATTTTCTTCGTTATTGTCTCTGTTCTTCTCCTGGCTGGGTTATTGGGTCGTAACAGCACCTAGGGGTCCCTGGCACACACCAGGCTCACAGCTCTGCTGTAGGGAAGGAGAGTCCTCAGTCTGAGTTCTACTTCCCTGGTCTTTACAGAGCTGTTCTCCTCAGTTAAATTACACCCGACTCTTGACAGCCTTTAGGAAATAATAATGGTCAGCAGTTGACAAGGTCCCAACACCACCGCCCCTACTCTGCTCCATTGCCCTGCAAAGGACAGCCCAAGAATCTCTAAAAATGCTTTCAACTGGAGTTACTAAGCCAAGAAATCCACAAAAGTCATAACATTCATCAGACCACATAGTCTTTAAGGACTAAGTCTAAGATTTCTTTCATTACATTGGTGGAATAGCTTCTTATCTGGCAGAGGTAGGAAATGGTTTAGCTCTCATTTAAATATACATGCTCTGGCCACAAGATCTCACTTGACCACAAAGTAAACAAGCGCCTTGCAGTACTTTTCCTTCATCTCCTATGAAGTAATTTTAACACTGGTGTGTTTACAAGGGAAACTTTTGCTTTCCATGATGTGAAAAATGCCTCCACATCCAAAAGCGTCCTGCCATCAGGTTAGGCAGAGGGCAAGTAGTACAATGGTGTGATGCTGTATCTATAGAGAGAAACTTGTGTCTGTGTGTTGACATGCAAAAAAAAAAGTACAGTACTATTGGTAGTAAAACAAAACAAGATAAGCATCATTATTAAATGCAACAGACTGTGTATTTTGAAATATGTCTTTTTGATCTTTGAGCTTCAAATACATATTTATCTGAGGACAGGAAATGCCAGGCCAGACATTATTATTTTTGAAATTGATTGAATGTAAATTCACTTATAGAGTTTACTGGGTATTGTCTGTCTGCTCTCTCAGATGCCTCACTATATCCTGCTGGTCTGCTGAAACCTTTTTCGGCCCTAATTCATTCCTTCAATTTCAAATGCATTTCACTTGTGAAATAGCTGGAGCGAGAGCCCTAATTGCCCTTCATGCTCACTGTGGTGAAGGAGATAACTTTTGAAGCCATGTCTTGGATTGCTCTTTAGAGAATCCCCCTTCTTCTCAGTAAAGACGGACAGAGTCTAGGACCACTACATGGCCGAGGAGGAGTGTGCCTGGTCTGTCTTCCTGGCATCAGGCTGGACATATCTGGTGTGTAAATAGGGGAAATCAGAAGAGGTGCTCTGGGTGGAGGCATGTAAATTTACTTGCTCCCTGCCAGCCTTTCACCAGAAGAAGGAAATGGAGTTGAGCAGTCTGGTTCCAGCCTACCAAACCTGGCTCTTAGCATCTCCCGGTCTCCTTTAGCTGTTTTCAACACTGCTGCTTTCCCATCTTCCTCTACATCTGTCGCTGAGGTTCAATAACCACAGCATGTTTCCTCTAATTCAGAAAAGTTTATGGTGGAGAAGACCACCATGGCACATAAGCTGTAATATCTGCATGTGTTCAGTGCAGCATGATGATTTACCCTGGAGGGTACTGCACATGTGGTGTAGCAATTTTCCTCCTTCCTACTCAGGAAGGATCAGTGGCTCTTATGAATCTATGGAGATATTCCACTGGAGGGTCGTGTGTTCAGCCAAATCTCTTTATATACTGCCTCTGATGCCCAGATAAATTTTTCTGTCTATTTTACTCTGTATTCTGTGGCAATTATTTGGTCTGCTTCATGGACGTTATGTAAGTAACCTGAAAAGAAGAATGTCCATTCAATATTTTTGTTTTGAAATGTGTTGATTTTTCTGGTGTTGTAGGATCTCTTTCTACTGAAAATCTTGAAGAAGCATGGCATGACCTGCTTTTTGTTTGCTTCTCCATGACATTCCAGTGTTTCATCTAGGAAATATGCAACATTTCTTTAAGAATGCATTTTAAAAAGGCATTTTAACTTTCGTTTAAAAAAAGCTGAAACATCAAAATGAAATAAAATCATTCAAAACATAACTAAAATATTTGTTCTGAAATGTTCCTTTGACATGAAAAGAATTTACTAATTTTCTCATGGGGAAAACATTAATTCTCCATTGGAATTAGTATATGCCTTTGAAAAAAACCCTCACAATTTAACCTGAATTGAGCTGTTTACTATAGAAACTTTTTGCTAAAAAAAGAAACGTTTCATCAGCTTTATTCATATGTAGAAACTTGAAGTAATTGATCTAATTTTTAGAGCTGATGAGCACTTTGAAGTTAATAGTAATTCAGAAGTGTTCTTCATTTTTGCAAAACAAGCCACTTGTATTGGTTTCAAAGTTCTGTTATTTCTGTCAAATTTTAAGCATTTGCATCTGAAAAAAAACCCACCATGAAATGGTCTACCCAAAATAGTATATGTGCTTCTTTTTCTTGCTGCTTTCCAAAATGCAAGAAGTAAGAAAGCAGGAGAAGCAAACCTGTTTGTGGTTCAGCTGATGATAAGAACAGAGCTTCCTTTTCTCCTGGGTGTGTGCATGATACAGGGTTAGCAGAATGATGCAGAGCAATTACCACAAACAAAAAAAAAATTCTACTACACAGTCCAGAGGTTGTTCAGAATAAGTTTTCTGAGCCCTCATCTCAGAAAGCAAGAAGAAAATAACTTCCTTTTTATCTTAGAGTGAATAAAGTGCAGTTTTGTACTTTACAGAAAATAAAGCATATTCTTATGGGTTCTGCCCACAAGTTTTCGAGTTTTTCCTTTGTTTCATATCAGATTTGTGGAAATAGATGCGTTCAAATTCAGAACCTTTGTTCCATTCTTTTGTTCTTTGATTTTTATTTAGATTGATCCTAAAACCACTGTTTAACTGGCCTCAGGCTATCACCATTTTAAGAGCTGTCCTTGCCTGTTTTTCTTCAAAGTACTTAGTTAAAACCAATCCAAACTAGTTGTGGTTCTAAAGCTAGATATTAAACAAAAAAAAAAATTGTCAGAAAAAAACATTTCTGAGTCAACCAAATAAGTTGATATTTTGGTATTTTGGATGAAGAAAGGCAAGGTACAGAGCGGAAGTATCTGTTGAACAATATAAACATGAATTGATGCCATTTCTTTAGGACTATGCCAAGTAGGGTTAAAAAGGTAAGTATAATATAAACCAAATGCTTCTTCTGGAATCAAAAAGAATATTATGTTTGACAAAATGCTTTTATTTTCTATTTGCCTTAAATCAGTTACAGCTGTGAAGGGGTGAGGAGGTAGGAGCAGGGGACTCGTGGTGTGTGGAGATGGAGGGGTAACAACAGTAGGAACTCAGGAACAACTGCAGCAGCAGCAGAAGTACCAATAGCAGATGGACAGAGGGTTTGATAACCAGAGGAATCAAGGCTGTGTGGAGGTATCTAGTGGCAGGATAGGCCATGCCCACCATATGAGAGCAGAATTCCAGGAAAAGGAGGGAATGGAATCCGTGCTGGAAAAACGCAACAGCAAGGCTGAAGGCTAGAAGGAGGAAGCAAGAATGCTGAAGTCAGAGGCCCTTTTCCCCTAAAAAACTCTCCAGGAAATGTTTCTTTAAATCTGTGACAGTTCAGGAATAATGCAATATTTATGAGTCCTTAAGTAATTAATCCATTTATGAACTACCCTAGCCTCTCCCATATAATTAACATTATTCCCCCCCCCCCTTTTTTTTTTTTAAAGAAAAGACAGTGGATATCCTGCTGCTAAGCCTCTCATTGTTTTGTCCTCTGATTTTCCTTGGAGGTTTGCTGATATATTCGTGTAGAAGGTAGTGTACATTTCTGTCTGGTTATATAAATTTCTGGTGGAAGAGGGGTCAGGATGAGGGTAAACCATACAATGGATAAAAGTCAAATAAAGATCTTCTCAGATAAATTTATTTACAAGAAGCAGTTGATTGTGCATTTCTGACTACAGTTCTAACAAAGCAGTGCTTGGCATTATGACCTAGTGTAAGACACTGAGACTTACAACTTTTCCCTCGCAGCTCCTACCAGAGTCCCCCGCAGATCCAGTCTCTCACCTGACTCTCAGATGCCTTTCTGCCACTATAAATGACATTTCTTAACGTTACACTGACAGCTGCCTCTCTATCCTCAGTATGGCTTTACCCCATGCTTTCACAGGTTCTCTATTCAAGGCCACCAATATTAATCAGGTCAATGATGAACTGCATGTCATGCTGTCCAATTTTATTTCGTAATCTTGGGTGTTATGAAAGCAGTTTTTCACTCTAAGCTGGAGAGTTTACAAGAAATAAATAAAAAAGAGAAGTCAGGCGGATGGAAGGAATTTCCTTTGCTGTACTATTAATACTATTAATAGAGCAAAGTAATCATAGTGGCCCTTCACCCACCAACAGTTAATGCAGCCAGCTCTCCCCATGCCACTGCTTTTCTGCCTGCCTATGCAGCTTTCCTACTGACATGCCAGCAAAAGCTTTCTTGAATTGAGAAATAAACTTGTTCAGGATAGGATGATAACTCAAGATACCATAATATTTGGAAGGTGCATTATGTAAGTGGAGCATCTATTAAAATAAAATGATTATTTAATTATGACTAATTATTATTCCTGATTTGCATAAAAGAACTTATCAATTTTTAATTATGGAAAGAACACATAGGACAAATTTTTTAAGCTACAGGCACAGTAGCATGCCACAAGTTCTCACTTTGCTTGGAAATAATATTTGTGTAGAAATCATAGGTTTTTGTACATCCATCCAGGTTAGAAACCAGTCAGGCTGAAGAAGGCTAGGGAAAATCTTGAGAAAAGTTTCTACAGTGAAAAAAAAAAAGAAAAACCAGTTTAAATGGCTTTAGAAATGGTGGATGCCTGTCTTGGAACTGGAATTTATATTATGAAGCATTAACATCTGATGTGTTCCAGCAGACACGGATAGTTGCATGCCTAATAACAGTATCACTGTCTTGCAGGTACAGATGCCTGGAAGCTATAACCACGCCTGTTCCACATCCTTCAGATGATATCAAAATGTGGTTAGCAGATGAGACTCACCACCACCAGGTAGTGTGGCTGTCTTTTTTCCCTCACTAAACTGACACGCATGGTATTGCTTGCAATCAGAACGGTAAAACATTGCATTTGGAGCAGAAAGTAATTTAAAAAAAAAAAAAAAGGGAAAAAAGTATGTACAACATCTGTAGTGAAGCCAGAAGACAACAGAAAACTTGTGGAGGTTACAGGAGAAAGATCTCAGTAGACAGGATGGAGAAAATCCTCAGGGGACCTAAATGTTTAGTGTGCCTCAAGGTGTTTTAGTGTATCCACACTCAGTGGGCCAACATTTTAAGGAGTGATCACCCTGAGCCTCTGAATAATATTCAGTTATAGGATATCATACATGTAGGCATGTAGGCCAGTTATCAAGGGGAACTTTCTGTGGAGACCTGTGAGTCATTGCATGTGCTGCAGTAAACGTGGCACATTCTTGTAGCAAGAAGGAGGAAGCTGCACAATGCATGCAATATAACCTACCCCAGCCGTGTCCTCGCTGCAGGGTACAGCCCTGTGCACAGACGTTTACTTTGGAAGAGCTGCTGTGCTATAAATTCAGATGCTGACTTTTCTCATGCTAGATTACAAGCCTTTAGTCAACCTGGCAAAACAAAGTCTAAATATTTACAATATTTTTGTGACTATCATTAATGGAGCTCCTTGGCTTGCACATTCAGTGTTTCTTACTGCTGTCTGTCATTGTGTGAGTTGCAGGGAAATATGTGCTAGTCAGGCAGTAGTTTAGATCTGCGTAACTCCAGAGAAGCTACACAGTGAACTGTGTGCTAGAAGGCACAGTAAGTTTGCTTCTTACCTGGTTCTGCAACACATGAGGAGAAGACAAGGGTGTGCCCAAACTATGGGTTTTTTGTCAGAAAATACCATTGAAACAGAAAATTGTAATGAGAATTTTCTCTGCTCTATGTGCTCAAAATATTGGTTCAGAGCCTCTGCAGGATTTCTGTTAATTTTACTCTATCCTGTCATATTATTGTACTTACACTGCAATATCAAAATATCTTCTAGTAGCACATTCAGCAACTTAACTAGCAATTCCCAGTGTGTTCCCTTTTGCTGTTTGGGAAAGATGGATGTACACCTTCCAATATTGTGTTTGGGTTGTTTTTTTTTATAATATATCTATGTGATGGCAAACTCTGACAGAAACCACAGATCATCTCAATCCAGGAAACACAATTTGAGTCACGAGGCAAGAGGAATGGGTTGTTTTGTTTAATTTTATCTTCTCAAAACAAATTTATGGGGAAAATGATGTGCATATCCTACATCATCAAATGACAAATTACAAGATTGAAGTGTTTTGGACTTGCACATGGAGTTCACTCCACAAGCCTTAGGCTTGCTCTGCAGAGCAGACTGCGCACCTCTTCTTCACTACAGTCATCTTCTCAGAAAAGTTCAAGAGCTCCAGAACTGGCCTGAAGCCAAGTCTCTCATTCTCAAGAATCAGAATAATTTCTATGACACTTCTGGTCAATATAATTTGACCAAATTTGATGCTAAAGGTGCCATATTGACCCTGAGTTCAACTGGTTAAAGAGTATATTTTTCACCTCTTCTGTGCAAAAGTCCTTCTCACCCATTTTTAGCAGTCATTGTAAGAAAATTAACTGATAATACCCATTGTTGCTATGGATATGGGCTGGCAGATTATAAAGACAGAATCATCACCATCAAGTTTATATTCTGCATCTCCCTTCACGTTAGAACCAGGTAAGTTGCTATGTAGGGGTCTTTGCATTCCACAAATGAACAAAATCCCACCACAATCAATGATCACCACAAAAACCATACTTAATGTTACTGACAGAGAAAGAAACGATTTCTGTCCTCAAACTGTTACAAACACTGAATAGACCTTTGACAGGAAGACTTCAGCAAATCTGGGTAATTACTGTCTGCATGAAAGCAACAAGTGACCGAGACAACACTGTGATCTTGTGATTCAAGTGACTGTTGATGGCATTTCTAGGAAAGATAAATTAAATAAAACATATGAACATATCAGTATCTCATATATTGCTGACACATGAAGTAGCAAAGACATTGGCTTTGGACACTCTGAAAGATTCAAGACAGCTGTGGAGAATGGGGCTGACATAATCCGATTTATCCAACAAATAAATATAACCCCTGAAAGTTAGTGTGGCTTGGACATAAACCCTAGATACAGAGTCATATCATCCTGGGGATTGCCAAGTAATAAAATTAGGGCTCAGAGCAACTAAGCAAATTTGCCTGTGAACAACTTGTACATTGAGAGAGTAAATAATATAATCTTAGTATTCCAGTTGCAACAGAGTAAGTAATATGTAGTAATCCCAGATATATGCCAAATAAGTAGAGTGCTTGTAACAATATACAGAATTTTTAATACCACTGAATGCAGATGTTGTGCATAATGTAATTTTTATCCAACAGCAACACATGTCAATGCAAAAGGAGATGCACTCAGAGGTTACTCCGGGAGCACCAGAAGAGAATAGCGATGAGAATATTCAACTACAGAAGTGTTTGAAGGAATTCATGTTAGAAGACCTACAGAGATGATATGAATTTTTTATCTGCTTGCAAGAGTACCTTTCCATGAGGAAATATTCATGGACAATATTCTAACAGATCAAAGAACAGCTGATATGAGAGTTTTTCTGAGCCCAATAACTTGAAGTATTTTGTGCTCTGACAACATGCAACTCTTAAAATTAGCTTAAGATTGCAAACACACAGCAGTATCTTGCAGTTTGCCTCCAAATATACTGATCTTCAGCCCAGTAAAATTATAGCATCTCGGAAAATATGAGCTAACATTGAGGTCCACTTGGAGTAAAATGAACTTAGAATTAGTGTTTCATAATGCTACAATAGCTTCCAAGTACTGTCTGATAGATCAAGACCTTTTGACGATTGATTTTTCATATAAATCTCATATTAACTATTCAACATCTGATTGAAGTGGTCATGAGAAATGGTGGAAGCAGTGAATACTTCTGGAAACGGAAAGAGAATCACACAAGTGCTCTCTAAAACTCAAAAAAAGATCCCTGAGTCACTGCATTGTGTGAGCACATATCAACCAGAAAGAAGAGATATGTGTGAACACACAATGTCTTTTAATGTCGTGGACTTTGCAGTTGGTAAAATAAGTAAAATGAGAAAACTTTAGACGAGGTAAAGAAAACAAAGTTTTCTGCTGTATTGTGATTGTTTAAATAAGTTTAACTCAAAGAGGTTAAAGTTCAGAACAGACCAATTTTTTGCTATTTATTTTTCCCTGTCCTTTTAAAGAATCTTTCCTACTGATTCCATGAGGTGATGAGCTATGCTAGTCCATTTTCAGGGACACAATCAGGGCAGATTATTCTAACTCTTAGTTGGGACAGTGTTTATTTGACTAGAAGACAAGGAATTGATTTTGCAAGAAAGATATTTCTTTTTTGTAGATGGGAAATACAAATCAATGATGGACACAATTTTCTGGAAGGCTTGGAATATAGCTAAAAATTACTTGATTTCATTGCTGTTAATATTTTTCCATGTCAGAGTAATATTGATTGGAAGAAATAATGACATAAAAATTTTGTTTGTGCTTTTGAAAAATAAAGTTTCTAAGATATGCTTTAGTGCAGAGTCTTGAGTCACCTGAATGTGCTTTTTGTTTTGGTAAAAGTTCCACAATGGAGAAGATCACACTATTTCTCCTTTGTTATTAAGAATGACTGGTGACAAGTGGAAAGCTCAAGCTAGAAATGTTGAACAACAAAAGGACTATAAATCACTTTGCCATTAGATCAGGTTAATGACCTCGAAAGAATAGTCAGCTTTAGTGGGTAATGTCACATTTCCTCTTGCATTGTACTTTTTACAGAAGGTAAGGGTGACCTTACCTTTGAACATCAGTGCTGTTCCCTCCATACCTGTCAGTCTGATGCTGTGGCAGGACATCTCCCCTCTATCACAGATGGTTGGTGCATATGCAAGAGACAGCTTGGGCAGTTCACAGGCCCAGCATGAGGTATCCCTGGCACCAGAGGGCTCAGACCCATGGCTAAGGATCAACATCTTGGTCTGCATCTCTCTACCACAGATGGCTGGTGCATATGCAAGAGATAACTTGGGCAGTTCACAGGCCCAGCCCAGCATGGGATATCTCTGGCACCAAAGGGATCAGGCCCGCAGCTAAGAATCAACATCTTAGTCTGCAAAGCAAAGGTGGGAAGAGATGAAAGAAATGTTTTATGACCAAGAGACACAGTTCTTATGTCTACAAAAGCCCACACAAATTATCACAGAGCAGAAGTCTCTTACACCCTCCTTGAGGACTGTGAGGAAATTTCTCCCTGGAGCTGGATGGAACTCTGGGTCACTTCCCTGGGATTGAGAGAGAGGATTTCGATGTCTACCCCTTGAGAAACTGGTGGTAAGAAACACTGGATCCTAATTTCTGTTTCTTAGCTAGCTGTAATTTTATGGTACCTTTAACTCCGCATGTATATACTAGTATTGCCTTTCAGTTTTGGTGGTTTTTTTTCCTGTTTAGTAACAGTCTGTTTTGAGTCTTATGTCTGTTAGTTTTGTGTCTATTAACAAATAATCCCTTTTATAACAGACCGAATCAGCCATTATTGAAAGAACTTGTAAATCAGAGTGGATTTTGGGGTGCTGGCCACCCCAATAACATGACCACCTGAACTGCCAAAGGCCTGGGCAATAGGAGAGAGCTAATTTAAACCTAGATCATCCATTCATAACAGATGCTCACAGGAATCATCAGGGAGAAAGCAAATTCCAGATTTCAGGCACTGAGTCAAGTTTCAGCAAGAGAACTGTAATATCTCCTCTGTCTTGAGTGCTGAGGGGAAAACCCTCAGTCAACATAATAATTTTTCTTTTGGATGATCAGACATCATCTCTGCTGGTGGACAGTACAATTTATCTCATCGTACAATGTTCAGACATGTTTTCTCAAGAAGAGGGGAAAGAATTCCTACTTTCTGATAAAAATTCATTAGAGGAGGCATCTAGAAAGCATCATGAACTTATAGATTCCTTTCTTGGTGAGGCTATAGAATGGATAAAATGAAAAAATCACAATATAAGTAAGGCAAGAGGGGTATAGGAGAGCTATACTGGCCATTCAACATCTGGAACACATACTTCATTGAGTGAAATCAGGCCATAGTGAAAATTATAGTGTTCCTTAAAATATATATTTTTATACATATATTGTTTTGACTTGGAGTCCTTGAAGCTCTAAAGTAGTGCCAGGATTTAAAATAAAACAGAGAACATACAGATTAAAGGAATTTTATTATTTTATCTAAAGATAGAAGAATTAAATAGAATCCTTTCCGATTAAAATTGCTTTTCTCACAAGAGGCCTTGGTCAATGCACAGAGCTTGCCTGCATGAACATGACAGCCTCCAGAGAAACATCACATGAAACATTATGATACTATCAGTTGTGCTGAAAATTACTCCAAAAGTGCAAATTTGATAATACAAAATCCAGTATCTGGAACCTTCCAAGAAATATTTGACCAATGTATTCACAAAATGGTAAAAACTTTTCCTTAAAATAAACCTATCCAAGACCTCTTCTCCAATAGTGGATTAATGTGCAATACATACATAAAGAATGTAATGATCCAAGAGCAAAATTATACCACACTCAGCATGACGTTAAACATCTCAGTATAGATAAAATACTCAGCAAGTTGACTGATGACACTAAGAGAAGTATGCTTGGCACGTCTGAGGGGCAGGATGTCATTCAGAAGGACTTGGACAAGCTGTAGAACCTGGCCCATGGGAACGTCATGGAGCTTAAGAAAGCCAACTACAATGTGCTACACCTGGGTTAGGGTAACCCCTGTGTCAACACAGGCTGGGGAATCAACAGACAGAGAACAACCCTGTTGAGGACTTGGGGGTGCTGGTGGATGAGAGGCTGGACAGGACCCATCAATGCGCACTTGTAGCCCAAAAGGCCAATGTGTCCTGGGTTGCACCAAAACCAGAGTGGCCAGCAGGGCAAGGGATGTGATTTCCCCCCTCTACTCCACTCTTGTGAGACCCTACCTGAAGTCCTGTGTTCCCCAGAGGAGAGCCACAAAAATGATCAGGGAGCTGAAGCACCTCTTCTAAGAAGAAAGGCTGAGAGAGTTTGAGTTGCTCAGCCTGGAGAAAACATGGTTTCAGGCAGACCTTATAGCCCCTTCCAATACCTAAAAGGGGCTGACCAGAGAGATAAGGAGGGACTTTTTACAAGAGCATACAGTGGTAGGACAAGGGGGAATGGGGGTAGATTTAGATTAGCTATTAGGAAGAAATTCTTTACTGTGAGAGTGGTGGGGTGGTGGAACAGGTTGCCCAGAGGTTGTGGATGCCTCATCCCTAGGGGTGTTCAGGTTGGATGGATCTTTGAGCAACCTGGTCTAGTGGAATGTGTCCTCATTGAAGGCAGGGAGGTTGGAAGTAGATGACCTTTAAGGGTCCCTTCCAATCCAAATGATTCTATGATTCTCTGAAAATCCTGCTCAGCTCGACTTGCTTACTCCTGACAATGAAGCTCTTTACCTTACTGGGGAATGACTCTCCTGTGTCTAAAATATCACCTTCTCACACTGAAGTGGGACCTGAGGAGTCACTGGGCAGTGCATTGCACATAGATTGCTCTTCCTCTTTTGACAGAGTCAAAATCCCTTTGATTGGGTCACAAAACCTGGTGATATGTCATGGCTATCTGGTTTTATCCTTTCAACCCTAAGTCCCCACTTCAGTCAAGTACATATAGCACACAGGAACTCAGGGCTAGGAGCATTATTTAGTGTTTGTGTTTCTTCCCACATCAGTGACTATGCGGATATCAGACATACCTTACTGAAGCTTCTGAAGGAAAAATAGCCCCTTCCCTTTGCTTTTACAGGAGAATAACTGCAAGAGGATGATGGGAGTGAGCAAAGCCACCTCCAGCCTCGGGACTCAGCACGAAGGCTGGTCTGGTTGTCCAACACTGCCACCTACCGTGCAAACAACCTACTGCCAGCCACAAATCGTGTTCTCAAACCGCTTTAATTTCGTCGTGGCTTGACACTGGCCCAGCGCCAGGCACCCACGAGAGCTGCTCGCTCACCCTCCCCTGCCACAGCTGGGCAGAGGAGGGAAAAGGGGAAAAAAATTAATGAATGCTTCATGAGTGAGATAAGGACCTGGAGAAACACTTCAAGGGTGAAACAAGCTCAACTTAATTTGAGAAATGAATTTATTTCTAACAGAATCAGAGAAGGATAATGAGAAATAAAAGAAACCCTTAGAACACCTTTTCCCCCCAACGCCTCCCTGCTTCCCACCGACAGCACAGGGAGACAGGGCACGGGGGTTTGGTCAGTTCTTCACCGCAATTTCCTTCTGGCCCTCCGGGAGAGGAGTCCTTCCCCTGTGAGGCCGTGGGGTCCCTCCCACGGGACACAGTTCTTCGTGAACTGCCCCGGTGTGGGGCCGCTCTCAGGAGCAGCAGCCACACCGCACCTGCTGCATCATGAGTCCCTCCCACGGGCACACAGCCCTCCCAAAACTGCTGTGCTCTGGGTTACCTCTTCCACGGGGTGCANTGCGAGTGGATCTCTGCATCCCCCATGGATCCCCAGGGGCTGTGTGTGGATCTCTGCATCCCCCCTGGATCCCCACGGGCTGCAGGGGCACAGCTGCCTCACCATGGGCTTCACCACAGCTGCAGAGGAACCTCGGCTCCGGCACCTGGAGCACCTCCTGCCCCTTCTTCTCTACTGACCTTGATGTTGCCATGTTGTTTTCCCTCACATGTTCTCACCTCCTCCTCTTCTCTGACTAGAATCCAAAATCTCATGACTTTGTTTTGATTTTCTCCTTAAATATGTCATCACAGAGGTGTTACCAACCTCTCTCATTGGCCCAGTTTTGGCCAGCAGCATGTCCATCTTCAGAGCCATCAGGGATTGTCTCTGCTGGCCATGGTGGGGAGCTTCCAGCAGCTTCCTCACACGAGACATCTTTGTGGCCCCCTTGCTACCTAAAACCAGGCCGCGCCAAACCAATACAAATTTGGAGCAAGTCTGTTGCTTGAACTGCGCCAAGAGAATTAAGAGTACACATTCTGCTCTAACTTGAAGAGCTGGCCTTTACTAGGGGCAAGATACACTGCAAGATACAAGATTCTATTTTTTTCTTCCTCAAATTTGAATATCTAATCAAACAGAGCTGGCCACGGCCCTGGGATATTGAGAGAAGATCTCCAGCAATCTCAGTCTAGAACAGGTGTCCAATACAGGATGACCACCTTTTCCTCATTAGATACCAGATAATCAGTCTCAGAGCAGATGCCCACATTCTCTTGACCTAGTTATTCTGGCTTTCTCTACCCTGGTGAAAGGAGATATTTTGGCCAAAGAAGAGCTTGGCAGTTACAGCCTTTGCATTTGGGAGTCTTCCCAGCACAGTCAAAGATGTCATAATTCATATCTCATAATGTTTCAGACCAACATTATTAAGCCAGTAATAGCAGTTTTGATCAGTAACATCCTCATTCAAGAGCAAGGGCAGAGAAACTTGGGCCACAGTGTTTAGGCTGAAGCCTGCATTCACAATTTTATTCTTATCACTATCAAGCAGAGAAGCTGGAGGATGCAACACAAATGTATCAAACACATGAAGAGCACAGGAATGTGGTGGTGTATGCATGTGGATACATGGATGGCCAAGGAAATGCTGTTTGTATGGCAAATGGCACCAATATTCCTTAGGGCTAAGTGCATGGTGCATGCTGTGTTCTTAGCATACTGCCCTGTATTTCTCCATTGCAGATGTGCAACTTGTCTGCTGGTATTTGATCAGCCAATGCCAGCTGACTGGTACAACCTCCTCTACTTACACTGGAAGGAGCCAGATGGCTCCTACAACGTAACTTTACAGGTAAAAGTGACATTGGGAGATAAGAGTGCTTTAGTGAGTGAGGCAGCACAGGGTTGTGCTTAGAGTTGCGTTATTGCATCTCATCAGAATGTATACATCAGCCTATTTTTGGTAATCTCAGAAAAAAGTTTCAGGTCCCAGCTTTGAATGCCAATTGCATGTAAAGCCTGAAACTCTGCTCTGATTCTCCTTAAACCTGGCAGGTGATCAAACCTCTACCCTTTGGATAAATAGAGAGTATGATTTTGGTGTTTAGTTCAGAAAGACACTTGGAGTGACAGAGAACCAGGAAAGCAATTGACATCTTTGAGCCAAAACTACCATAGCTTTACTCAACTTTCCTCTTAATGTTCTGTATTTTTGTAAAAGTTTCTAAAGAAACCGCAGTCATATGTATCTAACTCCAGTGAAATCAAAACATGCAAGCATTAAAAAATACAAAATGTAATAGATAGGCAAAGCAAGACATTAACAAAGAAGGAAAGAACAGATGAAAGTGGAGGGGGAGAAAGAAAAGAATTAGTATTCCAGACCATACAGCACTATTATTATGTTTTCATTAACTCACAAAATTAGTTTGGATTCAGCAAGCTGTCACTTTACATTCATATAGATGAAAAATAATTGCATTTTAAAGCTTGTTTTGGCTTCTGGCTGTCATTTGGTTTCTTAACCAATGACAAAAATGAGAAATAGAGTGATTATGTAAATATTCTAGACCACAATAGCTAACAGATACTCATTTCATCCTTGATTTTGTGTGAAAGGCTACTATGCAGGGAAACCTTTCTCCAGTTTTTAAAGTACAGAACTGCTTGCTACAGGATGTTGAAAATGTACATGAGCTCAAAAGGAAAATTGACAAAACCATGAAAAAATACCTATGAAAGACTTGTTACATAAATGTCAGCTCTTCTGACTTATGTGGTTATTGTTTAGAAATTGCAAGACACAGGGAGAATACTGCTGTCCTCTTGTTGCTTTCTCCGTGGGCTCCTGCTACAGGCACTACTTGAGAGAAAATGGACCACTTGTTAAGGTCAGATGTATCTTTGGAGCAGTTGGAGGGATGCCTGAGGCATTAGATGTGTTTCAGACCGAGGGATTAATGAGCTCATTCCTAATGTTGAGACCAAGTGTGTAACCTCTGTCTTCAGGAGAATAGTAAAACTTGCTGCTCAGCTAACACCTATACTCAAAAAACAGCAGAACTCTGTGGCTTCATAAAATCTCCCAGTTTATCTTCTCTGATGAACTTCATCTTCCAGGCAAACTTTATTTGCCCAGATTTTCAGTGATAGTCTGGCAAGGATTTTTATCCTCTTGCATAATTTCAGTAGCATCTTGATTTACAAGGTGTTTTTAATAGAAAAAAAAATGTTTTATTTAAAACACAGAGGATGGGAAGGCTTTATCCCTGATCCCTTTTGGACATTTAATAAAAAGAAATAGTGATGTATATATCATGGCCTGTTTCAACATCTGGCAACAATAGAAATAGATGGACACAAGCAAAATTGTGCTCACTTTCTGCAGTCTGGGGAGAATTTACAGTAACATATATTCATTATATTGTTAATATAGTCAGCTTTGATTCATTGTAAACCTACCTTACTTGACTGAAGAGTCTGGAAAGTATGAGGTCTTCAGGGTTATATAAAAACTGTAAATTATTGGCATCCTTACATCTTTCAATTTATTTCTTTGTGAAAACCAATAAAAAATAAAATAACAGAATACGTATCTCATCTTGGGTTCCTTGAGATTGAAGATAGTGTCTGTTATAGGGAAGGGCTGTGCATGGTGAGAAGGCTAGTGGTCATAACTTGAAACTACGAGGCTTCAAGATAACCTTTGGGGATTTTTAAGTTGTTCACCTCCTGCTCTATTTCTGTCCCAGGGACATGTAATAAAAGTGTTGACTAAACCACTTTCCCGTAGTGGATAGCAGGGCACTGCTGGGCTTTGTGGGAGCATGGAGTTGCCAGGGCGACTCCAGTGGTGAATGATAGGTGGCTTCCCTCCCAGCTCTAGAGCAATGGGTTAGAGGTACCAGCAGAGGGAAATTTGGGGTAGAGGCAGCACACTTCAGATGATTAAGTCAGTGGAAACATGATGATTATCAGACCATGGTGACTATTGACTTAGTAAATATGTCCTGTGATCTCTTTATATGATGCTTTCCTGGGACATCTCAGCCCTTGACTTGGAGCACTTCTGATAAGGTGGTGCTTTGAAACAAATGGGAGCTCTTCTCACTAGAAATAACCCTTTTTTTGTTGCTTTCTGTGTACCTTTGTTTTTTTAGTGTGACTGGATTTTAAACACTAGGTGTCAGTCAGTCACCTCTCAAAAGCATGCTCTCAAGCACTAGAACATTTGTCTTTGGCAGCAAAAACTTTTAAAGAGATAATATACAATATTGTACACATTAAATAATAATTACAATCATGCCAAAGTCAGGTGAGGCAATTATTCCACAGGGCTTTTTAACAGACAGATTACAGAGCCAGGAAATGTCAAGAAAACCCTTTTTTAGAACCCTTGCATGCTCTGTAGTGAGTATTTGCACTGTAAAGATAAAATATTTGTTAATCTGTTGTCTAATGCTACAGGTGACTGATAAATTCCTCTTTCTTTCACCCATTCCACTTCAGCTTCTCTACCATTTCTAAAAAATGTATGTTTCAAAGGAAATTGCATCCATCCTGACCTGTGGAGGTTTCTCCCCTAAGGGAGCAACATCACTGGCATATAGAAACTTATGCCAGCAACCAAGCTATTATGTCAGCTGAGGGCTGTTTAGGAAAAATGTTGACAAGAGTTTGAGCATTGCTCCTTTTGCCAGTTCTCCAAACAGGCCATTTTCCCGGTGCTGAGCTGCAGCAAGAGCCACTGGACTTAATAGGTCAGGCCTGTCAGGCAGCTCCACACCAAGTACATCTGGTGTTGTGGACCTGGATTTTAGTGACCTGGTACCTCAAGAGATACAGATAGTGGAGCTGTCTCTATAAAATAATGATATACAAGAGTTTCCTTAAGCATTGCTGTGTGAGTACATACTGCCTCAGACCCAAACTCGTATGTCCTCACACAACCCCCAGAATGGATATCTAGGAGATCTCTGCTGTGTGACTGGGGCACATGGCTTTCCCTTCAGATTGCATCATGGACCTGTCCCAAATGCTCACAGCTCCACTACATGTTAGGACTCATATATCCTCTTGGTCATTTAAACAGTTTCTGAAATTTGGCTTGTAGTTATTGAGGTTTTTTCATTAATCTCTTCAGCTACAATTTCAGTAATCTCAATAGTCCTCCAAAAATCTATTACCTATTCTTGAAACATTCAGACTGT
The DNA here is from genome assembly GCA_013396875.1 of Vireo altiloquus. Classification (NCBI taxonomy): domain Eukaryota; kingdom Metazoa; phylum Chordata; class Aves; order Passeriformes; family Vireonidae; genus Vireo; species Vireo altiloquus. The sequence continues at coordinate 350,150 of VZRF01007232.1, forward strand.
CTTTCTTTCTTGGAATCATATATGTGTGTGATTTCAAATACTGAACTATTAAGACAATGGCAGTGTGTAGCTTGAATGGAAACTTACTCTAGAGTGCATGAAGAAATGTATTTTACAATTATGATCCTTGTTCTTTTACACATATATTTAAAATTACTTCATGTCTGCTGTGAGGCTCTGAGGAGAAATGTCTTTTATGACATGCTGACTCCATAATATACAATTTTTTTTCATCCAGCCTGTGATATTCCAGGTTGCTTGGCTTATACTTCTCTTGACTGTCTGATCCTGGAGTACTAAAGGTTGGATTAGTGTAGCTCTCTCCATGTGAAAGTCCACAGATTCAAGGACCACTGAGGACATGTCATTAGAGAAGGCAGGTAACAACTTTCAGGCTAAAAGAACTGGATTTTTCATTGCTCTGTACGTTGTGAGAGAACACATCTATGCGCAGGGCATCCCCATGAGAGCTGCCATTCAACCCACTCTACACCCATCCTGACTGAGCATAGGTCACTGCAGAAGGTGAGGAGAACCAGCCTCTTTGATGTCCAGATCATTGCTATGTTTGTGTCTTTTTTATTTTATTTATTGATGATCTCATATCAGGACTTTAATAAATTTTTTTCCTGGTGATGCAATTAAGGAATTCCTCATCTATGTGCTTATCTTCCTACTGTGATCACAGCTGCACATAATCATGATGGCCATGGCAGCTCCTCAAATCAAAGAAAACCAAACATATTTGTGTGACAACTTTCTAGCAAGATAACAGCTGCCCTGTGTGAAGTAACATTCAAACACCTATAGCAAGATTCCTTCCACTGTAAGTAAGGTGCATCTGTGAGAAAACCAGAAGCCCTCATATCCTATGGAGAAAGACAGATTCACCAAAGGAGGGTTCATGCCACATGAGGATGGCTGTTTTCTTCCACTTTTCTCCTTGGATTTGCAAGACCTCCCTCTTGCTCCCACTCTTACTGCAAGAGCTCTAGTTCAGAACATAAACTTAGTTGCAAATAAATAAGGGAAAAGCACTAGTTATTTTATCAAACAGCACAAATAGAAAACATAGTTAAAATGTAGAAAATACAAAGATTCAGAAAACATTATAACGATGAATAAGAAAATGGCTCTCAGGTGCCCTCTGTCTTCAGACCTGTCTTCTTACCATATATACCCACTAGTTTTCAAGTTCTGGTATTTTTATAATTCTTCTGTGCATTTGCAAGACTGATAACCATCACCAAAAATGTCCTCCTGAGGGCTTGAAATGGTCATTTTTGACTCTGTCTGAAGTCAAATTCAGAAAAGTGGATGAATTTTGAACTCATTATCTACTTGAAGGCTAAGACTGACCTGGTGTCACAAGAGTTGTCTTTGCCTCACTCTGAACCAGAGCATGTGCTGCAAAGCTCATTTGATCTATGAGATACAGTCATAAGCAAAAATTATATAATTCCAAATTATCATGTGGATCTTTTGTTCCAAAAGGCTGTACAAAGCTGAATTTGTCGTTCTACTGCTGGAGCAGAACAAAAGAACTCTACAGTAACAAAAGAGCCCTACATTCTTTGCCTATGGGGACCCTTTCATGGCTATGATTGTTGAATGAATTGGCCTGTCACAGAGTCTGCCCTGTTCCTTGATGACTACTTCTTTAATGTTAGTGAACACTGAATATTTATCAGTCTTTCAGTTCAGTCTTTCAGTCAAGCTCTAGCTGAATCTGGTGAGTAGGATTAAGAAGATAAAAGAGGTGACTAAGAGACAGAGGTCTGTATACACACACAGCAGGATCAATCCAATTTCATTTACCTAATAAATCAGGCTCAAAGTTCTTGAAGACACACTGCAATTCTGAAAAATGAAATTATCAAAGTACTAAGTGCATGCACAAGATCTGACCTGTAAATAGGTTGGTTATATTTATTTAACTCAAATCAATCTCCTGCATACTACGCAATCTTCAGCTAATGAGCTGATTGGTATGTTTCATACTTAATAGGCTTGAAGACTAAATTTCATTTTTGTAGTCAGTAAAGAATTAAAGAATTCACTGAATTTTTTTTACTCTGTAAAAGGTTTTTTTAGGCAACACTGAGTGAAAGGGCTCTCTGAAAAACAAAATCAATTGTTTTACAATTTATCTAAAATCAGGAAATTGTCAAGGAAACCATATGAGATAAAAACTGAGCTGCTTGGAAATAACATGGGTTTATTAACTATCTGTTTTAAAAAGCATGTAACTCATTGCTGTCGTTGCCCACATCCTAAAGATGTGTTCAGCTCTGTCATTAAAATATAATTTTTGCACTCATGCTGAATGCAAATCAAACAATTATGAAATCTTTATGAGGGCACACTCAAAGCACTTGCTCTCAAAGAAATTGATAGCAAAATTCTCACTGAGTACATGGAATTTCTTTATTCCTTCGAAACCCTGGGAAATGCATATAGTTCTTGCAGAAATCCTGTCTGTTCAGCACAGCAAGATGGAAACTGATATCAGTGTCCAGTCTCAACCACAGAAGGAGGGAGAGGTAGATGCCACCTGAGCATCACATCAGAATGAAGATATGTGCCTTGGCTTAAAAAGCCATTATAATTGTGCAAGCAAGAGTTATTTCAAAACAAATCTGAAGCTCTTGAAACAAATGATATTTAAATATTGCAGCATCGCATAGTAGAAAAGATTAAAGTACGTTAGTTTTGGTTGTCTGGCTGGGATCGGTTATCTGGGGTTTTGTTTTGATTCTGTTTTGTTTCTTTTCTTTTTTTTTTTTCCAAAGCCACATGATACGTGATATAAAGCAGAAATTTGATTTGTTGAATCATAACACAAACATCCTGTCAAGACAAACTGATGGTCTATCTATTTTTTCCGATATAGTGTATGGGTATGTTTTATTTTCTAGTTTCAATAATTTTTGGAATTACTGAGATAAAAAAAAAAGCAAACCAGACTATATTATAATGACATTGTAAAACTTCAGGGTATTTCAGTGGCTCAAAAACTGCCCACAGGTTTGTTTTGTCCAATCTAGAAGCATAAAATACATCTAGAAACTGAAAGGCAACAGAGGTAAAAGGCGTGAAGCAGCTCACACCTGAGAAAGAACTATGTGGCCTAGGATTCTTCAGCCTGCAACAGAATAAATGGTAGGATGGTTATACAGGTTGTAAACTAAACAACTGTCTATAAACTAAGCAAATTAGATACTTCTCTTCGAACAACTTGCATCTTTAATCATTAAAAACCTTTTTCAAGGAGTGCTGTGAATGTTGATGAACATGGGTTCAAAAGGTGATTCAAAAATCTCATACAGTAAGCCTTAAGTCATCAAGAACTATTAAACAAACTTCTGTAACTCGACAAGCCACTGAGCTACTGTCCTGTTTTTGGCTGAGATAGATTTATTTTATATCTTAGCCAACCAGAGAGGAGGAGGAGGTTGCATGCTACATTTCTTACATCTTTCCTTTGGCCTTTCCAGGTGTGCCAGCTGCAGGATTGGTTGCTTTGGCAGTGCCAGGTGTCCTCCTCACCTGTACTGGGACCTCATCCTTGGCATGGAGTTGTCCAGACTGGATATGAAGGGGCTAAGGTTCTGCCCTGTCTGCCTGGAAAGGAGTGGGCCTTTGGGGGACCAAGCCATGCTCTCCCTGGAAGTGAAGAGAAAAGAGATTTGGAACAGAGCTTCTACCTCTTTTTGTTTGTGCACTTCTTGGCAAGGGGAAGAAAATACATACTCTTTGAAGTGCAGTAGATAAGCTTATCGCCTTTGATGGGAGTATGAGTAGGTGTGGCCTATATCCTCTTCCTGGAATCTGTTCACTGAAAGGTGGTAGAAAGTTCCTAAGAATGGTGATCGTTAAAATATAGCCTGGTACAGTAACAATGTCATACAGAACAGCCATCCATGATTTTGGACAGGGACACATGACGTTCTGTGGCCCTTTTTAATGGCCACACAGCCAGGGCTATTACTGCTGGGTTATGGGTGCAGGCACATCACTGGCTGCAGCAGCTTCCATCTCTGCATGTGAATTCAGAGGTGTGTCAGCCAGAACTGGTGGGTGCATGTCATCTTTTGAACTCCCTCCTCTACCTTCTTCCTTCCCCCTTGAAAAGTGCTGCCTGAGGATGAATGTGGAACAGAGAGAATCCATTTTTCCAAAACAAAATTTTAAACTTGCTCAATGTGTTCTGCTTTCTTTGTTTTGCTGCTTGATAAAGGAGATAATAAAATTGGAGATAAGAGATAAAAGAAAAATGTTCTATCTTGATCTGTTTGGTTTTTTCCCAGTAAGTTGTTTATATTACGTGTCACTAAACTTTGCTTCTCTTTCTTATTGTGACATTGATTTCAGCAGAATTTATTAGTTGCTTTTCTTATTGTCCAGTTTATCATCCCTACTAACTTGAATGTATTCATCCCTAATTTATGTTTGTATTACAACACATAACTGAGATAGATCATGAGCCTGACTGGCACTATGTTTGTTATCCATGGTGAGAGGGGTGGCAGAGATGGGATGCAGCCACCCACACCTCTCCTTGCTGTGGGCTTCTTTAATCAGCAAAAGAGTGATGAAAATACGGTCTTTTGTAGTTTTGTCGTTGATAACTGAAGGATGGGGAGAAAAACAGAAAAATTCCACTTTGCAGGCTCACACTGAAGGCCACAATTTACACAAGGAGAAAGTAAGATAAAACTGAAGCAATTCCATTATAGCATTGTTTTCCACTCATGAAGAAGAGCAGTGAATCAATGCCTGTGCTGAAACACACTAAACATTCAACCTGTTGAATGAAACACACTAAACATTCAACCTCCTTTTTTAGCTGTGCTTTTTTTGGTCTTCTTATCACATAAGTGAACCAAGAAAGTCTCTGCTCTGAAAGCCACTCATATAAAGCGACATTAATGGGTTTATATGGGAGAGGGGCAGAGGAGCAGCAGAGGTGGGAAGCCTGTATTTTTTGCTTCTAAACCTCTTAAAGACAGAATTTGCTAGCTTTAGAAGTGGTTTTCATTGGCAATGCAAACTGATAGACATGTAACATTCCCACCTTTTGTGAGCATGCAATCAGAGGAAGCCCTTTTTAGTTAGAATCTCCACAACTAGTTTTTATGACTACTCCACATCACTGTAGAAGCACTTTCTACAGTAAGCATGTAACTGAGATTGGGCAATGGGCTGGGCCAAACAGTATTTCCTTGCAGTTATCCATGGATTCATGAAATTCTCTGTAGCTGAAGAGGTTTCAGAAAAGAAAGGCGTGGAATATAACTGCCTAGTTATGAAACATCAATGTAGCATAGAAACTACTTTGCTTCCTTTCATGTGCACAGGGACTCCACCATACTCAAAGTTAAAAGAGTCATACAAAGTCAAAAGAGAAAATTTTCAGGAAAAGCAGATAGAAATTTTCAGCTTTATTTTCCATACCCGTACCACATTTTAAACAGAAGTAAATAGAAAATATAATCTTGAATAGATGTTCTTTAACAAAAGCAGAATACTTCTTTCCAGCTCCAAAAAATTATGATATTTCCATAAGCCCTCCCAGCCTCTTCTTGCCCCTTCCAGATTTCCTTCTAAAAAATACTAAGGAAAAAAAAAAAGAGCCTAAATACATGTTCTTCCTCTTAGATCTAATTTGATAAAGACTGCCACCCTCCGTTCTCCATATGCCTGCTGGTCATGGCCATCACAAAGTTAATATTGTTATCAGAAATGAGCTTAACTTAACTCAAAACATGTGTTTGCCTGTACAAGAGCATTTTAGAAAATTTTGCTTATATTTCTCCATCCTCAACTTTTCTATGGTTTGTTTGAAAACAACATTTGAAATTCAATTATATTTGCTACAATTCTGAGAAGGGCCCCTGCTTCCTTTTTAGAACAGCTCAAAGAGAAAATAAAATGGGGACTGTTGAGAAAAAAACCCAAGCTGCTATTAGTGCAAAAGACTGTTAGAGACTGGCTTTCCCCTCCATCCTTTAAGCAGATTTACCCATTTAAGAATATTATTTTGTGCTCATTTTCAGTTAGTTTTGTACTGAAGAGTCTTATCAGCAGTCAGTAGAAACTGCAGATGGATCAGAGGATAAAAAAGCAAGAAAATTTCCTGGCTGAAGAGTTCCCCTCCAGCCCAAAAATAACTGGTATTTCTGAAAAAATGAACATACACTCTATCTAGACACAATGGCCTAAGATATCACCTTGCTTTGGGTATTTTTCTCTTCTTGATCTTCTAGATTCAGACAATCTTCAGTGTAATCAGCCATTAAAATGCACGAGAACACTTTGTTGTTGATATCAGTTCAGATAACAAAAGATTAACACCATGGACCTCATTCCTGGATGCAAAATTGTCTTCTGTGAAGGCAGAGGATTGTTAGATCTCTCAAGAGATGGATGGCATCTCTATCCTCTTTACTGTAGGATCATCTATGGAGTACATAAATAGTTCACTTGACTCATGCCTCTACACCTGAGCAGCTCTTCCCTCCAGCCCTGCTTTAAATCTTCAGTACTACTTGGGGCACAAATAACCTAAGAGTAACTGAATAAGTACCTTCTGAAATTTGCGATTCTGATACAATTTTTCAGAAATACAGGCAAATTGGGACCTGAGGGAGTAGAAACATATTTAGCTAGCTGATGATGGGCAGATATTAGTTCAGTGCAAGGGAGTATCATTAAATATCTACTTATGTCCCTGCTTTCTTTGCTATTACAAAGACTTCCACAGTTGCAAAGAATCCAAGCTCTATCCAGGTCATTATATCCCATTTTGCTAAGTTGGACTAAGATAATAGTAGGTGGGATAGAAAGCTCTCACAAAGTCCCCAGCACCATCTGTTGAGTGTTGAGACAGCATCATTTTTATGGAGACCCCAAACTTTGGATGAATATGAGCTGGGATTTCTTAGAAAGGCCTGGTGGGTAGATATGAGGAGTTTCCTCTATACTAGAAATTCACCTCTAATCAACACGAGAAAGAAAACAAAGAAATAAAATCTTATTAAATCAAATACACATAAAAAAAAGCATAATTAAACCCATAGTAATAAAATACAAATATTGAATTCCAGTACAGATTTTTAAAAAATACATAGGATCACTATCACTCTTTATGGCAATGACAATAAAAAATATGTATTAAAAAATGTTTTGGTGTTGAGTGTTCATCAGAGTTTTAAGCTTCTGAAAAATTTGCATTTTGATACCATGGGCTGAAACAAAGGGAAATAGTTCAGGTTACAGTTGGTTGGGATTTCTTAGTTCAAAATACAAACCAGAGGTAAGGCATAATGCATAAAGTTAACTTTCCAATCTTATGTACATAAACTTTTACATATATGGCTTCACTCGAGAACAGATGAAAGAAGTTGTAGAACACCACAAGACTGACACGAATCAACATAATTCTGCATTGGCCAGTAGTATGTAAAACAGAAGTCTAGGGTTTTGGAAACGTCAAGACACTGAGACATGTTTCACTAAAATTTCAATTTGCTACTCTCTTACAGTAAATAGTATTTTTTAGCAATATTGAACTAATTAAAATATATTATTACAGATAAAAACACAACACTCATCATAGCTCTTCAACAAGTGAGACACAGATGTTTGCACGTTATTCTCGCATATTTTTATGAAGGCAGCACTGCTGGGTAAACATAGATGCCTGAACTTCTCTGGCCAAAACCCAGTCTGGAAAAGCTGCCAAATGACAAAATCAAACACAATATACTGCATATACTTACTCAAAGAGTGGCACTTTGCAAGTGTTCACAAAGTTTACCTTAAATCAGATCTTTCTGATTTGAAACATTTCTGCCTTTGTGAAAACCACAACAATGCAAAGCACTTTCAAAAAAAAAAAAAGAAAAATAGATTTTGTAATTTTTCCACACAAATCCAAAGAAAATGGCAATTACCCATAAAAAAAAGATTTCTGTCATATTCCTGTTTTTAACAGGAAGATTTTTATACTTAAAAAAATCTCTGCAGGAATATGTAGTATCACAAATTTTGTCAGGAAAGGCAAACTCACAGACCTGGGAAAAATCCTAGAGAAGCTTTTAAACACTGAAAGCTTAAAGAAATCTGAAATGGACACAGGGACCCTGAGACTGCACAGAGGTTGCAAACAATTGCTATGGCTTTAACATAAGTATCATAAGTTCATCAGAAAGTTGTAGTGAACAGACAGGAGGAAGTGATAAGGCCTTAAATCTTGCCATACTGAGAGGGAACTGATGTTAAATATGAACTTGAATGAATAAAATACACTGACTCTTGGAGAAACTCAAAACAGATGATTACCATTTTCTGAACCAATTGTAAGACAGTGTGACTTCTTTGCATACAGATGAAATTAGAAATTAGGCTGATCAGTCCCACCATGTTTTCCGTGGAGGACAGGAAAGGAAGGAAGAGGGGATGATAGGGTGTTTTAGGATTTTTTTTTTTGGTTGGTTTTGTTTTTAAAGAGATTGTTTCCACATCTCTGCAAGCCCACTAGTATTAAAAATATAATTATGCAACATGAATCTCTAGTGCTGAAATGCTGGAGTTTATGATGTCAGCACCAGGGGCCAAAAGAGGGACAGCTCAGGTGATATACTTCAGGTTTCTGCTGAGCTTCGTGTGGGGGTTAAAGGGCTGGTCCCAAATCTATAGACTTTGTTAGATATTCTGGGGACTAGGTTTTTGCTAGCATATTCTCTTGGTTTTGCAAACATGTAAAACATAAACTTCCAACAGCTGAAATAGTTCAGCCACAATCCTGACCTCCAGGCAATTTCCTAAATACAGGATTTATCCTCATGACTGGCACACATAGTCTTAACACATGTAAACAGCTCAATTGGAAGTAATGATATATCCTCAGTGGAGAAAAAACAAATTTGTGATATTTGGTCTTGAAGAGATATTTTGCCAGTTCTGTGGCTTTAATTTGAGGGTTCTTTAAAGAGTACTAAATTATTGATTTTGTCACTTGGAATAGATATAAATTCTTATAAAATATCTTGCTTGTAATTTGAAAAAATGTGAAATACCAATTTTAAAAAGTGCTCTAGAAATAGAAATTGTTCAGGATTTTCTCTTTATATTGACATCTTTTAGAATAATCAACACCTGATTAGAATTGAGACTACAGAAAAAAACACTGCCAGGAACAGTTAAATACAAACTTTTGCTTTCCAAGTTGGCAAGTGCATATTATGGCTTCATTTGCAACAAATGTTAAAAGATAATTGATTTTTTACATATGCATGAAATTTTGAGACTTAGAAATCATGGATGAATCTATCTGGATCAGCGAAAGGCCAAAGCACTCTGAAAGACTCTGGATGATCCAGGAGTTATCAGGACTCTGTGAGTGACGTTGTGGCACCATGTCACAGCACATCTCAGACCAGGAATAAAAATGGCAATTTAAGGATGCCAAGCATCCAAAGGTAAAATGCATCAGGTATTGCTCCTGCTAAAAACTTGGCTGTAGTGTGTTGGCTCTTCACTCCCTCCTCTGCCTGGCAGTATGTGGCACTGCTTAACCTGCCAGTGGTGCAACCAAAGTTCAGCAGAAAATTAAAAGCTTTCCACAGATAAATCTGATAATTCCCAAAGATTTGTACAAAAATTTGAGTAGTGCCAAGGTAATCAAAATTACCATTCATATGCTTAGCTAAGCATTGTGTCTAATTTTACTGACCTTATTTATTTTTTTTCTACATCACTTTGGGACATAGTCTGGTATAAATGCAAGAAATTCATATAATGAAACTAAAATTTTTGCCTAGGAAAAATGCCAAGATTCATAACCATTCCCTCAGCTAAATTCTACTTTGCCTGATTTTCTGAATTAAGTGGTGGTAATTTTGTGCCTAATATGCATTCCTAGTTAACATGCTTGTCTCTATAAATTCTGTAATTGGTTATTCAAACAACGCAACAGGCATATTACACATAATTGGCGTGCACAATTACCTCATTTGCATCAGCAGTCACTGTAATTTCATGTCACACTGATTATGTATGAAATCATGAGCATATTTTGCAAGACATTTGAAACCCAAATGCAAAACAGAGGCACAACATGAGTTTCTAAATCAATAATCTTTTTCTTTAACCTTTAAAAATGTTTTCCTTCCATGGTACTATTCTGCATTCTTGTGCATTTACTTCTGTTTGTCTATTTATTTTTGCTTTCATTAGCTCACTGTCCTGTAATCAGGTCTGTAGAAGATTGTTAATTATTCTCATGAATAATTCCCACAGTCCTCCTGTGTCAGCTAAACGATGCTTGTGTACTTCCATGTGTGTTCAAAGAGGCCTAGTAGTTTCAATAAGCTGAGGCTGAAATTTTCATCCAGACATGGCTACCTTCTGTAGAGGCAAGTTTTCTCTCAACATAGTTGAGATTTTTGAGGATGATGTATTTGGCCTTCCAAACTATTTACATTCTTATTTCTATCTTTTTATTTAAATCCATTTAAATCTGTTATTGCAATTATAATTTAATTTGTTCATTTGATGAAATCAAAACTTTGGAGAAATTAGCATTTTAACTGTTGAAAGCTTTACAGCTGGTGATTTAAATGCTTTAAAATTTAATTAGACATAAGTCCAAATAATACTTTTCATATGAATTTTGTTTGCCAATTGAATATATACAAAAAAATTAAAATAAAATGATTGAACCTTTTATTGATGGGATGAGTTAAAGGAAGCTGTGCTTCATTTAATTCTGAAATAAAATACAGGACAAAACCAGAACACTAGAATAATTTAACAATGTGAAATAGAGATAACTGTAGCTTTTCTGGTGTTTCTAAAATGGGAGAGCTGAAACTGGTTCTGCTTTTTCAATGCCTGTGCCTGGCCGTATCACAGGTTTCAGCTCAGCTCTGCATAAACCAAATGCTAATTTTTAAAATTTATCTGGTTTTCAAGTTTTCAGTACTCAGGCATTCTCAGGCATCTTATTTCCCTGTATCCCCCAGAGCATCCACACTTGGGATCCATGAAGTTGTTACTCATTAGCCCAACATCTTAACTAGTGACAGTGGAGTATTAATTTAAGAAGATTCTATTTCCTCTTGAGGAGTTTGTGGGGGACTTTATCCCCTCACACTCCACTCATCCCCATTCTCACACTCAAAAATGTGTGTTCAGATGGCTGTTTCCTCCTGTGGAAGAGGCTGAGTTTGAAGCCTGAGTGCAGACCTGGAGCTGTTGCCCTCGCAGAGCTGATCCCACACTGGATGAGGTCTCAAGGAGCACTGGGCAGAGACCATGTCAGTGGACAGCACTGCCTCCCTGAAACCTCCCCTGGCACAGTCAGTAAGTCAGGATTCTTGCTAGCTAACACTTCACATCTGGACAAACCCAAGAGAAAAATACCAGCTTGGGGTCAAATCTGTGATGCTTATGGTACAAAGTCTGTCATCTGAAGGCACTTGAGCATAGACACAGACTCCACCTGCTATGAGAGTGCTTTCACTTGCTGTGTGTGTATAATTTACAAATATGAACCAACTCTAACAGGTGGGAGTGAGCCAGGAAGGCAGATTAGCTGCCATAGTAGACTTCCAGGACAGCAGAGGGTGTTAATTATGCAGTATTCTGAGGGGCACGCTGAAATCACTTTTGAAATCTGATTTCATTGGATCCAGAAATATGAACTCTAAGTGTCTGATTCATCCCAGGGTAAAATAATAAGATACATGAGTATGTTCATATGTCTACATAGCAATAATCTAAGTCGTGGAAAATAGTTACACATGTATTTATGCATCAATATATGTAGAAGCCATACATACAGATGTGTGTGTGCCTACACACACACACACACATAATGAAGACCATGAAAATACTAGGAAAGAACTCAGACTTAAATAGTAAGATCTAAGGATAACCAGCCCCTGAGCTGAAAGACAGAATGAAGCCCCCATAACCTAGCAGGAAATGGTCACTAGGAGTACAGCCCAAAGCCAGGTGACACAGTTGGTTTATCTTCCCTCTTCTGCTGTCTGCAAGACACAAATAGCTTTATTGTGTGTGTTTGCAAATGAAAAACTGCCTTGACCTTGATACGATGTGGAAATACAGGTGTGTACTTCAGGATGCCTTAAAAGATCCTACTTTTAACATATAGGGGACAATTTCTTGGGTAAGTTATAGAAAATGGTCATTTCATGTTTCTTTTGTGAATATTAGAAAACCTGACTTTTGATATTTTAGTTCATTTATATCAAACCTGGCAAATTTTCAGTAGCTCTCATTTATTAAAACCCTTTTGAGACCCCTCAGAGTCCAAACCTGCTTGTGTTTAGCTTGCCAGGTGCTGGAGGCTTTCCCAGCTATTGCTCATCATTGGAAGACAAGATTTCCCTTGATCCCCCAGCAATGACAGCTCTCACACCAGACTGCTGCTACAGAAGAAGCTCTGCTCCTTCCTGAACAGCCTCAAGCAACACTTCAGAGAGCTGGGCACGTGCTAGGGTGCCTTGACTGCTTGTTTTAAGAATCACAGCAGGCTTTCATGAAAAGTACTAGCTGTTAGTCAGATCAGAACCACCCTCCATAAAACACAGGTTAAGTTAAAGTGGAAATATGCCTGTTCTGGAAGGCACGTTCAGAATAGTTGATGCTGAAAGAACTGGGTGAAGAAGTGAAGAAAAAAAGCAATACGATTTTCCTAGTGCAAGAACAAAAGGTCTTGTTTCTCTTTTCAGATGACATGCTGTAGGTGGCTCTTTGGTGTGCAAGGTCAGGGATCTCTGCTCCCTGCTTGCCGCTCAGTGCAGATAACAATCTTGAGAGCAAACTCTTTCTAGATTGTCAGGTAGGTGACAAGGATTTCCATTATTGAGAGAGAGAGAGAGAGAGAGAGAGAGAGAGAGAGAGAGGAGGCTGCTTTGCTCTTTTGTTTTATTTCATCTGAAGGCAAGAGTTCCAAGGGCAAAGTCCAAGTAAAAGCAGAAGCAAAGCAGCCTTAGCAGCAAAGTTCCATCACAGCAATATTCCTATTTTTCTTCTACCTCTAACACACCAGGATATACATTATATTCACTAATTAACCAATCAATATAAAACCTGATTCTAACTCTACTTTTCTAAACCTATCTAAACTTATTTCTAATTTACGAAAATGGTTGTAACTCTTACACAAATTCTACATAGATTTTACGCATATGATCTCTATCTATTATTTTTGTTTAAGTACACAGCTTATCTAAAAAATACCGGTAATGTAAAAATGTTTATATATATTGTCTAAGACAAGGAACTCTGTGAAAGGTAGCACTTCTATACTACAGAACTGGGTTTAAGGGCATTTTAACTTGACTAATACAGCTTCTCAGTGTTTAAGGCACTTAAAATATATTTCTACTGAAAACTAAAGTTTATACTTCTATTCCATGTTTGTGTGACCCAGCTCCTTCAAAGATTTTAAATCAATCCCTCCTGTTTCTTGGTCTGCAGAACTGAGACCCAGAGCACTCCAACACTAGATCAACTTTAACAGCTAATCTGTAGATCTTCTCAGGGTTCTCCAAAGTCTTAGTATGATTCAAAAGCCTTCCCAGGCCTCATATAATGCAGAGCTTCTCTGAGGGGGTTGTGGAGTGGGGTAAAGCNCTCCAACATTAGATAAACTTTAATAGTTAATCTCTAATCTCAGGGTTCTGAGATTACCCTGAATCTCAGGGTTCTCCAAAGTCTTAGTATGATTCAAAAGCCTTCCCAGGCCTCATATAATGCAGAGCTTCTCTGAGGGGGTTGTGGAGTAGGGTAAAGCCACTGCGCTATAACCAGAAACGTCTCTGGCAGGAGAAGGCTTTGGCCGTGCAGCTTGGCACCAGCAGGCAAACTCTCCTGCACTCGTGCAGATGAAAGGCCCTGAGCACACTCTCTTACTCAGCTGGTATTGCCCACGTGTTACCAGAAACAAAGGATCAGGAGGGCTTTTTGCATAGAGTTCCAAAACAGTTTTATTCTTCGAAGGAGTCTAGCGGCAAAGAGAAAGATGCTGGGTTGTGTGCAGGCTTATAAAGGGTTACAAACCAATAACCTGAGGGCACAGGGGCGGAGAGAAGGCAGGGGGATATACAAGTCACTTATGGAGAGAAGAGAGGGGTGGAACGAGGGTCAGGGACCAATGGGCAGAGTAGGGGACTCGGTGGGCTGGAGGCAGCTGCAATGGACAATGGGAGAGGTAGTTTTCTCTTCTTCTCCGAGTCTGGAGGCTGTTTAGACTCAGCATCTGGGCATTTCACTGGAGTCCCCTGGTCTTTCAACATTCACCACATCTCTCCCTCCTCTGTTTAAAGGAAAAGCCTTTCCCATCTGCTTAGTCAGGCACTTCCTAAGGCAACCAAACAAGCTTAAAACAATAGAAATATTAGAATCACCCACAGTCCAGTTTGACTAAGGGTATCAACTGTCTTCTAAGTCTTCGTTGTCCAAAGAGGTCTCTGAGCCAATCTGCTTCTCTTTCTACCTTTAGTTCTTTAATTTGGTCTTTCATTTTCTGTATTTCTGGTGTGGATGTTTTGGCTATGAGATGACAGGTTAAAACAGCACAGACCTTCAAATTCTTCACAGCCATGTCCATGGGCTAATAAAATAAAGTCAATTGCAGCTCTGTTCTGCAGCACTGAGTGCCTGATAATCTCTTCATCCTCAAGTAGTTGAGAGAGGGCACTCAATGTCACATTAGCTTTCTGACCCAGCACTCAAGGTGAGTAAGTTCACACAGGGCTTTTTCTGCTGCTACTCCAGGCAGGAAAAATGATGCAGTGACCCTTTTAGACAATGACCAATTAACAACTTTGCTATCACAATTTGTGTCTAATTCCTGTATTCCTCTATTTTGGCAGGCCAATTGAGTATGGTTTCTCCAATACAAAATTAGGGGTTTTCTTAGGACTGTGACAGAAAGCCTACCGAGAGTGCACAGTCTTCCTCGGAACTGGGATGGGATTCCAGACCACACATGATTCCTGAAAATCAGGAACATTCCCTTAGGAAGTGCTTTGGGATACAGGAGTGACTCTGCTGGGATGGGACGGCCATCTCGGCTCATGGAATAGAGTTTTTCTCATGGTGTTATGTCTCTATTATCACTCAGTTTCTAGTGTTCTGACCAGGATAGTGCCACCCCCTTCAACCAACCAACCTGAGGCAAAGTTCGGGTACCAATTTGTGGTGCTGTCACCAGGGCAGCCGCTCATTTTTCTCGTCTCCCTCGGATGGGGTACCTGGTTTGTGAAGGGCGGTTCATTTTCCTGGAGAGGAATTCCCACCAGGCATGATGAAAGTGGATCACTGACACTGCCCATAGACAGGCATGTATGGTCTTGCCACAGTGCTTTCGCCAGTGTGACCCACACATTAGCCTTTGGCTCCAGGAGAATCCACGAGGTGACCTCTGATGGTAACAGGATGCAGGAGGTCAGGAGAAAGCAGAAGTAGGCAATTACAGGCATGGTAGTACATGAGGTGTGGGCAGTCCTTATTTTGTGGGGAAGCAAAGATTATTAAAAGATGGTTCTCTATTATTTTTTCTTTTCCCCTCTCATCCTCCCCCTTTATTTTTCTTATAGCACACAGGTAAGGGGGTTGTGGGTTTAGAGGAACATGTGAGGGTAACACATAAGGGGTTTTGGGGTTTCAGATTTTGGGGGAACTGCCTGGAGGTTGCACAACTAGATGTTCACGTGGCTGGTGTCCTGTGCTGACATCTTCTCCAAGCGGCACTTGTTTCTTTGTCTAGAGTTTCTTTTTCACCATCTGGGGTGTCTGTCTTTTCTCTGTTCAGGAGCTTTCACTGACAGTCTGAGGTAGGGCTTTACATTCTTTCTTGATATCTACTTAGGTCTTGAGGGTGTGGAAACACAGACGTACCCCTTCCCCCATACAATTATGGGAAAGGGACTGATATTTGACGACTTTAAGGATTTTTGATTAACACCGGTGATTGTTCCTTTAATTGGGCTTGAGTCGAATTGGTTAAATGCCAGAATATGGGGAGGGTTGGCTCTTCTAACAAACTGTTCAAGAAATTTATTGCTAAGAGGGCCTTACAGAGTCTTACAATGGGAAAATTGACTTCTGACTTTTCCTACTGTTGGTCTAAGACTCTCTTGATGGCTCGATGAGTTCTCTCAACAACTGATTTACCAGTAGGGGAGTGGGGGATACCTGTAGTATGTTTTATACCCCACAAATAAAAAAATTTCTCACATTTGTTTGAAATGTATGCCGGACTATTATCGGTTTTTATCTCAGCAGGAATGCTCAGGGTAGAAAAAACAAGGAGAAAATGTTCCATAAGATCCTTTGCTTTTTCTCCTGGATGGGCAGATGCAAAAACAGCTCCAGAAAACGTATCCACAGAGACATGTGCATATTTTAATCTTCCGAACTGGGGGACATGGGTTACATCAGTCTGCCATATTTCACAGCTATCCAGGCTTCGGGGATTAACCCCGGAGCCCACTGAAGGCACTTGGTGGCTTTGGCAGCTAGGGTAAGTTGCCACAGTTGCCTTTGCCTGGTCTTGAGGCAGTTTAAACATCTTCAGAAGGGCTGGAACATTCTGATGGTAAAATTGATGGCTTATCTTTGCTTGAGCAAAACTGTCTGGCATGTTTGGAACTTGTACTGGCATTGCAAGAGCATCTGCCCTCCGATTCCCTTCGGCAACTGGTCCAGAGAGATCGGTGTGTCACCTCACATGCATCACATGGAATAGCTGCTTTCTGTTGGAGAGCAGAAAAACAAGCTTCTAAAGCCACTTATGCTATTTGGGGTTTGACACTTCCTTTAATAAAGTGTGTTCTGCTTTGGCAATTACTCCGGCTTAATGAGCTGAATGTGTCACCACATTAATTGATTCTTCAAACTTCTCAGAAACTCTAACAACAGCTGCTAATTCTGCAATCTGTGGGGAACCCTCCATCACTTGGACATCAGACTCCCACATCTGCATCTTGGGATCTTTCCAAGTCACAAATGACTTGTGAAATCTTCTTGAGCCGTCTGTAAAACCATTAAAGCTTTGAGAGAGGTCTGGCTTTGAAGTTCTTTTGGGGCTAAATGAAAAGCTGAATTGAATAATTTATGCTTTGGATTGTGAATTGAAACTTTGCCTGGATGATTGTCTAGAGCGAACTGGAGGTGTTCATTTGTCTGGAGCAAATGCTCCAGGACACTGGTTTTAAGTGGCAAATAGATGCAGGAGAAATCACACCCTGCAAGTGTATGGAGGCGTGCTCTGGCTTTCATGATCAGCTGGGCCATCTGCTCTTGTGGTGTGGTTATGGTGGTTTGAATGGCTGATGCAACAAGAAGGCTCACTCTATAATGAGAAGAACGTCTTTTTGTGCTACATCTCATCAAAAAACCAATCTATGAAACTTGGGCAACCTACCCAAAATGATGAAATTAAAGGGTAACTGGAGACTGGTCTGATGAGCTTGGCGAGTAGACAGGGCGAGCTGCACCTTTCCAATGGACTCCCAGGCTTTTTCTGTGATGACTCCGGGTGAATCTAGGTCTTTGCAGCCTTTGAGAAGGTTAAACAGCTGCTCAAGGTCTTCTGTTGTGACTCTCAGCAAAGGGTGGATCTAATTCACAGAGCCTCATAGTTTGACCCCTGCAAGTCCGGGAGGGTCCCAGAGGTCATCCCTGATCACAAGTTGCTAGGGCACAACAGACTGTTTGCTGATGTGGAGACCCAGGTAAATCTGTGGGCAGGTGCATTGGATCTTTTCCTGCCTTTTCAATGGCCTGAATGTTTTTTTTCTAAAGTCAAGTTCAGGTAATTATTGTCTGGTGCACAGATCAACATGTTATCCATATAGAGAAAGATGATGGATTTTGGATGGGCTGCATGGACTACTACTACTACTACTGGTTACGTACTACTGGCAGATTGTGAGTGAGTTTTTCATTCCCTGGGGCATCACTGTCCAGTGATGCCTGCGCAGCAGAGCCTGGCGGTTCAGTGACGGGACAGAGAAAGCAAACATGGGGCATCACGGGGGTGCAGGGGGATATTGAAAAAGCAATCCTTGATATCAAGGATGGCGAGCTTCTATTGCCAGGAGAGCATAGAGGGCAAAGGCAGCTCTGCTTCCAGGGGGTCCATGTCTTCAATGACCTCACTAATTTTTCGAAAGTCCCCTGGTTTTTCAACATTCGCCAAAACACTTATACTCTGGCAAAACCCATTAGTCTTCAACATCCTGGAAAATTGAATATTGTTGCTATCTGTAGCAAATGTTTCTTGTGCAGTTCATCGTGCTATTTGCACTAAAGGATCTGTTTATATTTCCTTGACTCAGTTAGAGGTACAAATCCACCACTGTGCTGAGGTGTATTTTTCTCCTGAGAGCAACATCAGTATAGAGAGATTCTGTTCCCTGCATGTTTCTCCTTCATGGTTCACTGCTCTCATATTCTGATTCCTGCACTGCCTTGTGACTGGCCTAAAATATTTATTGATTTTAATCTTAATTAAATTAGTTCGATACCTGATTTCAAGGTCAAGGGAACACTGTTCAAAACATCTTTGATTTTATCAGATTTTGTGCAAGAATTAAACTCAAGGGCACTAAAATATATTAAACAGTGATTGCAGCCTGGAATATTTTTAGGAAAGTGCCAACAACAGTGGTGGAATATAGGAGTTTTTAGGAGCAGAAAGTTCATGAGAGATTTAATCTGTTATGAAAATGAGAATGAACTGTTCGGTGTATGACAAGTTCACAGGGCTCAGTTCCAAGTATCAGTTTTGCAGATCTTTCTGTGATTGAATTTAGGCATGTTAGAGGTGAAAAGTGATCATTCTCATTCAAAGTCCATGTGGGATAAGAATTGTAATGATATGAGTAAGCAAATAAAAATTCTCAATAAGAAAATACCAACAGAGATAAGTTATAGTTCAAAAAATAAAATCCTATGTTTCCAGAATTCCTTGCTCAGTGGTCTCAAAAGAGTGGAATTTTTAGTATGCTGTAATTTTGGGGCAGCTTTTTCTTACCTAAAAAAAATATAGAAGTCAATGCAATAAACTGTCTGAGGAATGAAATGAGTGGAGAACCTGTGTTTCAAAACAAATACCTGAGACAAGGATTAAAATGCTTTTCATAGATAAGAATCCACAGTCATCTCAGTACATCCTGAGATTATTGACTACTCAGTCTAACATTATTTCACACTTTTAGGCTATTTCCTAAAAAAAATATGTTTTCTTCTAGATGCCACAAGCTTTTGCTGTTAAGTTGAGCACACATAGTAGTATGGAAAGCATTTAGCCTGTTTCAACACACCTTCCACCTGGCAAGCTTCTGAAATACCAGCATATCAGCAATGGGTAAAATCTGGTGTTGTTTGGCTTTTTCAAGGCTATATCAGTGCATGTTGAAACAGGATCCCAATTTCTTGAAATTAACTTCTTGCTGGAAGGCTATGAGCATTGGTTTGCTGGTGCTGAAGCTTGCATGACTCAGTCATACAAGAGGCTGCAGGAACAACCTGTCACTTGACCTTTTCCAATGAAAGTCTCAAACAGTTGTAAACAAAGTAAATCTACTTCAATAATCTAATTTGACGCACAATGTCAAATTTGGCACTCAACAGCAGAAAAATCCAACAACTGCATTTAGTCATAATATATGAAAGTAACTGCATTCATAAGAAGCTGAAAGTAGTATGGAAAAAGTCATTCTTAATGTTCTTATCTTACTTTCAGTATCTCCTATATAACTGCATGTGCAGATGCTTCTCCGGAAGACCTCTCAAACTGAATCCTTATCTCCTCCCCATCATTGTCTGCAGCAGTCAGGGGAGGAGGGGGAGGGAAGCCAGCTGGAAATACCAGGGTGCATTTCATGGATTTTCATGACCCTTTGGGACTCAACAGTATGTGCAGGAGCCTTCAACACTTTGAGGGGTCATCAGCATGAAATTAGTGCCTGCCTGGTGCCCCATCTTCTTTGTGCCCTAGAGATGGTGCACACGTTGCAGGAAAAACCCTTTTGGCTGTCACCTGCTTTTCTTGCAGTCTTATCCCTCACATGCCACCCTTGGGGACAGTCTCTATTCTCTACAAACACAGAAGAAAATCGAGACCAAATATTATTATTTTCCTCCTGTACCCTTTCCAACATCTTAGCTTTCACTGAAGTCAAGTTTCACACGAGCTTGCTCAATGAGAACAGAATGCCACTATGGACTCCAGGAGCTGAAAATAGCTTTACGGTGGGAGAAGGAAAGAGTACTGATTTTATATTGGTTCCATTACTTGTTGGATTTTTTTTAGCAGTGGAAATACCACCGACTAGTTCAAAGTTTCTTGTTGTCTCCTGTTTTACTTTTTTTATTTAAGTATGGGAAAGTTACCTAGATAGAAGGAAGTACTTATTTTAGTAAAATATGTTTTCTTCCAGAAATGTATCCCAAAATGAGTATTTAGGTTTTCTCCTATGTGATACACCATATTTTCCTACCTACTACAGCTTATATATTCTTTAATAAGTCAGACCTTTTTCCCACATATATGTTCACTATCAGTTCCTGTTACATCCCTCTCAGCTTCTTTATCATTTTAGGGAAAATGAATAAAGCCCCTCACCTGCAATGCAATTTTTCTGGGATGACAGGAACCCCACCTCTTACCAGGAACGACCAAGGGAAGATATGCTGAGTGTTTTGAAAAGGAATGTGCCAGAGGATTGGAAATCTCAAAAATAGGTCAAAATACTCTGTAATGAGAGATGGAAGCAGCAGACATCTTCAAAGGAGAGTAACTGAAACTCACAGAATTTACATTTAGCCTCTACTCTTTCCTAGTATTATAGGACTATGATACTGCAATTATGTCATTACACAGTCTTATTTATTATTAATATGAATGAATGTACATTAAATTATGAGAATCCTAATCTTACATAATCTTAAGGATTATGCAATCAAAGGGTCTTCATAAATTCACTTGCACACAACTACTCTGTCTTCTACAGGTTGTTTTATAGACCATATGGCAAAATTTACTTTGGCCATTTTGACTTGTAAGTGAAGGACCCCACATGTGACATTAAGCAGATGGGAAAAGAGAATAGAAGTGTAAATGACTGTCAGGTTTCCATTTGATGCAAAATATTCCCAAATTTGAGGATTAATCCCCAAATTTATAATTTCATTATTCTCTTCCCCAAAAAACAAAAGCAGAACTTGAAGAACAAAAATATATTACTTATTAGAAATGTTTTTAAGGATATACACAGCAAGGATAAAATTTAACAAAGCAATGTAGTAAAAAATGAAAGATGCACTACCATCTGGAATAATGAAAATACTTTTTTAAAATAAAACAGGTAATCACATCCCGTAAACAAGTTGTTGTATACTACCCATTATCTTTTTTCAATTATAGTATTTTAGTGGTATATAACTTGAACTATTCATTATTAATTTTGTAGAGGTCCTTCCTTGTTTCTGACTTTTTAAAAAGATGTTTAACTTCAGCCAAACAATTTCTTTTTTTTTTTAAGTTCAGTGTTGACATTCAGAAATATTTCCTTACTGAGAGGGAAGTCAAACACTTGAACAGATTCTTCCTACAAAGAGATGGTCAATGCCCCAAGCCTGTTAGTGTTTAAGAGGCATTTGGACAATGCCCTTAATACCAGACTATAACTTCTGATTTGCCCTGAAGTGGTCAGGCAGTTGAGCTAGATGGTCATTCCAACTAGATAGGTCCCTTCCAACTGAAATATTCTATTCTATTCTACGCTGTTCTATTGTATTATGGTCTATTTTTTAAGGACTACATTTTTTTAGTTGCTGAGGGAACATTTATATTCTTTTTTTTTGTGATGACCAAGCATGCTTATACTTTGAGGTAAGGATTTGATATTTTTATGGGAGCAGTTAATGTCAGTACCAGACATTCACAAAGAGAAGAACTTCCAAAGTGTAGACAAAGGCCCTTCACAGTGTGAGACTCACTCAGCAGCAGGTCGGTGTCTTCCTTAGTCTTCCTTTTAGTGTTTATGTACTTGAGGATCCTTTCTTGTTGCCTTTCCCATCCCTTAATGGATTCAGCTGGCCTTGACTTCTCCAACTCTGTCCCTGCAAGATCAACCAGATTCCACCTCTTGTGAGCGTAATCCATTTCACGTCTGATTTTAGATAGGAGCTCCTTGCTCATCCATGCAGTCTGCCTGCCATTTTTGCTTGGTTTTCACTTCTTTCCTGTCATTCATAAGAAAGACTTGGAAAGGCCAATCCACGATGATACAAGGACAGACTACCAAGTGACACTTTTTGAAGTGATTGTACAAGAATGTGAATTTTAAAAATGCCAGGAACACTTGAAGATTGATCCCTTAAACTTTTCCCATGTGTAGAAGATGGATCCAAATTTTACAGTAGAGGTGTTTACACATGCACTTTGCAGCATATTAAAACAGGGAATCAAGTTCTCATGTCACAACAATGGGCTGCACTATCTCAAGTTAACTAAACTGATTTGTCATGGAGTGACAGGACTCACTATTTTATACAAATAGTTCACTGTTCCCTTTATCCCACTCACTCAAAGCACACTGAAATCATATCCTGTTAATGCTAAAAATTAAAAGGGGTCATTTCTGCAAAAGGAGATAATCTTGCTATTTTTCAGGGCTTTATATGGAGCCTGTTAGCAAGGCCATGAATAAATAACAATGAATGAAAATTACTCACAGGATATTGATTGTTTTGCTTCTAAGTGAAGAAAAAACTAAACTGGGATGATTTGCTTTGCTGGACTCTGTGGTGATCCAAGACCCATTTTACACCACCAATGAAATAATAGAAAGGGGAATAAAAAGAGAGGAAGGAAAGTGACTAAAGTTAGCGAGGGTGCTGGAGGTTGCAGCTGGCTGCAACCAGAGAGCTGCTGCTGTGGGTGAAGGAGCTGGTAGAGGGCCAAGATCTGTTTGTGTGGTTTGATCCAAAATGAAAACTGAAGTCAAAAGGGCTTCTTTTAATTCACCTGCATTACTTGCATTGTTCTCATCCTCTGTGTATCTTGCTAAGAATTTTCTCTTCCAGCAGTCAGCTTCAGAAGCCCTGGCTGCTACTTTTCAGCTCACCCTCACCATTTGCTTTCCCTATTCCTGCATGAAGTTGCAGGATGGATCTTGTATTCTCAGGCCAAACAATCCAACACTGCACTGTGTGTGAGCCCTGAGGAGGGGCCACATTGTGCAATGCTCTGTCCTTGTCCTCTTGGGAGCCATGACCCAGAGAACATGGAAAAGTTAATCAACCACACTCCTGCAGGCAGGCAGAAAAATATCCTCTGGTCAAACAGATCCCATGGTATCACTCACAGCTTTTCAGTTCATGGAGTAGGATCATGAAAAAATCAAATCAGGTAATCAGAGCTGGCTTCCAGTCTGCAGAACCTAAGGCAGGTGGTTGGGCCACTGTCTGCCTGCATGGGGTTGGAGGTGGGAGGTGCCAAAGCCCTACATCCCTCTAGAGCCAAATCTGATATTTCTCTCAGCAGCAGCAAAAATAGTTCAACAGTGCACCAGCTTAATACAAGCAGTTTGTTTGACCTAGATGTTGTCATTTTTTTTCCCCAGCAGCTCAGTCCTAGGTTTAGGTTCCAAAGTTGTAAAAAGAGAAATGTTTTTTGAGTCATTTTTGTTGAACCTCAGTATATGAAAAAGAAGACAAGACTGGTGGGAGGGATACTTACTTGTGGTGTCAATGGTAGAAGAAAATGGTGAGTGAAAATGTTGTGTTGTCGCTTGAGAATTAGACATTATTTTAGATGTAGTGTCTCAAAATCAAAATAATTACAATCCAGAAATGTTTTAGATATTTTTCCTTTGTTTGTTGTCTTCCTCTATCTCTTCCCTCCAAACAATGAACTGCCTTAGGAGTTCTGCAGTCTACTGTGTTTTACCGGCGTGAAAAGCAGAAAGGGACAAATTTGACTCCTTCACACTCAACATGTTCTCTAAAGAAAGATGAAAATCATTTTTTGGAAGAAAAATGTGGTTTTAGCCCAAGTGGGGACATGTGGGTGTTGCCATGTCCTGAGGAACTAGATGATTTTGGACCTTTGCCTCCGTTTGTTTATCTCACTGACTTTTGCAATGCTAGCTGTGGAAACCTTGAGTGATATTAGCTTTCCATTAGTTATCACCTCTGACCTAGTTTAGTATTTCACTTTTGTGTTGCTTGTTACTTTAGTTCCAAGAATTAATGACTCCCTGGAGAAATCTGATCAAAGCAGGGACCAGACAGTTAACAGAATGCTGTATGTATGTCAGACAGTCGTGCTGAGGTTTCCAAGAATTATTGAGATTTGGATGGGTCTTCCTGGGACGTGCAGACTTCCTTGATGTGGCTAAGCTGAAAGAGGTCTCATTGGACAAACAGTGCTGTTGGGTTAAAAAGGACACCATCATTTTAGGGAAGGATCTAAGAGGAATGAAAACAAGCCTAAACAAAAATAATGGCAGCACTTCTGGGTATATTCCCAGCCATCCATACCTACTACCAGGCATAGCAGACAAGCTTTTACTCTTGAGAAATCTGAAACAAAGTGTAGTCTAGGGGTCTCTGGCAGGCAGCATGGTGTGTGTGCCTAGGGCACTTCACATGCACCATGAGTGACTTGATCACCTACCCAGGAAGGTGTGTGAGAAGAAGGTTACTGTACATTTTCTGATGCAAGCACTGAAAAAGCTCAAGATCAGCTAGGAAAAAATGATCTAATTGAGAGCTGTCTGAATGGCAGATCCCAGAGTCATAATCAATGGCACAGGGTCTAGTTGAAGGCCTGTCACTAGTGATGTCCCCTAGGCGTCAATATTAGGCCAAATATTGTTTAACTTATTTATCAATGGCTTGATGAAGGTGCAGATGCCCCCTCAGCAAGTTCACTGACAACACAAAGCCGGGAGGAGTGGCCGATACCCCAGAGGGCTGTGCAGCCCTTCAGACGGACCTTGACAGGTTGGAAAGAGCGTCAGAGAACTGTCTGGAATTCAACAAAGGCAAATGCAGGGTCCCGCACCTCGGCAGGAATAACCCTGGGCACCAGCACAGGCTGGGAACTGACCTGCTGAGGAGCAGCTCTGCGGAGAAGAACCACGGGGTCTGTATACAACAAGCTGTCCCCGAGCCAGCAGGGTGTCCTTGGGGCCAAGAAGGCCTGTGGTGCTCTGGGATGCATTGGGAAGAGCAGCAGCAGGTCGAGGGAGGCGATCCTGCCCTTCTACTCAGCCCTGGTGAGGTCACATCTGGAGTGTCCCATTCTGGGCACCCCAGCACAAGAGACACATGAAAGTGCTGGAGAGGGTCCAGCAGAGGATGACAAAGAGGATAAGGTGACTAGAGAATCTCTTTTAAGAGGAAAGGCTGAGGGAGCTGGGCCTGTTCAGCCTCAGGAAGAGATGGCTGAGAGGAGGCCTCATCAATGTCTGTAAGTATCTGAAGGGATGGTGACAAGAAGATGGAGCCAGGTTCCTCTTGGTGGTGCCAAGGAGTAGGACAAGAGACAATGGACAGAAAATTATGCACAGAAAATTCCACCTGAATATGAGGAAGAACTTTACTATGAGTGTGACTGCATACTGGAACACATTGCCCAGAGAGCTTGTGGAGTCTCACTCACTGGAGGTATTCAAGAACTATCTGGACACAATCTTGTGACCTGTGCTCTGAGATGATCCTGTTTGAGCAGGAAAGTTGGATCAGATGACCCATTGTGGACCCTTCCAGCCTTGCCTGTTCTGTGACTCTGATTGATTCTGTGATTCTGTGTGGTCACAGCTCTGCACAGCTACCTCGTCCTGGTTTGCATCAGGGCTGTGGTCTCCTCTGATTGATACAGCTGTGAGAAGATAAAGTTGGCAAAAGAGATACTCATATTCTGAGGGTTTTTTTTTTTTTACATTGCATGAAGAAGGTCTTACCCTTCTGATTTGTTTGTAGTTATAGATATGCTATTTTTTATTTCCTGTAGTCATTTCCTCCGGTTGCCTCTAGCATCTGGTATATAGAGATCAAATAGTAAGTCCAGAGATTATGATTACTCATCTCTTCACAGTCTGTTGTGTCATTCCAACCATGAGACCCATCTTTCAAGCATATTCAATGATCTTCATTCTGGGCAAACTTGTGGCTTCTCAGTCTCCTGGTAAGTTCAATTCCCCAGATATTTATTTAAGAAATTGATATATCAGCTAGCAATATTTCTGTGTATATTCTACCTCATGTGTTACAATACTCGGTGCTTTTCTTGATCAAAAGAATGAACCAAACAAAAATTAATATCTAGCAGAAATTAAAGTGGTCTGTTAAAAAAAAAGGCAAAACAGATTGTTATGAAAGTTTTCTGACAGAGTAGATTGCAGCCAAAAAAGTCTAGCCTTCACTAAACAAAGAAGGATAAAACACATTCAAGGTAAGACTTCTGCACTTAGTACTATAAAAGAATGAACATTATGGGAACAGATCAGCAATATCTTGCTCCTGAGAAAGCATCAAGGTAAAAATACTACTACAGAGCAAAATTATTAAAGACCAGTTGTTTGACTGCTTAAGAACATCTCAATTTTAGGTACTTGTCTGCAATGGCATTACTTACATCTTGTCAAAGATAAATGCATTATTCCAGAAATCAAACATAAAGCTCAACACCTACACCAAAAATCTAAACCTCATTCTAGTTAATTTCCCACAAATTCCATCATTCATTTTATGAGGAAAAATTCTTTAAAGTTATGATCTCATCCTGTCAACCTATAAATCAGCTTTCTGACTTCTGGTTTACATATGGTAAATACCATTTTTGACAATGCTGCGTCACCTGGTTCTCCAGGGTTCATTGTCCCTGTGAGTCATGGTCTGTCCTGTGAGGGAAGGTGACTTCCCTGCTCTGAGATGACAATCACCTATAGCCATGCTGTGCTGATGGCATGCCTTTCTTGAAAAAAATTTGAAAGAGTTGTGATGCTTATTTTATGCACTGTTGCGATGCCTAGCAATGGCCAGTGATCTTCTGAGAAAAAAAACCCCAAAACATTCAGTTTGGTGGATTCTATAATTTTAATTCTATAATTTTTATTTATGCTATAAATAATTCTATATAAGAATTATATTTCACCTCAAAATGTCTATAAAAAAATTTTGCTTGCTTTCTTTTTCCTCTTCTTGAAAATATGTTTTCTATTCATTCTCTGCCCTATGCATTCAATTCAGCAGTCTTGCACATGAATGGCACTTTTGCCGACATTAGTCCCTGTTAAAAAAATCAAACCAGTCCATCAACCAGTAGCATTAAGGGCAAGTAAAGACTACAGGTTCAGATCTGGGTCTTGTTCTCCAGTAGTTTCTGTGCAGTGTACTGCAATATGTGGAAGTTCAACATGTGGTTAGTTATCAGGTTTCGTCAGCGTAAGGAAATCAAAAGTGGTTTTTCTCCTTTGTTATGCATCAATGAGGTTGCAACTGTTCCAGTACATGCATGTTCCATTCTGTTATCTTTGAAGATTGATATTCTGCCTCTCCCTTTCTTTTTTTTGTTTTTTCCATGACATTTAGCCTTTTAACATGTTCCCTTTCAGTAGTATTTTTTCCCAGTAATAAACTTCAAAAAATAGAAAGGAGGTGGAATGTACTTGCTCATATTCTTGCTCATGGTTGTATCTGCATATTTTTTTGCTCAAGGAAATTTTTTTTTCCTCCTGTAGAAGTACTTTCTTCACACACCACAGTAGCATTTTCCATGCTTCTCTGTCCTGAGAAGAATTAGGTGCCAAGCAGGGCCTGTGAGGTTAAAGTCTTGTACGAAACCTTACCAGTTGCTGTCTGGTTTCACAGAAGGTGTAGACTTGTATAATTCTCTCTGAAGCTCTTGCTCCAGGGCACTGGGCACATACCCAGTCAAACCAGCAGATCATCCTCAGACAGAAAGTTGAGCCACCTATTTTAGCCCAGGGACTGTCTATTCATAATATTTTTGACCTTCTCATCTATCCATTATTATAATAGAAAGAACAATTATAAATGTGATGCTTTGGTGTATTGTAGGCCTCCCAGATCATAATTAGAAGGCAGCTTTAAATAATTGCAATCACTGTGGGAGAGCTGACATATCAGCTGAGAATGATCCATGATTCAAAAAAAATTCCATCATAAATAAAGGGAGAGAAATGGTCTCCTCTATTCTCTTTCTCTTTCCTCTAACAGAAGATACAAATGATTCTCCCTGCAGAAGTATAGGTGTATCATTGCTTAAAATCAAACACCTTTTCAGTTAATGGAAAGGGAAACATCATCAAAAAGAAAAAAATATCTCTTCATGTTGAAATTTAAGTTATGCAACATATACAATTTGACATAATTTGAAAAGATACATGCAAATACTTACTGTACATTTACAAAAAATACAACTCATACTGCATTCAAAAAGGCTTCAAAACTCATGAAATTGGGAAGCACAGAAGAAAATTGACTAGAGCTCTGAAAACAAAGTGTTTAATGATAAAATATTGGCAAGATTCTGTCCTACATACCTACATAATTATGTTGAGACTGATTTCTTCTGAAATTCTTCAAAATTAGAGCACAGGAAAGAATATGTATATATCACCAGATGGTTTTATTACAATTTTTATTCCATTTCAATTAACTTTCTTATTGTTAAAGAATTTAATAATGTATTACCTTCCATTTTAGTACATAAGTAACTGTAGCTGTTGGAGTTTATATTTTTATGTTAAAATCCCAGGATTTTAATTCATAATATGTAGGGATGTTTTGCAGAAAAAGGTTAGGATCTTAGAAAGATTTATTTATGTTGTTAAGTTGATACAATCTGACCAATTCTGCTGAAGTCAGCTATTCAGGGTGTGTGCAGTTAGGTCCATTAAAAAATCACTGCAGGGCTGGAGCCAATCTGATATTCTTTGCTATACAAAAAATGTTCATCACCAAACCCAAGATTTAGTCTTCACCTCTGAATTTTAGCCTCTAACAAGTAGTCCAGAGTTATAACACATTTGAAAAAATAGAGAATAATGAGTGTTGTTTAAGGTTCATAATTAATTGGTGTCTTTTGTTACCTTCCAACAGGCTAGTCAGAACAGACCCTTAGTTTTTACTTAGTGTCCACTTTGTATTGTGTGGAAATTCCACATGATTCCACTGGTTTCCTTACTGTTATCCATCTCTAAACCAGTCATACCTCAATTAACCCACTGAGAGTTTGAAGAGATCAAACTTCCTATTGGAAGATCATTATGGGATTCAGGGCTTTAATGCCGGCGTCCTTTTCACGTTGGTATTGACGGAAAATGTGGCACCCTGGAAAAGGATTTCAAGAATTGACCTGCACAGAGATGGAAGAGTGGATTACAACTTTACTAAAATCTTTATTTCTCTGCTGGCAGATTGTAGGATATATAGTTACAGGTTCAAGGAGATTTCCAAGCATATATCACCTATTTGAGAAGCAAATTCAGTTTAAATATTATCACCATAGCTATTGTCGGATGTGTAAAAAAATTTTGGATAAGCAATTTCTGTGTGCTCTCTCTCACAATTAATGAACCAGTGCTATCCCTCTTAATTCTAACAATTTCCCCATAAATATAATTTGCAAAAAGTTAAAAAAAGTTATTTATGCTGCCCAGTAAGATAAAATTAATGCAGAAAGAATATGCATTCTAATCTTGTTTGAGCACTCTGAACTTGGAGGGATCAAAATCATAGCAATGCAGTTTTTTCCTCTTTGAGATATTTAAACCAAGCCTTTTGTCTCCTTGCTTCTGTACAGTGTTCAGTATTTAGGTTATAAACTCCTTTTTTCCTCTTCATTCCTTTTCTCTGGACTTGTACAGCCCTTGTGACTGAATTGGCTGAACACCTCAGATCAATTGTGATGGGGAGAGACTTTCTAAAAGGGGCATGTAGTGACAGGACAAGGGGCAGTGGCTTTAAAATGAAAGAGACTAGATTCAGATTAGATATTAGGAAAATGTTCTTTACTATGAGGGTTGTGCAGCCCTGGAACAGGTTGCACAGAGAAGATGTGGATGCCCCATCCCTGGAATTGTCCAAGGCCAGGTTGGACGGAGCTCTGAGCAGCCTGGTCTAGCGGAAGGTTCAAAATCATGCCCTACAAACAGGATTTTGTTTCTGTAATTGTGCCCAACTATTGTACACATAGAAACAGCATCAGAAATTAACTTTGAAATTAATTACCCTTGAAAATATGTAATTAAGAAAGTAAGTACTCTTGTTCTTACTTTCATAATTGAAGCATGATCATTAACAGTTCTTTCTCAAAGTGAAAATACATGCAATCAGACTAATTATCCAAAAGTAAAAAGTATGTATTTTGTTGCTTCTAAAGGGAATTGAAAGGATTCATTCTATAGTCATAAAAACTCTGTCAGGACAGTACAATATTCTCCATTCACTAACATTTATACTTTTTTTTATAATGTCAATTTTATTTAAGGATGGAAAAAATGTAATTAATACACATTAAATATACATTTAACTACTTTTATAGGAAATCTAAGTCCAAAAAGTAGGGATTTCAGTTACACTGTATACTGCGCAGCAGAACCATGCTAAAGTAGTCCATAAAATTTAAAATATGTTAGTGCACTCGCGGACCAAGAATCCACTGTTAGGCACTTTGCAATCATATTTCTTAGTGGCTTTACTAAAAGACAAGATCATCTCTTACACCTGCAGAAGGGAATTACAAAGAGCTTGAAGTCTTAGGAAAAATGAGCTACATAGATAATTTGTTGCAACAGAGGAAGATCTGGCTGGATAATCTCCATTTCATTACATCTTTTAAGGTTTTTAACTTCTGTTTTTGCCTCAGAATGTAAACAAGATTTTCTGTTTGAGAAAACAATACGCCACAAGCTTGCAGGCATTAGGTTAGAGATGGAGGAGTTAATTTCAAGTCCTTTTTTTGAATAAGAGCAGAATGTTTTTTCCACAGCTCCATGGGTCACATAGCAGAAACCTGAAGGTACATCTACCCAGTATGTCCCGGATTTTTGTTGTAACTGTCTTGAATAGTTTTGACAAAACAACATGTTACAGCACAAACACACATCTACAAAAATGTTCTGACTAATTTTAATTAGAGTAGTCATAAATCACCTACACACAGAGATATTGGCATGAAAATAAGTGAAATGCTTACTTGAAACTATGTTTCTCACATTCTTTGTGTTGATTACGGAGCAAAAGATAGCAAGCATCAGAATAGTTATTCCTGATTCCCATGAAATAATCAGGATGACTGCATGTGATGAAAAGCTTATAAGAAATATTTTAAAAACTTAAACTCTTTCAAAAGTCCAGAGAGGCCAAAAATATACACAGTAATCAATGCTAAAATCCTCTATTCTCTTTCTAGACAGGAATATTCCAGCAAAAGTTTTTAGTGGTAGACACTTGACAGCTGGAGACGATAGTTTGTAAATTTTACCTTCAAGGGGTTTCTCGATGATATGTTTTTTTCCTCTTTATTCACTCAAATAAACACAATTTCACATCTTATAGAATGCAGAATAAATAATTCTTGATATAGAATGGATTTCTAATCCTTCTGCCTTCTTAATTTCTCCATTTCTCCAGTCAGGTTTATCTTCAGTGTCTGATTGTGTCCCTAGCAAGAGCACTAACAGGGAGATGATATGAGAGGAAGTAATATTTTTCTGCAGTCAGAGGACATTAAATGATTGTGCTTGTATTTAATGTGGAATGGGCCAGAATGACACAGATCAAATATGCACCTACTTGTGCTGGTCTGCTCTGTGTTCCTGTGGGTCCTGACTGCTCTGTACTTCTGGTGTTAGTTCCTTGTTTCTTACCGTAAACATTTGACACTTTATACAGACATTCCCTGTAGCATTAGTTCCCAAATAATATTCCTCAGCACATATTATGGGAAAATTGTCCTCAAGGTATAGGCCTCATGCAGTGTGTAGATGTGGCCCAGTCTACACCTTTTGGTCCCAGGATCATGTGGCCAAGTCTCTCTCTCTCACTGTGCATGCCTTCATTTCACTATTTTGAAATTCTAATAACAACCTAGGTTATTTTACTCTATTTCCATGTATTTTGGGTGTTCATATTTCTGCTTATTTTGTGATCATCTGAACTTATTGCATACATATCTTTGAAATACTGATTACCTACCAACAGCAAGAGATGTTTTTCATACTCCTGAAATCATATTCTCTGTGAATGTCCTGGATAGGTTGGAAACACGCCATCAACACCACAATAATCAACTTCAATAATGAGAAGATGCAGATCACATGGGCAACAAGAGAGCTTTTTCCCGATGAGAATGTGTCATTTTTATACACGTGAGTATTGTCAGTGCCTATTCCTCTCTTGTTAAAGGATTTACTTTGGGAGAATGAAATATCCAAGTACATTTGAGTCTTCTGTGAACTAGAAATGCTTTTAACATTTGTTGATATACAGCATGAAACCTGTTTGTATTCACAACCTACAGAATTGTACAAATCAATAAACCTGGTGAGTAATCAGTCACAACAGACATGGTATGAAAGATTTGTCCCTCTTCCATCATTATGCTAAGTGCTAATGTTAACAACATTATTAAAAGTCGTTTTTCCACATATGTGTATATATTTTCCTCATTAACTGACATCATAGATGGCTAACAGAAGTGTAATATTTTGGTTAAAGACAGTCATAGTGCTTTTCTTTCTGGGTTGTATATGTGAAAGAACTT
Source organism: Vireo altiloquus (assembly GCA_013396875.1). Lineage (NCBI taxonomy): Eukaryota > Metazoa > Chordata > Aves > Passeriformes > Vireonidae > Vireo > Vireo altiloquus. Next base: position 383,004 of record VZRF01007232.1, read on the forward strand.
TTCACAGTACAGTCCTGGAAACAGGATCATGAGACCATCTGTTTCAGCAAGTCATTCTCTTATTAGAAAACAACAGCATGAATGAAACTTGATTATTTCAGACTGCATTGAAACCCAGGGCTGGAAATTCAGTGAAGTTTGAGTGATGAATTCCCTCATACCACTGTGAAATTTGTCACTTAAAGAAATACCATGCTCACACTTTTCTTGGTATAGCATCTGAAAAAATGAAAAAAGAAAGAGCAGTAACAAAAATTAATTAACTTGTGCTAATTGTTAAGTTTTCCATTTACTAATATTGTTCCATTTACAGATTTGATGAAGGCAAGCACAAAGTTTGGAAGCCATGTACCACCTATTTATTGGATCAAGATTATAATTCTGGATGTCTTTTTAAGACAGAAGGACCCACCCTTGCCATTTCTATCAGGAATAGCAACAGAAGTGAAGAGCTTTTTTTCAAAAAATTAAAATCTGATTTTTACAGTAAGTATGAAAAATCACAATTAGTTTGGCAGTTTTAGTATCCACACTGATCCTCCAGTTTTCCAAGTTTGAGAAGAAATCAGTTATATGGTATAGAAAATGTTATTGGTGTGCATGTCAAAACGAAACTATAGTTATTTCATGCTGATTTTTGTTTCTTGCTGTCACCAGTAGTTACATAGGCTTGTGTGCAGCTGCAGCTAAATGAGATAACACAGGACAGTCAGATTTGTCCCAAAATACAGTTTCAAAATCCAAATTAAAATACTTAACATATATATTTGAGAGTGCTTGGTCTTGTGCAGGTCTGCTCATCAAGAAAATAAATAATATTTTTTGTCTAGTGCTGGCTGTGTGATATTTCTCATACTGTCCACCTTCATTCTTTTGCCATCTTTCATGCTATACGAGGCAGCAAACTGCAGCTTGTCAAAGACGCTGTCACAAACCCATCACTGGATGCCAATAGAAATTAGCTGAGTGGCTCTGGTACAGTCTGGCAGAGTAAAAGGGAAATCCTACTACTAGTAGAGAGATGATGTTCCATTTTTATTAAATCCTTCCCGTCCTCAAATATTTTTGTCACATCTAGTGTGAGATTAATTTATGAAAAACTTCTGGAATTTCAAAAAGCTACATCATTCAATGTGGAGGGATTTTTTTTTTTTTCTGATAGAAATCACACAGAAGATACAGAATGGAGAATTATCTGAAGAAATATATATATTCTATATTTATTAATAATGTTTTAGCAAAAGGGATTAAGCACAAACCTGCCAAGGTATCAAACTTTAAGAATACTTTTATATCTCTTAATTTTACCAATATCTGTTAAATTATGGAAAACTGCAGCCTGCGCCTCAGATTTTCTCTATTTAACACCCACTGATAATAAAATTAATTTCAAAAGGATTAGGTAACAAAGGACAAATACCAAGGATCAGACTGAAGTCTTTAAATTAGGAAGGCAGAATTTTCATATTACAAAAAAAAGCAACTAAAAAATTGAGAAAGCACGTAGCACTCTTTTCACCCCTTTACTTCCCACTACTGAAGACTTCCAGCTCCATGGGTTAAACCATGGAGTTGTCTTCAGACCCTCTGAAAATGGTGAGGGGTAGCTCCAGTTGTGTATAGGCAGGAACCCAGTGCTTTTGCAGGTGCCTCAGCATATCCTGCATAGCCTCCAGCAGCTGCACAAGGTTGCCTTGGAGGCTTCATGGTACGGAAATTGCCACTTCACTTCCAATGAGGAAACTTTTTCCTTTGTCGGGATTGCAGGGATTATGAGGAGACTGAAATCCTTCCTTAAGTAGTTACAACTTAAGGAAGGCTCCTGACATGAGGCAGTTCCTGCCCACGAACGTGGCACCTCAAATGGTGGCCAGTGTGACAGTGTCAAGCTCCATTTTGATATTTAGTAGGGAGGTTGGCTGCAAAAGCAAAACCTCCAAGAAGAAAGTCCGCCTTCTTCACTTACTACTCAGTGGAATATTGAGCCAAGGAAGGAACAAAAAATATTTTTAACTTTAAAGTGCTTTTTAGGAAGTTATAGCAAAATTTATTTCTCTTCTTCTTAGTAAAGCCCAATCGACCAGAAAACGTGACCTTCTTGTGGAAGGAGGACACTGTGAATGTAAGCTGTAACAAACCAGAGAGAGCTGCGATGTGCTTGAAACTCGAGCTTCAATACAAAAGCAAGTTTGATGAAGAGTGGCAAGTGAGTTTTATGTCACATTTTTATCAACATTGAAAGGACTTGGATGTTAGAGTTTTAATGAACACTATAAGGAGTTGGAAGTAGCATAACCATAGTATATAAAAGTTGTTTCCAAATTTTCTCCCATCCTATATTTTCAAATCTAGCTGATAGCAGAAAACATCCAGATTTTTAGGATCCTGGATTTCTCCATGCCAGGGATAACTTACTTGACAAGTTGTAGGCAGTTGCCACACAAAGACCTGAGGGCAATCTAAGGGAAAACTCATACATTCAGAATAGACAAGTTTGGAAAGATAGTAGGAGAAATCACATAAGGGAAAAGGAGAGAGAAAAAGAAGAAAACCTAATGAGATAGTATGAAAAAAAAGAAATTTACACAGGATTTTTATTTCTTCTATAATTAGCTGTTAAGTATTTCCAAATATTACTTCATTAAATTAAACCTTTCCATTCTCAAATATAATTTGTAAATATTTTGTGGATTGGAGTGTCTTTTTATACTGTAAAAATGCTGCTCTAATATAGTGCACTATGCAATGATGGCTATGACCTTCAACTCAATACCATTCAACGAGGAATGGATACAAATAGTGAAAAGTCAATCCAGAAACAGAATTCCTCAAAACTCAGAGAATTTAACATTCAGTTCTGAGGTTTGGTATTGGCCTATCCCTTGTCCTGTTTGTGGTCAGGACTGAGTGCAGCATTTTGAAGCACTGTCTTGAAAACCAGAATTAACGATGATACACCTTCTTTCTCAGTCCAGAACTTCAAAGTGCTGCAGTGTCAGAGAGCAAGGCTTTGATCCAAGGAAGTGCTATTCTTTCCGGGTCAGACTGTGGAGGCTGGTACCATTCTGCAACGTAGTTCATTACAGCAGTGACTGGGAAGCAGAAACATTTTGGATGAATGGCACGTTATTAGGTAACAGCTAATATATACATATATATATATATATGTATAAATATTGTCTAAATGCAAAAGAAGAAGGGGTGACTGCAAAAGAAGCTGGAGGCATGCAGCAAATGAATGTTGCGCTATTGTGCTCCACTTTGTGTTATTGAAGAAAGTTCATGTGAATGTTTAATTGTTCATGTTTAACTCTGTCCTCTGTTCCTGATGGCCTCTAAAGCTATCAATTTATGTCATAATCAGTAAAGTTAAGAGTGTTCTTATTATTTGTGTTACAATAGCGTTGAGGATTTCCCAGTGAGAGTGATGTGATGCATGAGGGCTCTGTGGGTGTGGGTTGGAGTGCCCACATATGATATTTGGATATCAAATGAACTCTAAGAAAATCCCTGATGTCCATTTTTTGAAGGCAGTTTGTTTTGTAAGTACATCCAGTTGAATGACAGGACCACAGGTCACAGAAGCCTGGTGCTGAAGGGCACTGGATTGATCAGAACAAGGAAGATGGGGAGAAAGAGATTGAAGGGAAGCAAAGCCAGTATCAGCACCGCTTTCCTACCAGACAGTTGCATTTAACTGAGTGTGACTGACTTTAATTAGTTTGCCAATGTAAACAGTATTTCTACTGCTTATCAAAGCCAAAACACAGATTTGTGTTTTTTTTATCTGCAGTAAAAAAATTAAAGAAATATGATACCAACACATTTATTTTACCTAAGCAGAAAATGCCACCCACTAGGCTTTGCCAGAATTATGAAGCCCTCCGTTGTCTAGTGTAACAAGATCTGAGTTCTCTAAAATGCAATGAGCTATTAGCTCACTTGAAGACAATCTATGTACACAAAGCTGGGATGAAATCCTGGAGCATAGGCAGCCTGTACACTCATTGCCACAGTGCTGGCCTACAGAGAAGACTCTTCCACTATGCAGATTGTGAGCCTGCAAGCTCCTCAGGTGTGGCTGGCAAATGCCCTTAAGAAATAAGGGCAATGTCTTCCTCTGCACCCCTGAGAGCAGACAATTTATTAGCCTTACCTGAAGCATTTGACCAGAGGCTGTCAGCAGGTACCTGCAAGGAAGGGCAGCACAGAGGGGACCGACTAAGTGGTTAAGATATTGTGTGTGCCCCTGGATCAGAAGTGACATTGACACAGCCCCTTCACTGGGACAAGCAGTTTTCTTCAGGACTTTAATGAGTTATTGACTCCAAAAATATATTCAGATGAAGCCATGAAGCTTCAAAAAATTTCATAAACTCTGAAGACCTGACTTAGCAGGGAAGTCACAATTTTATTTCCTGGCAGCTAAACAGAGCAGGGAGGTGGAACAGGCTGGGCAGTTGTGCCTGTATGAATTATCATCCAGGGTTTTGGCATTTTTGTGGAGATCAGATAGTAGTAGGGGGCAGAGTTTTGAGGTTACAGTACAAAAGATGCAGGAAAAACACTGAGAATGCAGAAAAATGCACAAATTCATTAGTTTTATATACCTGCATGTTAGGTGTTAGCCTGCCACTAACTAGTTACTTTCTGGGTATCAGCTCTTGTGGTTTGCTATCTCTTTGTTTTGGGAGAAAAGACATTTGGGCTACATGTAAAATTGCATTTGCAGCTTTAGTGATTGTGAGTAGGCATAGGTAATACAGATCTGAGCACCAAGTTGCTTTATCACTGTCAATGCAATATGACGACGATGAGTAGAAATACTTGATTAATTCATGATGCATCTACACTGCCTATAAACTCCCTCTGTTGTCCTGTACCAGGTCAATTTAGATGAATAAAAGCACAACTTTATTTTGCTGCAAGGTTTGGGGAAGTAGAGATTTTCTTTTTAGTCTCAATTGAACAATTAAACTTGTCTTATTTGTCCTTAAAAACTTTTGGGTTTTTTTTTTCCTTTTTAAAGAAAAGTCAATATTTTAGCAGGATTAGGAACATCTACAGTTAAAACAATAAAAATTTTTTTGACATACTCTTTTTGTGATTATTCTTAGATTCATGTGATGAGGATATAACTTCTCAGTCAAACAAAGTAATTTTTTTAAGTTGTTCTCTGGCTGTACTTTTAATGATGCTTATCCTCCTGATTCTTCTGTGTAAATGGCAGAGGTAAATATAGTTTTTTTTGGTTACTACTAAATAATCATGTCATGAAAATAGAGCTATCATTCAGGATGAAGCTTCTTAGCAATCAAAATTCTTATCAGATAAATGAAGTCATGGTGAAAATGTAGAAGTCAGTAAATAAACTGCTATTTGAGGAATAATACATCCTGGTCTTCCAATCACCAAGGCCTTTAATTTGCAGAACTGAAAGAATTTTCGTAAAAGAAAATCTTTCAGGATAAAATTCTGTCTCTTCCAGTTAATTCCTTCTCTTTTTCAGAAATCTAGTCAAATTCTGAGTAGCCAATTATACTAGTTACTTCTTCTGGAAGGACACACTTTTGTGCAGTCTTTGTCAATCTCAATGTCTATTTGCAGTAGGATAAAGTTAGCTTATGTGCATTCAGCTTCAATAAGACTATATCAAAATTTAGACTGGCAGTCGAATAATTCTGTTCATGTGTAGAATTTACAATTAAAAATATCCCAAACAACTACCAAACAGCAAGCAAACCCACAAAGGCCTCAGATTTTGGCCTTTTTGGTGGGAAAAAACCCCCCAAAAATGATGTATTTTCAGAGATGAAAGTATTTTTGACTCTAATCACCTGTTTAGTTCATAAATCAAGTTTTTTCTCCTGCACATCTATGTTTCACATTTACGTTTGTATTCACTAAGTCAGCCAATACAGCTGGTTGCTACACCATCTTCCCTGTCTAGGGGAAGGTGACCAGAGAATGCAAGCACTAACTACTGCATCAAGCAGAATTGCACATGCTGACTAGCTAAAAGTTTGTGTAAAATCTGGGTTTTACTAGACTGGGGTTGGGTTGAAAATTCATCAAAAAAATACTCCTGGCCTGATGGTGTTATCATACTATTGTAACTGTTGCTTGACTTTAGAACATACTTAAAAGAAGTCAAGAACAGAGTACTGTCATGTAAAATACGTTTGTGGGTACAGAACTGTGTTGAAGTAGATTTTTGTATTAATAACTGTGCTATAATAAAACATCAGTTTGCTTTTTTTTTCCTTTTTACAGGGTTCAGATGTCAGTCCTGCCTGCTATACCAGATCCAAAATACCTCTTTGAGGATCTCTTCAATGATCATAATGGAAACTTACAGGTAAACATCACTTTCTTATCAGGGCTGTGAACTCTCAGTGCTGAGAATAATTTGAAAGTAGCTACTGATCCTTGCTCTGCACAGATATTACCACAAGCACTCTCTGGCCCAAGATAAAAGCCTCAAGGCCCTTCCCCTCACGCAGCATCACCAAGAGACAGAGAAACTGCTGGAGAAGAATTTAAGGGTGTCCAGAGGCACAATATCCATTGAAATGACATTGTGATGTTTGCGTCCTTTCCTCTGCATAACAAGTCAGGGTTGCTTCAACCTGACCTTGTCCTTTATGTCTCTTAATGTGGGAGTGCTGAGACACTTTGGAGGTGTCAGTCACAGCAGGAAACATCCTCTCCTAGCCATAGAGGAGCATGTTCACAAAACCTGTAGATATATGGAATGGCTATCAAATGAATAGATTACAGTTTTTGCTTTTGTTTTCTTAATGCTTCTTATGAGACCCTGACATCACATATGTAGTTTTCTGTATTAGCTGTATTTGTGTTTACCTTAATAGCTAGTAATTTTTTATATAAAAGATAGCTTTAAACTCTAAGTGAAGAAGAAAGATACAAATTCAAATTAGTACTGAAGCATTAATACAGCTATGCTATGTTGCCTAAATCTTCATTTAAACTTAATTTAGATTAAGTCAGGGTTTGGGACAAAGAAAGCATGAGTCTATCAAAGAGGGAACACCAGTTATTTTGCACATCCAAGGTTTTCTGAGGCCTCTGCTTAAAGACAAAGATGTATTTAATGTGGTCTCAAGGATTTTGTGGCCAGTTCTGGAATCCTGTCTCCTTTCCTGCCATTCTGTTTTTCTTCCATCCTGCTGTCTTATATCCTACTTCTCTACATTGCTTCCTTTTCATCTTACCTATTGTGACTTGTCCTGGAAAGATGCCAATATGAAAGGAAAATCGGTGTCTGTACAACCAGGTTTCTTCTGACAGATAACTCGTCTCTGCCAACATTAACATTTTAATTTTTTTAGGAATGGCTAGACAAAAAAGATCATGTGATGTTGCAAACCCAGCTAGAATATGAAGAGCCAGAGTCCATCACCGAGGCAGAAAGCCAGCAGGAAGATGGGAAGAACAGTGAAAAACAGGCGCCTTTGGAAAAAATCTTAACTTTTTCTGGAGCAGCTGAAAATAATGACGGCAAAGCAGCTGAGATTGCCTGCCTGATACCAGCATCCAACTCTATGGCTTCTTTTGCTGGCTTCCATATTTTAAGGAATGATGACATGTATGTGATGTTATAAAAGCTGCATAATGCAGAAGTATTCCCTAGGAAATTCCATAAAAGATCCTGATGAGTTTGGGAGAGCAACTGATAAAATACGTCATCATGATAAGATTCACATCGAGAAAGACACTGGGCTGTGATATCTGGTTTTAGATCTTTACTTTCCCAAAAGTTAGAATCTCTTGGGCAGACTCAGTGTTTGAAACAAATTCCTGATAATCGATAGAGTTAGGGTTTGATCTTCTAACTGGGGTTTATCCCTAATCCCCATTTTCCTGCTATGGACAGGCAAGGACAGAGCTCCTCCATAATATATGTCAGCAGAGCTGAGACTTTGTTCTTCCACTTACGGACTGTATAGAGAAGAGCTGTGCTGTTGCTCTTCCCAAATGAAGAGAGAAAATAAAGAGATTTTTGTTGCGTAACTTTGCATTTCCTGGCACGCCTTAAAGGTTTTATACAGAAGGAATAAGCCCCATGTCTAATGAGGATGTACAATATTGAATCACATTTTAGCCTGCAGATACTGCTGTGTAGGCAGCTTCCTCCAGAACAGCAGGGCTTCAAGTGTTTCATCTGAAGGTCAGGTCCTCTGTATCTCACAGCCTTTGGACAGTCAGCATCTTAAAGCCTTTATTTTAGAAAGCTGAGGTTCACTTTGAACAGTATTTATGCTTTACTGAATCACATTTATTTCAAACGAGCATAGTGCAATCAGCAGCTGTAGACCCAAATTAGGACTTCTCATTCATATCGCATATATTAATCTCTTGTTTTTCTTTAGAAAATGGGGGAGTTGAGTTTTTCTAACAAGTTTTAAAAAATAAGTTTAGAAAAATGTTCTAAAGTTTTCTAAACATGCCATCTTTTAAAGTACATTTAATTTCAAATTTAATATGCAATATACTAAGCAATCAGACTTCAGAAAAAAAATCTTGACTATTCTGAGTTACTCCATATCACTTATGTTACATGCTATTTGAAAGTAAATTTCGTAAAAAAATTTAAAAGTATCTATGACCTGGGTAAGCAGATACAGTGTAATTATGTGTTGAATTAGCTCCAGTTATTTACCTGCATAATGGTCAGTCTCTAAATGACTTTATCAGTTGACTAATCTTTGCCAATCACAAGCTTTTGTTATGAAAACACCCTAATTTATTTTACAAATTAAAAATTGCATGTATCAGAAAATTACAGTGACAGGTAAAATATTTTAGTTTAGTACTATAAAAACTTGAGTTCCGTATCTTTTCAAGAATAGTAAATAATAATATGAATCATAAGTGCCAAAATCTTTGTCTAGGTGTTTCCGTTTGTTTTACAAAGAAAAATACAGATTTTTCTGACCACTAACTGAGAAACTTAATTGGAAAGACAGTTCAGACACATTCCCCAAGTTTGGTTTTTTTTTGACATTGCCTCAGATTTGACTGTTCACTTACAAGATTAACATGCCAGCAAAGAATTTTCCAAAATCCTGAAAACAATTTCGCCTTGTCCTACCTAAAACAGGTGTGTGCAAGTTTGGGGGCCCCCTTTTTGTATGCTGCATACTTCTGGAAATTTTTCTGAAAGCTAACCATGCAAAGTTTCAATAGAATGCTAAGAATGTATTGAATTTTAAGCTAATTCAAGCTCTGCAAAATTTGATGAGCAGGAACTATCTCAGCTCAGCTCTTCTTATACAATATAAATTGGCATCATTGCTTAAGAGACGAAGAAGTTGCAGTGAATTACAACAGAGAAGAACTTGCTCCAGTAATGATTTTATGGATAAAGAGGGAAGAAAAGTGCAGAACACATTGCTTAGTTGCTTCCTCTTCGACTCACATCACATGGCTGCTGCAAAGCTAGCTAGATACTTTAATTAAGCCACTTTCTGTTGGGTAAAGAATTTTCTGTCTGAATTAAAAAATGTTTTAGTACATTTTCCTGAAATTTTACTGTGAAAAAAAGAGGAGAAAACCATGTTGAATTGTTCTGTTTAAGCAGCTTTCCTGAAATGATATAATCATGTAAGTTTTAAGTACAAATGATATCTTGTATTATGTTTTATAGATAGAAAGGGTACTTTTGTGTACATATACGACCACACTTACATTGTATATAACATATCAGAAATAAAACAAATAAAACACCCACATATCTCAATATTTATTTTAAAAATGTCTCCGAAGAAGAAAATAAAACATTATTGGCATTCAAAACAAAACTCTCCCTCCACCTTAAGAAAAAAAGCCTTCCACTCCTTAGAAAGTCTACAAGAATGTCTACAGAATGATGAAGCACACAATTAAAGGAACAGGAAAGGTTTTCCCCCAAGTATGATTGATGATCCTGTCGAACCCCGTAGAAGAAGACACATGCCAGGTTAACCATGCTCATTGTTTGAGGGTATTGGAGGCTTCCCTAATCACCCCTTTCCATCTACCATTTCCCACCATTTTGTAATAATTTTTTCTTCTGTCCCCTCCCCTCTCCTCCCCTCTCCTCCATTTCCCCTTCCCATTTCTCAGATGATCACACAAATATTCATTCCATCTCTCAGAGCAGACTTCTACAAACGAGCAAATTTGTAGAAACCAGACAGAAAAAGGCCTGTTCAGTTCCCCGCAGTGAGAAGAAGGGTACACAGTAGTTTCACATCTTCATTCTTATTTATTCCATACTTGTCATGTTCTTCAAAGGCAAGAGTCCCTCAGATGCCGCATCTTGTTCCCTAATTATATCCCAAAGAAAGGGAAAGACTTCACATGGTAGTGCAGACTAATTGAACGGTATTTTCTCAACAGCAGTGTAAACATTGAGTATATTTCTTCCTTGTGCAATTTATGCACAAGCTATACCAGTACCAGGCCAATTTACATTGATAGATTGAACATCTCTATTGTTTGCTCTGCTTTTCATGTCTGATTTTCAGTGAGAGGAAGAATAGGAAGAAATAATATTTTTCATAAAACAAACAGAATTTACTGAAGCCAGTCTTGCAACTTCTACTTTCCTTTGTTTTTTGTTTGCTTTTTTTTAATATAGTGCCTTTAAATTTATTTGAAAATATGCTTTGCTCAACTATCAAATGCATAATTCTGACCAGAAAATGGTTGCTTCTTTAACAATAAACCTAGAGTCTTCTTAGAGTGTATGTAAAAAAGCTTTCAAAACATTCTTCGGTCTTTGGGTTTTTTTTGGTAGCTTACATTTTTTTACCGTCACTAAACTCAGCCATTGAAAACATAGTTTATTTTTCTTTTCCCTTTTTCTGAAAACAATGCAAACTGCAAAGATGAAACTAGAGGGTCATGCTCATTAAATGCTTGAAAGACAGGACTATTTTTTTTTTCTGAAAAGCCACACAGGCCTAAACATGTCAAAATACCAAGGGTGAGAAGTCAGCATTTTCCATGGGAAAAGAAGATGTGATCCTAATTGACCTTTTGTCACCGAATATCACTGACTAATCTAGTGGCCGAAACAGAAGTATTGTGCAATAAGAGAAGAAATACAATAACTCCTCCTCTCCCAGAAATTTCTTGTAACACTTATGATTTGAGATCTGGGTTAGTGCCACCTGCACAGCTTGCTCCTGCTTAGTTTCCTGCTGGAAACTGCTGGCACAGGATTGGGTGGGAGGGAAGCAGCAGCTGCACACTCACCCTGAGCAACAACAGGTCCCTGCATGCATCCACACTTGCTGTATGGCAAGCTTGGAGAGGAGCCCTAACCTGGTAACATGAGAAGTTAACATCTGTTTGGGGTTCCTCTCTCCTCCTTACCTGGGTGCATCAGGGCCAGGGGAAGACGCAGAAACTCCTTTCCCTTCATGCTCTGCAGCTCTGAAGGGAATCCTCTGTCATGGGTTGTAGACAAACAAGCCCTGTGTCCCTTCCCTAGTGAAATTACACAATTTCTTTCTCAAATCAAAATCCCCTGGTTTAATGATAAGTTTCATGTTTACCTGCTCTTTGTATGGGTCTTCTGATTTCCTAGTCTTAGAAGATAAATGTGAAAAAGAAACAATATGCACCATATTAAAAAAAAATCTCCTTATATACATCTGGGCAAGTTGAAAATGTTGTCAGAAGATGGGACAAATAATATCTTTACATTCTGAAATACTTCATATTATAATTATATTGAATAAAAGAGGAAAAAATATTGTCTCATGACTATTTTATTACTTCTTCTTTCTCTCTGTTTTCTATGTATCACTATGCCCCACTATCACCCTGTTGTTGATAAATGTTTTCATATGCTACACTGGTCTGAAAAAGTCTTCTGCTAAAAAGTAGCATTTGTCACTGTGTTCCTGGAAGGTTATTAAAGGCAAGAGCATATTGAGTTTGAGATTTTTGATAAGAAAGCTAGATGGGTTGATAAATTGTAGGCAATAGGTAATGCAGGGTCTACAGAGAGAATGAGCTCTCTGCATCAACTCTCTGCACTGCTAGGGAATTTTATAGATAAACATTTCAGCAAAACCCCCTTAAAGGATAAGATATTCCTAAAACAGTTAGGAAGTGCTATTAGTATATCTCTTAACTAAGGATGAGGTTAAAGTCACTAACAGGAAGATGGAGAGGGACCTGTATTACCTGTGCTGCTGCACCTTGGCACAAACAGCTCTGCTTTGTCCAGTGATTATTTTAGTGTGATGAGGTTTATGGAAAAAGCATCAATCCCCTTTTTGGTGGGTGTCTACCTCCCTGCGGTGTGGAGTCATACACCCTCTTACCCCTCTGAGCCAACCAGTGTGGAAAAGGGCATTTTTTCTGAAAAAGAAGGAAAAGAAAGAGCTGAGCTTCCAAAGAAGTATGGGAACAGCATGCACAAATGCCCCATAGGTTTTCATGAGTACCGAAGGCTCTTTTTACTATAAAGAGCAGTGAGAGCCTGACTTCTACCAACCCTGTGAATGCTTTAAACATGGAACTATAAGGTTAAGCAGAGAGAGGGAGAGGGAGAGGGAGAGGGAGAGGGAGAGGGGAGGCCCTGGTGAGATGAAGGGAAAATTTCTATCCTGCACATACGAGGAGGCCTGTTTAAAGCTGTGATTGGTCAATGATATCAGTAAATAATGCTTTCTACCTTAAATTCTTAAAGGATGGACTTTCAAGTATTCTACCTCAACTTAAATGCATTCATAGAGGCAGTGGAACACCACAGCCAATTGTGCAGGTTACACAGGCATTGCCCAGAATCTCTCAGATATGCAAGAGAAATACAGACCTGCACAGCAGAACCAGACATGCTGGTCTGCTACCTAAACAACCACATTTCCAATGCATGAAATTATCACAGATCATATGAAACTAATCAATACAGACAAAAATTCACCTCTACTTCATGATAAATCTTGCCACGAGCAATGGTGCTACCAGTAGAAAATAGATATGTTTTGGGATTTCTCTCTCTTTAGGTAGACCAGTTTCCATTTCCATATGAAAGATTCTTCATCCAGAAGTTATGAAGTTGATTCAGGCTTACTGTGGGCCTACTAATACCTGCTCCACTTTTGAGTATGTTACCTTTGTGTATTGAGTTTGCCTGGGGTTTTTACATAATAAACAAGGAGAGATCTCCCCAAACATCCTGGCTTCAGGTTTGCGTATGAATCAATAGAAAAGCAGAATACAGCAAAGCCAGTGGAAACAGATGTTTTTTGTTCCCTATCATATTCTGCACATGTTGTTCATAAAGAAACTAAAGCTGAGTTGGGGAGCTTCTTGTGCAATTTTCCCCCCATTCGTTCCAAAATATTTGAACTTCAGTACAAAGAACAGCAGTAAACAAAGGGTCTAGCAGATGGTTGATAGTGGAGTTATCACTCATGGTATCGCAGTGCGTGCAAATGTCTCCTGTCTCTTGCATGCTATTTTGCAGAAATAGCAGGTGTTAGATCACAATCAACATCACAAAGGATTTAAACACCCAGGTCCTGGAGAAGATCTCCACATCAGAAAAGACTCAGTGGTTACCACCCCCCCAGACTAAAACAAGTAGCACAAGTGTGCTATAGATGGAAAACAAGAGGTAAAAGAGGCTATCAGAAAAGAGTCTGTATTTCCTCTCAGTTTTGATTACACAAGAACTGTGAAGTTATTCTACATTTCGGGTTGAAATGAATTAAGTCAGAATTATTTTCAACATTAGCACCCTGGCTGAGGTGCTCCTCTGAGGTGCCACAGCACTCAAGGGGAGGACTGTTCTCAGCTGTGAACTCAAGGGAAAGGGGACAAAGTGCGAGCATTTTAGTGCCATAGCATTGACAAAACGTGGACAATTGAATGTGTTTCAATAGTACAATTTTACCTCAAATGTTATAGATCAGCCTTTTATGGCACCTTTTGGTTTGATGTGAATATGTGTCTAAAGAGACCATGCAAAATATTTTGCGACACTCCCATAAATCTGCTTCGGTATTAATGGGCTCTGTTATATGTCGAGAAGGAATTTGGCATCATTTCCCCATGTTCTGCTTGGTAGTTGGCAGAAATTGATATCTGTTGAATGAAGAAAGAGAATCCAGTTGATGTTTATTCTGTGGTAATGTATTTTGATGTGGTTCTTTGAAACTGAGGAACCAAATGAGTTGAAAGACAGAGAGCACAAGTAATCTTTTGTTCCAATGCTTCTTATACAGCAACAGGGAAATTCACAGAAAAATTAAATCACTCCTTTAAGTGATGGAAGAGCAGTTTGGCTGGAAGGACCCTTTTGGAAGTGATGATTAGGTGTCTTGATTATATAAGGTTTTTTGTAATTTTGTACTTCAAGTATATTAACTGCATCACAGAGTCAGAAAATTTATAACCAGTGCAGTATAGACATCCTCCATTAGCTGTTAAAATCCAAATTTTATTCCAGGTATTGTTTAAGAATGTTGTGGTTTAACCCCAGACAGCAACTAAGTACCATGCAGCCATTCACTCACACTCACAGCCCAGATTCCCTGGTGGAGCAGAGAGGAGAATGAAAAAAAAAGGGTAAAATCAGTAGTTTGTGATTAAAAATTAGTAGTTGATTTAAAATGTGATGATAATAACAGTAATAATCATAATAATAAATGAATGCAACAAAAAGAGAGATAGGAATAAAACCCAAAAAAGACAAGTGATGCACAGTAGGGCTGCTCAGCACCCACCAATCGATGCTCAGCCGAGCCCAGAAGAGTGATTGGTCCCTATCATTCCCCCACAGTTAATATGCTGAGCATGATATTCTAGGATATGGAATATCATTTTGGCCAGTTCTGGTCAGCTCTCCTGGCTGTGTTTCTTCCCAACTTCCTGTGCACCTGCTCGCTGGCAGAATATGGGAAACCTTGACTTAGGGTAAACACTACCTAGAACAGCTAAAACATTGGTGTATTGTCAACATTACTCTCATGCTAAATCAAAAACACAGCACTGTACTACCTACTAGGGAGAAAATTAACTCTATTCCGTCTGAAACCATGACCAAAAAAGACACTTAGCCATTCCTAAGAGGGGAAGGATCACCTACTTCTCTGTGGTGGCAAAGCTCTGTCTAATGCAGCCCAAGGTGTCACTTCTTTCCTGCAAGGCTGCATTGCTGGCTCATGATCAGCTTGTCTTCTACTAGCTTTACCTTCCCTGCAAAGCTGCTTTCCAGTGGTCATCCCCAAGATTATGCTGCCCCCCAGGTACAGGACTTTGCATGTCTTTTTGCTGAACTTCCAGTTCCCATTCCATCCACTGTCTAAAGGTACGCATTTGATTTTGCACAGGCGACACTTTTATGTCAATGCCAAAAGCATGGTTCATCCCCTCTTTGATCTGAACTGGCATTAGAAATAGTACATTGTGGAGGGTGGTGGCTGGTAACACCCACTGTTATAGCAACGGCATAATAAATTATTGTTTATCATGTTCAGTGAAGTAATATTTAAGAGAAAACGGTTATAATAGAAACCATGCAAAGAATGCACAGAATTATAGACAACATCTACAGAAAGGAAAAAGCTGAACTAAAAAAGAAGCAGGTACTTAGGTGAGGAAAGAATAGCACATGTTGTAGCAAACTTAGCTGTTAAACAGTAGGCAACAAATCTTTTTGATGTCTTGATGTGATTTTACTCCTATGGCTTTAAAAGAAACACGGGTTGAAGATGAAATACAAATGCTCTGACATCATTCACACATTTTGTCAGCATTTGCATTGCTGTTTGCAGCTCAGTCTTTGAAGAAACTTAAGAAATTTCGCAAACAAAGTCAGCCTGAGGGGCAAAATGATTTAGCAAATCTAATAAAAATAAGTCCTCTAGGACAGAGATAAGCTATTGGACCACACACCAGTATAGAATGCAGCTTAGGAGGATCAGATATGTTTCTGTTCTTGTAGAACTCTGACAATACAGCCAGCTGCCTCTAGGTATTTTGGAAAAATATCATGATCACAACATCCTGTGTTATTTTGAATAGAAGTTCAGTTTAATCCTTCAGCATACTGACTTTTAAGTGCAAGATGTCATAAAAGTTCTTACAGACTAGATAAGCTGTAAGACTATATACTGAGGAAGCCCATATAAAGTGCTGGAGAGCTGAAGACAACCTTGTTGGTCAGAAAAACTGACACAGCAAGTTCCTGTGTTGGGTGAAGATAAAGATTTGACTTCTGTAGGTTTTTGCTTAAAAATAAATTCAATAATCAACATGCACATCAAATTTTCTCAAAATAGGGTATTATTTTCTCTCTGGTTACATAATGAGAATATTTTGAAGCAGTCAGTATTTTTTCCACCAAACCGTGTAAAAAATCACTCAAGACACTTTTGTTCAGAATGGGTGATTCTCCATGATGGAACAATCCCACCAAGTACAATGAAATCTTCAGGGATAAAACTTTCATGCTGCTTATGTTTACAGTCTAGTGGGACACGTACACAAGAGTATTATCTTTAAATTTTTGCCTGGCAAAATACTGTCTACAAGCCATACAACACGTGAAAGGATGTCAAAAGTCATCATGATGTTTACTCTAGACAAATACCGAAAAAATAAGGCCAAAATCTTTCAGGTGTTTACAAATTAGAGAAAATGTACTCTCCATTTTGCATAGCCTTACTGCTTACTTTCTAAAAGGAGAGAACTACATTTGCATTGTTATTCTGTATAAAATATAGATGACTATAGCACACTCCAGGAGAATATTTTATTTCTGGATCTGTAATACTTACTTTGTTTTCCAAAGTCTGCAGTAAAGAGGTCTCACTGATCTCATCATAGTATCTTAAAATAAAATGATTAGTTTAAGAAATTGAAAGCACACAAGATAAATTTCTACTGCCTATTTTAAGTTCAGATTAAAGCTTGAATGCCACCATAACACTACCCCATTAGTCTACTTGGAAGACTTTTTTACCTTTGTTTATAATGTATATACTGATAATGGTAGAACAGGATAGCAACATTTTTTGTTTGATTCAGCATGATAATTCCTATATTCTTATTTGCCTTTAACACTGATGTTTGGAGACGTTCATATATCCCTATGGACATGCCTCAGTCTTACAGGACTCCATACCACGAGCTACGAGCTTTCTTGTTCATTAGAAACTGCCATCATCTGAAGATGAAATAAGACAAAGAAACCTGATTGAGGAAAACTAAAGATTAATTGGGACTCTCTTACTGTTGAGCCCATACACAATCAAGGGTGAGAGGGAATAAGCAGTGACAAAAGGTAACAATTGTCGCGTGAATTAGACCCTGCAGTTTCCTCCCTGAAGAGATTTAGGTCTAGGTAAATACAGCAAGTCCAGCTTTTTTGCTAAACCCATATTGTAATATTAGGCTGCAGAGAGAGGGCAGCTGTCACAGCCTCCCTTCATGACTTTCAGGATTAGTGATGTCCCTGTAGAGCAGGCTTTGTTTCAGAGCCCCTTTGCAGGGGGCTGCTGGCTGGGTGGGGGTCACTGTCAGTGCGGTTCGTGCCACCATGCCAGCTCTAGTACAGACCTCACCTCACAGCTAGTCATCCTCCATTCTCTTCAGAGTCAGAATAGAAAACCCACCACTTTCAGAGGACTATTATTTTCGTCCTAAAGTACATATAAATAGTAGGCCAGGTGAATTGTACCCGAGTTCTCCCTCTCTCTGACAATGTTCATGTAGGCTCCTCACAATTAACTCAGATATGAGCATGTATTTAAACTGAGTTGGGATGAGTTCTACCTGATGTTCCTTTTAGTGTAGTATCCTTTTTCAGTGATAGCTAGATGTTTCAGTGGATACATACCCCACAGAATCAACAACTAAGTGGCAAAGGAAGTTTCTTTCTTTAAGACTGGTGAGCAGTAGAAGTTGGATTGAGCATCAAAGTGCAGGTAGTTAAAGGCAAGTATCTGAATGCAGAGATTGGATTTAATTTTACACACATAGGTATCTGGCACCACCTAAGATGCTCATGGTGCTGTTCCTGATTTCCAGCTGTCACACCAGACCTCACAGTTTTTCAGCAAGGAGGAAATATTCTGCCTAATATCTAATGAAAATTGTCAGTAACTGCCCATGAGTGGGATAAGATGGGTCTTTGGGTAGCATGTCCAGGAGCAATGTTCTAGACATCTAGTATGATGTCCTTAGCATTCTCTCCAAAAGCGAATTGGTATGAAAGCATGACATCTATCTTGCTGAGTTGACCAAGTGTGGGTTGTCTCATATTCAGTAGAGGAGATAATCTAGTGATATCCCCATGAAAGCAACAGCTATCTATGGGGAGCAGTCCACGTCATCTGAGATACCAATCAATTTGAATAACTTCTGGGGCTTTCTGTCTTCTCTCCACTGACTGGAGTGCAGCTAAAGCAGCCAACTCCTGCCTGAATGCACAAAAATGCAGCTGTCACTGGTTATTGAATTTACTTTTTACACAGGAGGGACTGAAACCTTACATAATCAGGTTAAATACTTCTTGAAAATGGACCCTTCTAAACTAAGAAGTTATCAGAGGGTTCTAATAAATATGTGCATATCTATATACACATATGTACACATCTATAGCCATTGCACAAAAGTTTCAAAGACATTCCCATGTAAAACTGTTACTCATTAAAGAGCATTTGCCTACACTCGTAGGCAAAATAGCAAAGAAAGCATATGGAGATGTCAAATTGCCCCAGCTCTGTCATCAGGTTTGTCCATTAGAAACAAAACTTCCTTCCAGTAATCACATGAAAGAAGTTCCTAAGTAATCATTCACACATAGGATATGTTTTGCCTCCATCCCAACTTCAAAGCATCCCCTGGTGGTCCATTCATAGGTATGAGATAGTCTTTGTCTTCTACCCCCACTTAAAAGTCAGTCCTCCATCTCAACCAATAGTTTCCATGTGAATATGGGATTTGCCCAGGGGAGTATTAGCAGAAAAATAAAACAAGTTTTGATTTTCCAATAAGATAATATGAGACCACACAATTGCCCCTATGAAATATTAAATGCAGATTCTTTTGATCTCAAGAAATAGGATACTATAATAATTTAATACAATTCTCTAAAAAAGAAAATAAATATTAGTAAATGAAAACATACCAAATCTGAATATTTTTAATATGGTAGAGACATTCCACATTTTTTTTACTTGTGTTTTTTTGAGACAGAACTTTTCTGGTCTGGGTTATTAAAAATATTTTTATCTGAATATTTTATCCTTTCAAAGCCTTTATAACCATTCAGAAAATTTTAAAAGCTGAATATCTTCTTTTATGAGTCTATCTCCACATATGGCCGTGTAAAAGGTCCACAACTTCAGACCTGGAATATCATTCAAGTTTCCTAAAAGCATTGCTGGCCAAAACTAAGACCATTAAGTCTATAAAAATCTCAGTTTCGTGACAGATCTCACTCTCGCAGAAGCACAACACGGTTGTGACATATTCATATGTTGATTATATGATTTAACTTTATCATGCAGCTGTGACACAGGAACCAACATAGCTTGTTATGATGAGGGCATGGAGCATTTTGCCAAACACAGTTTTAAACACAGGAATTGAGAACATGCCATCAGGGGATGGGTCTTCATTGAGTAGTTATCTAAGCAAATATCTGTCACTGATATTATTTCATGACTTGTGGTAACTATGTAAAATACAACTGAAAATGCTTTATAAGTTTCTAATGGGGGTCTGTTAGTGTTCAGAGTGGGTTTATAGTGCAGGAAGTTTGCAATAGAAAGGATGCTAGCTAAAATTCATATCACTACACAATTTGAAACTCAAGAGATGTTGAAAGGTTTGCAAACTTCAACTATAGAGCTGAAAAATCCCATGCCATAGAACTGCTGAAGGGAGGTTTTGCTTCTGTTATGCTTTTTGGTTTTAGGGTTTTAGCAATAGTGTTTACTTTCTTGTTTAGTATAAATGATGCAGCTACTTCTGAGAATGATACTGCATAAAATATACTTTAGATCACATTACAAAAAAAAAAGAAAATAGAAAATTGTGTCTTGGATATGCTCTGGCTCCTACAAAATTTGGTATAAATTCGAATAAAGACTGTGCTTTGTACTATGCAAATTTTCCCAAATCTGGCCAATTATAAACTTGTGAAAAATCATACACTTCCTACTTCTGAAATTTCACACTCTGAGAAGTCTTACCAGTCTCACATCTAAATGTGATGCTGCTTGATCACAGACTCATAGAATCACTTAGTTGGAAAAGACCTCTAAAATCACCAAGTCCAGCACTAACCCAGCACTACCAAGTCCTTCATTAAACCACGTTCCCAAGTGACACATCTACACATTTTCTGAACACTTTCAGAGATGGTAATTCCACCACTTCCCTGGTCAGCCTATTTCCATGCCTGACTACCCCTATGGTGAAGAAATTTTTCTTAATATCCAATATAAACCTTCTCTGGTCCAAACTGAGGCCATTGCCTCTTGTCCTTGAAAGATAGAGAAGAGCACCACTTGTGTTCTGCATCCTTTAGCCAGCCATATAGAATATGCATGTAGGAAAAGGTCCATGCCATAGATTTCCTACTGCTCTCCAAAATACCTACACCCCTTAACAAGTCTGCCAGTGTAAAATCAATAGCTTTTGAATCTCAATATTTCTGCTGTGTTGTGAGGCTCCAAAGTCACTGGTCAAATGCATTCCTCCACCCCCCTCTAGTGGGAGGTTCACAGAGCAAATGTTTCCTCCCTTGCCTTCCCCTGTTTCCACCACCCTTAGAAGAACAAAGGGCTGCTCAGCACACCTGACAACCCCAGCTCTGCTTCAGTGGTTCTGCTTGTGTGGGGACACGTGCATACATGGCTTCTGTTCAATTTACCACATTTTTACCACATTCTCTATGTTCAAATTAATTAGTTCTCAGCCACAAGGCTACATTGAAAGAATCTCTAAGCTGGAAAATTGCCCAGCAGTCCAACATTACGAAGTATTCACGTAAAGTTAAGTTTAATTCATCCCTATATGAATATGTGTTTTGCCCCAGGATTGAAATTAAAGATCATAAGTCTCCCACTTCATTAAAAATATAGGACGAACAGTGCTTGGACATGAAACAGTTTTGTGTCATGACTGAACATCACTTGATGCTTTGGAGATGGGCACTCCATGAGGCAGATGAACAAAAGACATTGTGATAAAAGTCACTAAATGTTTCTAAAAATCCAGTTGCATCTTCTCTTTGTCAGAGATTTTCTTTCAAAATAATACAAATTCTGTATTCTCACATTTTGGACTTACAACTTGTGATTCTGAAATCTTTTTTTTGTTTGAAGAATTGCCGAGCTTTTGCACCAGTCACTAAGACAAATAGGAGTACTACTCTGAGCATACATGCTGCTACATACTCTGAGAAATCAGACCTCGGGCAGCTCAAATTACCACCCCAAATTAGCTGGCACTTTCTACAATTGCCTATCTGTAAAATGGGGAGAAAAATACCACAGGGACATTATGAAGATAAATTCATTAATTTCTGTTAATAAGTAGGAAACTATGAAAAAAAAAAAAAAGCACCAGGGAAAAGCCCATTAGGAAATGAATAATTATGTATCCAGTGCAAGGTTTGGATGGTGTGCAGAAAATTAGGCATGAGGACATATATTAAGTGATGAGAAAAAAAAGGAATACTGCATGGCTGATCATTCTGGGAACACAGTCTGCCTTGTGCACTGAGTGAAGCAGGACCCCTGTGAGTGGACATAACTGTGCAATTAATGACTGCATTAACACAGGCCACTGTAATTATCTGCCTTCTCTCTTTGTGACTTTGTAACATTTCTCTACTAAGTATATGATGTGATGATAAACATATATTTCAAATATGAAATAAATTGTTTTATGTTACAGATGGGAAATTTATATCTCCCAGCTTAAGAAATTCTAGGATTTTTCTAATTTCTTTTTCCAGAATAACAGGCTAATTCTGTGGGAAAGCCATAAGGAACACCACTTTGGATGTCACTGAAAATGCAAGAATGGTCTTGCATGAACAGTATTCCTTTTCTTGCAGCAGTATTTTTTGCTTTGTGAGTGAAATAAAGCACAGGTCATCCTGTATATGACAGGAGCCCAAAAAATCTCCGTATTCCTCAGAAGCTGAGCAAGGTGAGAAGAACTGGCATGCAGAAAGTGCTGCTGCAGGCATTGAGCATACTCTTTGGAAAACAGTGGTGAAGGTCTTTGAAGACGGAGTTTGCAAGAGCTTTATTTTCAGAAGAATATGCATGTGGTTACTCAGAGATTAGAGGAACCAACCTCTTAAAAAGTTCTGAAGAAGTGATTTCCAGAATTTTATAGTCTAAGCATATATGAATTTATTTTCTTATTTCCCCAAGGAAAATAATTATTATTTCTTAGGTATAATGATATTTTATTTAGAATTTCAAGCCATTGTCACAGACTAGAAGTGAAATAGCCCTATTTTCCTTTTAAATCTTTGAAAAAAATTTTACATAACTTCTAATGAGAGAAAAAGTTAATAAAGTTCAAAGTGGTTGAAAGTACCTTTCCAGGGAATGGTACTACAAGCCTGAAATTGTGTTACTGTCAGAGTCACCCACCATAAAACAGTTGTGAAACATCACAGAAGCTCTCAGACAAGAATAATGAACATCAAATGCATCTGAGGTCTTCCCAATAAATATGACTATTCTGTCAGAATCTCAGTGGCTGATTGCTTTGCCAAGCTACCTTCTGATTGCCTCTCTCTGCTAGGTTTAATCATCGGCGTTTAAGCTGTCAGACAGGTTGGTTCAAAACTCTCCTTAGTCAGTAAAAAGAAATTAAAATTGGTTTCACTGCAGAGAGAATCTGTTGGCACTGATCTTCTCAGCCCCAGGGGCTGCAGGAGTTCATCAGCTGTTCCTGCATTGGGTGCTGGCTGGCTCTCAGTAGCTGGGAGAGACAAGACTATGATCACATCATCTTGCCTTCTTCTGAATAAGAGTTAGATCAGGTTTTGAGACAAATTGTAATTTTTCTCAGCTGAATAAAATTTTCAGGTAGAAGAGAGTATACAAGAGGGTCATTATGCAAGCGGGCTCACAGTAGATTTTCAGCCCTAAAGGCTGTGAACAAATGGTTTGAGCATTTGTCTTTTTTTTTTTTCTTTTTATTTCTGAAGTACTGCCCACTGACAATCCTCATAATACTCTCTCCAAAATGCAGTGGGGACAAATTTGCTAATAAGTATCTTAACATGAGGAAATTACACTACTCTGAGTGTAACAGAAGTCCTTTAAGTGAGTAGAGCTGGTAAACTACTTCTGAAGGCCCTCCTTGAGGGAAGGGCTCACATGCTTAGGTGCCTGAAACAAACAGGAAATCCATTTGTTAAAATGTTCTGTGTGTATATGCTCCTCTGGAATTGATCATACTTGCATTTCTCATGGTCCTGAAAATGCAACCAATTTCTCTGCTAACCTAATAGACTTCCTTCTAGAAAAATTATTTGGCATGGGTTTTATTTTTTCTTGAGCGGAAACGAATGTACTTTTATCTACAAATTAATGTGTGTGTGAATGTATGTTTGAATATGTGTGTGTGTAAACACAGTACATATAAAAAGCTTAATTTCATCTAGTAACTTGTTGATTATTCATCAAGCTTTATACAGATAATGCAGTCCATGCTAAAGACTGGCCTTTATTAGTGTAATAGTAGCCAAGTGCCTCTGGAAATTTAGACAGCATTAGACTTCATAAAAATAAATTCAAGACTATAAAAGCGTGACAAGGGCCAGTTTTAGCTAAAAGGAAAGGTTGCAACAAGGAATTATAGACATGATGATTTTCCAATATAAAATGCACATTTCTGCACTGAGCTTCCTGATTAGGCAAGTTAGTAGGAAAGCAAATTGCCAAGCAATGTGCAGGGGAAGACATTGGTTTGGTTTGAGGTTTATTTCTGTTATTGCTTTATATTTGATAAAATAGAGACTTCTGCTTTTTGTGAGGTTTCACCCTGTAAACAAGCCCATGAGCAATTCTCAGCTGAGCTCTTCTTTCCCTTGAATGATCTACATTCCTAATGTGACAAAGGTGTAAGTGTTTATTTTCCTCTTTGGCAGGAGGGTGAATAGCGATGGTCATTGATACTTGGTCCTAAAATGCTAATTCAGTAGAAAGAAATAAGACAAAACTTCTGGTCTGTGTACAAGGCTGCATAATTAGCTGAACTGCTGCATTAAGTGTAACCAAGTCACAGGATCAGGCTAAAACCAATGGCTGTGATGAATGATGTGAAGAATCCAACTAAATAAGGGGTCTGTTCAGGAAAATTAGGCTTCAGTGCTATTAATGTTTATTAGGCTCAGATTGGTGTCTTCAATCTCAGTAATTTGGGAAGGAAGGAAGGAAGGAAGGAAGGAAGGAAGGAAGGAAGGAAGGAAGGAAGGAAGGATTCACAGTTGACAAGTAGTCACTTAAGATAGGAAAATGAAATGTGAGTGGCTGGAGTTGAATGAAAACTCTCCTACAAGAGACAGCACAGCCCCTAAAGGCACCCAATCCAATTAAACAAAGGCAGCAGCCTTCATCAGGCTAATTCTGTCCTTGGAGTCACGCATCCCTTGATGGTTCCAGCTATTGCTCAGGCTTTTCTGGTTAACAATCAATCACCAGCTGCTGCAGGAGGCAGAGCTCATAGCCTCAGACATGTAAGACATGAGGTGCCTGTGTCTGAAGAAGTCCCTCTGGTCCCACTGCACAGACAATGGGGGGAAGGCTGCCATCCAGAGCAGCGTTTCACGTGCTGCTATAAGGATGTCATTGTTTGCTACATCTCCTTGCCCACAGAGGGAGCACAGTTCAAAACAACCATCCCTGACATTTCTGAAATCAAATTAAATCAATCCCACCTGTAGGAGAATNCCCAGGGCGTCCACACTTTCGGATGAGGGAAATGAGTAAGCAATTCTAATGGATACAGTTGCCAGAACGAGAACTACAATTGATGGGGGAAGAGCAAGGAGATGCTTGACACCCTGACATACTTACAAACATGGTGAGTTACGCTGCCTTGGAAAGACCAGGGCAGCTTGGCATTGATACACACGAAGAATCAGTGTTCCTAAAGCACCTTGGCACATGTTGAATCAGAATAGAGGTGGTGAGGGATGAGAAAATGGGGCCCACAATGCACGTGTGAAGCGGCAGTGGCCTTTCAGCCCTCCCTGCTCATGGCTGAGACAGCACTTGGAGTGTTAGACTGTCATTCCAAAAGGATCACTGGAAGTGAGGTGTGCCATCGAGGAGAGATGTACCTACTGCAGAGGAAAAACAGGGCGTTGAAGTTCCAATAATCAACCAGGACCATGCATGTGATTGATGTGAATTTTCCCATCGATCCCTCTAACTGCTCAGATTGGCCTTTTTGGATGTCTCTTTCAGTGCTATCATTTTCTGTTCAATTGATAGCTGAATTGACTGAAGAGTAGCCGACCTGAAGCTTGGTTGGCTACTCTTTTTGTTCTAGGGTTGGTTTCTAGGTGGTGTGAACATTGTGTTATTGCTTGGAGATAATTTTTTATTTCCTTCAAGAACTGTCTCATGATTTTATTACAACTCTGAATACTGACAGTCATCAAGCACTGCATTTTTACTTTAAAAAATGCAGTAGAGGTGATTTTAATTACTTCTATATATTTCTGAAGAGGGAAGAAAGAAATAAGTAATTCCTTGATAGGGCATTAATGAAGTTAAAATTTCAGTAGTTGTATTCTAATATTGAAATCTTCATAGTAAATCAATAGTGTTATTCTCAAATGTATAAAATGAGCAAAAAAAGAGAACACCATATTACAGTCATTGATTCTCAAACTAAAACAGAAGATATATAAATTCAGAAAACACCTATTTTCTCAAAATTAGTATTAGTCCCAAAATCACCCTTTGTCCTTCTGCATATCATTTGGTTTTTCACATTTGTCTTCCAGATTTTGGGGATAAAATCTGCCTGTAAAGCTTCATTGGAGGTATTTAGCAGCATAAGACATTTGAAAAAGTTTCTCCTCTGAGTGGGTGATTGGTCACTGGAAGCCGTCATAGAGCCAAACCTGCTAGAGTTCAGGGAGGGTATGGACTGTGCTCCTAAGTTACATGGTTTAGTTTTAGTTAATCCTGTGAGGAGCAGGGAGCTGGACTTGATGATTCTTGTGGGTCCCTTCCAACTTCAGACATTCTATGACCCCATGATTTGTATGGACATCCATGAATTCCACAAGGATATAATGAATATATAGGCTAATTCCAGCACAAGCAAAGAGGAAAAGTGCTTGCTATCCTCAGGTCAATTCCTGTTTGGGACTGCCTTATGGCAGAGTGAGAGAGTAACTACACAGTGAAGTTGAGGACACTTGCACAGTCACAAGTACGGTAAGGAAGGCAATTGGGAATAGTGAGTGAGTCTCTTGGAAAGAACTCAATGATATTTTTATCCAGACAACTCAAGAAACAGCAGCAAGCAGTCCTAGAAATACAACAGACAACTAGATAAATGCCAAAGGCTGAAGTTATAATTTTATAGCAGAAATCATTGTTTTCTGAAGCAAGTCTTCTGAAGGTCAAATCATCTCCACTATCTAGGGAAACTTTGTATCATCCAATATTTCTATCAGTATTCAAACTATCTGATTTGGGATTTAGGTTTACTGAATGTATAGTATGTCTTGTGTATCTTCAGCAAACATTTGGTAGTTCTAAATATCTTTGCCTCTTCTTTACAATCTGCCTTGACAGAATAATTTCTATTATATCAGTATATCCCATTATTTATTTTCATGACTAACAGGAGAGAGGCATGAAAATTTCCTTAAACATTTGAATTTTTACTAGAAGCTATTCACTGTAATGATAGCTGATTCTCTTTGTTTTCTTTTCTATTCTGCCCAAAATGAATTTTCTTACAGAAGTACTTAGGAGACATTGATATCAACTACTGGTTGATACTAGTGGTAGGTCCTCTCCAACTAATTCCTCTCCAGCACCCATGGATTTCTGAGCAAAACCTCCAGAGACAGAAAAAGGAGATTCTTTCTCTACAGCTATTCCAGAAAATTGCACTGCTGACAGGCAATGCATTGATCCTGACTTGAGATGGCTTTGGCTTTTATTGGCATATTTCATGCTATTTTCTGTGTCTAAAAAAAAGTGGAAAATATATAGTCTTACTCCAGTTCCATCTCAGTATCTTGCCTAAAGTTTTTTTTCTGGTCATCTTCTGCCTAAATCTCCCTATTCCATCCTTTTTCTTTATTTTGTTAAAGAATAGTGCTTTTCCTCTTGATTCATTGGTGTAGTTCAATGGGAGTACTTCAGTGAGCATAATATGTTTATTTTGGCTTTTAGAATTCTTATTTGAAAATATTATTTGAAATGAACTTGGGTTTTTTTTCTCTTCAGGGAGGTCATCAGAAATTTCTTGGCAAGAATTCATTATTTTTAATGAAGTTAGCTAGTATGCATTAGTAATTTCTTGTAGTTATTCAATGCTTTTCAAATGACTTAATTAGTGGCTTTTACTTTATACTAATATTTTTTTTCTCTTATATTTTATATATTATAAAATATTTTTATTTTTTTGAAACAAAGTACCTCATATTATTTTGCTCCAGTCCATACCTATGAATACAGTTTGTCAATCAATACATGGATTTATGCCATTCTTCAATTTTGTGTGAAATAATGGCTCACTAGGCTGAGAAAGCCGTGAAAATTATCTTTCATAACATCAGTACAGTGCAATCTTTACATGCTTGGTCATATTTGATGACTCTTCCAGGTGACATAGGTACCTACCCTTTCAAGATGCACCTATCTATTAAACTTAAAGGTCAGCGTTGAAATGGAAAGAGAAATTTAAGAAATAAATTTCCCCTGGAAAAGATCTTTCTTTCTTCCCATT
The DNA here is from genome assembly GCA_013396875.1 of Vireo altiloquus. Classification (NCBI taxonomy): domain Eukaryota; kingdom Metazoa; phylum Chordata; class Aves; order Passeriformes; family Vireonidae; genus Vireo; species Vireo altiloquus. Next base: position 411,000 of record VZRF01007232.1, read on the forward strand.
ACTTAATGCCTTTCATTATTTTAAACCTGCATCAGGTACTGGGAGAATTGTTTTGTGAAAGTATCTAATTTATGATGTTACTATTGCATCATGGTTACACTTTATTTGTGACTGAGAACAAAAAGGTTGTGATCCTTATGAAAGATTTAGTTTTCCATAATATAGCAAATAAGTGTTAACCAGTGTCTCTTCAGAAGGCTGCAATAGAGAGATAAGAAAATTTACACACTGCCATGTTTTCCTGTAAGTTTTCTATTTACTCATCTTTTTTACTCAGTTGTATTTATAGTTTTCCTTACCTCTCCCCTCCCCCCCCATTTTAGTTAAATTTCCCTTAAAATGCAGCCATATAAGTTTTCTGGCTTGTCATTGTTTATTTTAGATTGAGAAGTGCAGCTTTCTTTACATGTTTTTTCTCTTTTAAGGAAGAAGCTGATCTTGCACAGATAATCCCATGACCTGTTCATATTCATCTGTTGCTTTCATACAAAAATAGCTAAAGCTCAGAATTCCACAGGCAGCACAAACAACAGTGCTGAAAATGTGTGTTACTTTTATTAAATCTGAGAAGATTGCCATTCCCAACCACAAAAATTCTGGGATGTCTATAAAATCAGGGAAAAAAAAGTAGCTCCTCATTTTAGCTCCAAAATATTTTATAAATTAATTTTTTTACTTCAAATGATTTTTCTTCGTAAACAGGATATCCCTGAAAGATAGACTTTCAATTTTTCTGAAGTTGCTCATTCATTTTGCAGCTCTGGATTCTGACAGATACACATCTTGCTTGGAAAAGAAAGAATTTCTTTCTTAGACCACCAACTTTCTCACCAGTTTATAAAATTTTGTTATCATGTTTCTCTTCAGGTTCCTAATAAGGATGTCGAGTGTCATGCACTTCCGCAGAAAGTTTCTATTTTTATTTTTATACCTTCTGAAGGAGGTATAAAACAAGACAACCTCTTCTCAGAGCCTCTAGCTTTGAAAATTTGATATCCACAGAGCTGCTTGAAAAATACACTGTCTCTTTTGAGCTGTATGCTGATGTCTTACTATCTCTAATTAAAATGATTGCCAAACCAGGCATTTTCTCTGAAGCCCTTTTGTTACAGATCTGCCTGTCCTTTTCTTTGTCACATTTTTTATGTTTTTACTGTACCTTAAAGTTCATTCCATTTCACTAATTTGAAGGATGTCCAATTTCTTCTCACTTCTAGTGATTTTGTACAGTTGTTTAACTTTTTAAATTTATTCTTATTCCAGGATTCTGACATATTATTTCTTCTTAGTTCTTGTTCTCTTTTTAAAGATGGAAAACTTCAGTAACAAAGTTATCTCTCATTGCCAGAAACACACAACATTTTAAACTCCATTTCATCTTTAGCATTTCTTTAGGAAATTTCAAGAATTTTTTTTTCTTTAGCAAATTTCAAGAATTTCATTTCATCTTTAGCATTTTCTTTAGGAAATTTCAAGAAACACCACTATAATTCCTGTACTTTTATGAGGTCACAGGATATAATTCTGCTCAGACTTTGTAGTGTTTGCTTTTTGATTACCAGCATATTAACCCCAACTGTAAGTGATGAGGACAGCTGATTGTTGTGAAGAACTTGGGAGGGAGGATATCCATATATTCTGTATTGTGGCAGTGAATGATATGTGCAAGTTCTAATATCAAAGTTAATAATTTTCCAAATATTGTTCAGATCTCATGTTTCTAACACTTTACTAGCTCTTTATGTCACTTCCTTTGTGCAGTTCTCTTCTCCCTTGACCTACAGGGGCAGTTTATGGCATTTCAGCAGTGCCTTGCTCTCTGAATTTATTAAGATACCTTAAAAACAATAAAAAAAAAAATTGATTCTGCCTATAGGCTCATAGGAAAATTATTACTTTTCATTCCTCTTTTAGTCGGCCTCTTTGTTCTTCAGACCATCTCCTAAAACCAAAGTGACTTCTAGCTAATAAAGTGACTTTCATTTTCTCAGTTGGATCTTGTAGAGAACAATGTGCTGTGTCTGTATGTTGTTCCTAGTTATTTTTTTGTATCACCAGCTTACAAATGGGTGTGGTTTACAGTCTATTACCCAGTATATCTACCTGTATTCCCTGTGAAACCTTTCTTTTATTGACAGGGCTATTTGGACCTTTAACTTTTATAGATGTAATTTTTATTGACTCAAAAATCCACAGTTTATCAGCCCATATTCTCTTAAACTTTTTGTTTTGAAAGTGTAATTCCAAACCTCACAGACTAAGACTTGCCAATGTAGTGTTAAGATGTAATACTGAGTATATAGATTAAAACTGACATTTACTTTATTACAATAAAGATAAAATAAATGTCCTGGCCATTACTCAATCTCCCAGTATATATGGATTTCAATTTTTTTCCTTTTTTCATCATAGTATAAAAACTACCCCTAAAAATTAACTTTTGAACCATGGCCCCAAACAGATAAATCTGTCTTCTCAGACAATTCCTCAACCCCTGCTGCTTCCTTATTTCAAATGCCCATCTATGTGGATCCCCAAATAATCCTTTCCACAAACCTATTTTCTTTTACCCCTAACCATGGAAACTCACCCTCACCCTGGAATGGTGAAGAACAACCATCCTCTCTTCATCTTCCAGGTGAAGTCCCACCTGGAAGGTTTCAGTCTGTCACCTGGGTGAAGAAGCTGTATTATATAAAAACACTGCTGTTTGGGCAGAACTGGGAGGGTATTTCTCCTTGTTGCAGGTCATCCTCCCACTCCTTTCCTGTGTTAATCGAGTCTTTTCTCTATTCTTTCTTCTTGGGTTTAGAATGGTGCTTTACAATACCCATGTTTCTTCATATGCCTGTGTTGTGGTTCAGGAATTCTTTTCTCCAATTTCACGTTCCCACTGAAACCAGTTCCCCCTCCCCTCCCCTCTGGGGAGAGCTGGAGAGGAGAATTGGAGGTGCAAAAGATGAAGATCACAGGCTGAGATAAGAACAATTTACTGGACACAGCAATGAAATAAGAAAAGGAACCGCAACAGCAACAATATTAATGACAAGAGCGTGCAAGAGAGAGATGAGTGATTCATGTGCATTCAAAGGATTTCCATCCCCAGGTGAGGTAGTATAGAATAACCTCTGGGTCCCATCTATGCCCCCTCCTGGGTACTGCAAAAATTAACTCTGTCCTGGCAGGAACCTGCACAGCCTGTTACCAACACCAATGCTTTTACTGTTTTACATATTACTGCTCACTTATGCTTAAATTCCCTCAACCAAGCAAAACTTCATTTTTTTTTATTTGCCACTTTTACTTCCCTTGCTATGGATGCCATTTTTGTTTTGGATTTAAAAAATGCACTTCTCTAAAATGGTGAAGTCTTTCTGACAAATTTGGCTCATAATTTTTCTGAACTAAATTCAGTTTCTGTAAAACTGGACTCCTTTCTTTTGTCTCCTTTTTGATGTGCTAGTGTTCTTGAAATGTAAAATACATTACATTAAAAATACAAACTGCCTTGAAATGAAAGTGGCCTCTGTTTTTTCCTTACTATTTTAATATGGGCAGTAGTCTCATCCTGTTTCTTTATATTCCTTTATTTTTTTATTTTTTTATTTATTAGCCTTGTTGGAAACAGCTAATTTTTAGGGTATTTCTTAATGTTCTAAATTTAGAAGAGATTAGAACAGAAGATTTTATCTTCAAGATCCATACATAACGATAGTTTTGCTGTTTTATGCAGTATTTGTATATTACCAATCCTATTTCCAGTTCTTTCTAAATTATTTTAAACCTATCGAATCCTGATTGCACAGGCAATTTAGGTATCAGATTACTGAAGTTAAACCAGAGAGGAAAGAATCATGCATTTTTCCTGGGATATCCATTTTAAGGGGTTTCAGGTTGTGCATATTTCTTCAGGTTTCAGTCACAATATGTTGTATGAAGTCAAAAATGCTCATTTTCATATAATTCTGGCAGTATTTTTCATTTTGTGTAAATCAAAAAGTAGAGGCTAAGGAAATAGCGTGTTTTATTTGTTACATTTCCTATTATTTTGTTTACAACTCAGCAAAAAATCAGAGAGAGACGGAATGGAAGGAGAGCACAAGAGAGAGAATGCAGATTGTTTTATAAATTGCAAGACATACAAATAAGTATCTTGGTAACTGCAGTTCTAGTTTGACCAAATATAAAAAATATTATGCACAAATTACCTTGAAATGGGTGTATACACTACATATTTCAAAACTACTTGATATCATCTGAGAAATACCTGCAACTTTCTCAACCAAGTGCCATATTTTCCAGGCTGGATATTTAAAGTTTCAGTCAATACAGTATATTCTGCCTCTTTTATTCTTTTTGCACAAATGGAAAATATTTCTCCTTTCCTGAGCCCCACAGCCCGAGGTAGGATTCATCTGGCTGAATGAAGAGCTGTTTGACTGTTCGTATAAATTCCATGAAAGGCTGATGCAGGTAAACAAGTATTTCTAGGAAATTATTCTTCTTTTCTTAATGAAGATAGCTATAGTGACTCAGGTGAATGATGACTGAAGTAGCCCAGATATATCAATTAATTTTAAGGAAAGTGTAGGACACAAGAAGAATCCCCTCTACGTCTCAGATATGCTTATATATACAATAAATAATATTAACTACTGGCCAATGTGCATGTTCTTGAAATTGAAAAGGATCATTACAATCACATAATCTGATTTCCTCAATAACACAGACCTGGTAATTTACATGATAGTCTTTTCATTGAGCCAAATAACTCGTGACCCAATGAAAAAAAAGTCCATTTTTCCTTATCTGCCTCCTTCTTCCAATGGGATAAAACTCTTAGATCATCTTAAATTTAAAGTCAAAACGTAATGTTAAAAAGATTATTTACTAGAGCCTGGATCATTTCCAGGACACAATTAGTAGGTTTGATTTCAGCCCCTTATCCAAAAATATGTATTGCCTACTCACTTTACAGCCCTCTTTGTAAAACAGTAGAGCCCAGTACTCAATGCCCTGAAAATCACTTCATATTTCCAAACTTCTGGTGAAAGTAAGATTGTTTGGGGTTTAGAGTTACTTTATTTTGGTATTTTATATCCATTTCATTATATTGTGAAACTGCTTTTGTTTTGTCTTTTTATTGTAGTGCTAAATTTGGCTTTAGATTTTAATAACCATGTAGTGCTTTGAGACCATGCTGAAAGGTATTTTATCAATTTATTCTATTATTACTCTGCCCAAAGGCTCACCTCATTTTCAGGAAAGGCCACTTATTTTTTGTGGAGTCATCAGTTTTCCTGACTATTCATTCATCTTCCCTTTTCCCCAGACTTTTCTTTCTCATTGAGAAGAACAGCTATTTCTAAAGCGTGGCTCTATCTGGTAGGATTGTTCTGCATTGCAACTTGCCTGGTGCCAGCCCTCCTCAGAAGCCAAAGGTAGCAGGAATCGCACAACGTGTGCCCCGACACTAGGAAAGAGGAGTATGAGAGACACAGGAAAGACCACAGCTGGGAATTTATATTGAATTCAAAAACACCCAAAATATATATCCAGAATTTGAAAATTTTCATCCCTGCTTTCATAATTCTCCCAGCTGCTAAAGCTAGATTTGGGGAGATGGGAGAGTGTTTAATCTAGCAGTGAGAGACTAATTTATTACATGTTATTTGCATTAAGGGAAGGAAAATCTCACAAATCTCTCAAGTTTTTCATGACAGAGGAGACCTTTTCAAGCCTTGCTTTGAGGCTTTCAACTAAACTCTTAACATTCACCTCTGGGCTTATAAATTGTGAGCTCTTCTGTGGTGACTAAGGACATATCTTTTTAGAGTGAAGATGAAACTTCCAGAAACAGAGAAAGTCTGTTTTGGCCTGGACAGCCTGAGGCATATATGGCTCCGTGATGTCATTCTGGATTTGTGTCATTGTTAGCTTGCTGAGGGCAGGCTGTCCCATCATCCAGAATGTCCCATCACCCATCAGTGAAGACACTAAGCAGGGCTGAACCCCGTACTGACCCCTGGCCCACACCACTGGTTACTGGCCTCTGACTAGCACTGCCCTTTGGGCTTAGCCATTCAGACAGTTTCCAATCCACATCACAGCTCACCCAGCCACTCTGTGGCTTCATCAGCCTCCCTATGAGGATGTTATGGGAGACAGTATTGAAAGCCTTTCCGAAGTCAAGGTAAAAAACATCCACTGTTCTCTCTACCAAGAGGAGAGAAAGGACTTTCAGAAAGTCTTTGTCTAAGTCTCTGAGTGTAGCAAATCCATCAAATAAGTTGGTTTATGGTGTGGGATAAAAAAAAATCACTCATAAATTATCCTTTACTGCTGCCAAGAGAATAGTCCTTCTCTCCCTTTTTTACAGAAGGGAGGATAAAGGTGTAGACTCTTCCAAGGTAGACTATTTATAGATTGCAAGTGGGATACTTAGAATGGATTGCTTCTACAATTCCACAACTGCTTTTCTTTCTACAACAGCTACAAAGGCAGCCTTGAATATGGTTATATATTTGGACCTCAGCTAATTTCCTAAAGCTAGATTGGCTGAAATCAGACTACAATTTAAAGTGCATTTTTCACCACTGCATACCTTAGCATTTTGCTGCCTCAGTGCATTTGAGTAGAACTATTTAACATAATTGCTAGTCATTTGGCTAGGATGCTGAATATTGAGATGGTAATATTTGCAGATGATGCATTTACTTAAATGACCAGGGCTGAATTATCTGTCACTACCTTTTCTTGAAACAAAATATGAATTATGTAGAATGCTGATGTGACTTGGCATTTCCTGTACAGCATACTCCCTGCCTGATGCCTATACTGAGCCTTTATCACTCTTGACTAAAATCCATAAAACCTACCATCAATAGCAGCAGAAAACTCTCCAGTGGATTTTACACATTGCTGTCTTTTATGGAATCAAAGTCCTGCTGAAAAGGAGACAGAAGTCTGGGGTAATTTGGGGTATTTAGGGTTTGAGAAAAGAAGTATACAGATGTATTATGAACCTGACTTCTGCTCAAAACATTTGGGATTTTTTCAGAGGAAGGTTTTCAAAAGTTTCCTGATCTTTGTTGGAACATTGTTCTACAGCAAAATCCCTTAGCTGCATTCTCTCAGTCAACAAAGCTTTATTCCCAGTTTTTACACATTTTGCTCTGGATTGCTGGCTCAAATAGAGAAAGGAAAAGAGGCTTAACTACTAAATTTTTTCCAAGGAGGAAAGATGGCAATACTGTCTTGCAGCATCTCAAAACCTGTGTACACGGTGCCAACCAGACAACAGAAGCGAAAAGGCACACAGACACTTCCCAGTTTTGAAAATTATTCTTTTTTTCCTTTGGTTTTTTTTCCCAAATACTTGAGCTTATGAATGCACTCTTATTTTATCCACATAAATTTTCAACTCTCCCAACAAAATTAGCAGGCAAGTCAAGAGCTATGTAAACACTGGACATCTTTTTTCTTTGCTTCAACTCCAAAACACAGTGAGACAAGAAGAGAATACCTTTTACTTACTCTCCACAGCTTAAAGACAGGTCTGTATTTGGCATGGACCAAGCATGGAGCAACTTTAATAACAACACAAGACATAGTACTATAACCCAGGTTCATAAGTTTCTTTTTCGTTGCTTCAACAAAACCACTACTTAAATCAAACTTTCCTTAAGAAATGCTGATCTGCAGAATATTACCAGATGGGTCTCCTGCCTTCTGAAGAAAGGGGGAAATGAGAGAGCCTCATGTTTAACGGCATATGAAAGAAGAAATACAATGTGTAAACTTTCCACTGACGGATATAATAGTGTTCTCACTTTTAAAGAAAAACAGTACTTCCTAGCAGGAGGCCTGCAAGAAATTTAACAATTACTCAAGATTTAGTTGTACAGCATGGCATTTTCAGACATGTGCAGAGTCTGTTATTTTTTGTAATTAAATTAATTTAAATAATAAATAATGTAATTAAAATACATTTGGACTGTGCAATCCCTAGGGCTGGAACTGTGTGCAGAGAAGTGATGCATATTCAATGTGAAGTTTAATGAGTAAGAAAATGCAGAATCCTGGAAATCTGGTAATGCATAATATAGTTTTGGCACTCTCCCCCTTCTCCCCCATTCCTTTTCAGAGTAAAAGAGGGCCCAATTTACCAAATCAGGCTTTAAATCATTCACAACTCTCTTTTCCTAAAAAGGAAATATTGCTAGAGTTTAGGATCTTTTAGCACAACATGTGGTTACCCAAATGTTTCCCTACAATAGTCCTAGTGAAAAGTGATAGGAAATTGACTCTGTAACCCTGTAAAAGCAATGTTTACTTTACCATCATCGCAATTTTACACACTGTAGGAAATCGTTACTTGTCTCTTCATTTCAGGGCTAACCCTGATTAAAAACTCCTGCTGAGGTTTTCAGAAGAGACAAATACTGTCAGAGCTTTGCTTTTAGGGATCATCACCGTTTTTCATTTTCTAAGGGTAGTTGCTGAGCATTTTCTTAATATCAGTCTCTGTGAAGCCCTGCAACAAAACTGAGGGTCCTCAGTGCCTCTCCCTAACTTGTTGAAAATGTTCAGTTTTGATGTTCAGTTTTCTTGATGTTGCCTGTCAGATAAATACAATTTTATCTCTGTGGTTTAGGCTGCTGATTGAATGCAGAAAGACTTGGCTCTTCAAGGATGTTTTTCCCCGTGACTGGATCAGGCACAGAACACAGTCCAGCTGCCTCTGCCTTTGGGCAAGGTGCAGGTCTGGAGACAAAGAGGTGTAAGGACTTCCAATGCCTAAGCAGGGGTGCTGCAAGGTATATTCCCCCCAGGTATCAGAGTTTGTTCCTTTGCAAAAGGACAGGAGCCCTACTGTCTGGTGGCCAGGTCAGGATGGAAAACCTCATGTGAGCCCGAGCAGTCAGCCCAAATCAGGGCTGCCCTCACCCCGTCATGGGGCAGTACCCATGATTAAATGTCACCCTAACCAGGCTCTGATATTCTGCACACTTTTGTGGGTTACAGAAAGCTTATGCTTATGCTGCTGAGTTTTCTGATTTCATAACCATTCAATATTTATCATTTTCATTGGGTTTTCTTTGTGCGTGTGTGTGTCTTTTTCCCCCCTTCATGCCCCAGTTCTTGCAGCAGGAGAAGCTGAGTTTCTCCTAAAAATTATCTGCCAGGGTGATTGACGAAAATTTAAAACACAGGATTGTAAAGATTCAAAAACCAGATGAATAAATAAAATAAAATTTGAAAAAGCTCCTTACAGTTTTATTGTTGTCTTAAGCACTGATGGTTGTAAGGCCTGTCTAATGGTTTCAGGAGGCCTGAGTCAGGGGTTTGAAATCATTAGCAATATTGATGCCTCTAAGAGGTGAATGCTTAATACTGCCTTTCTTGTGGCTGGGTAAATTACTGTTCAGCCTGCTACTTTGCTTATATAGACAAAAGAGCCTTTGTTTCAAGTGCCAAAGTTCAGGGAGTTGGTGCTGAAGACCCAGAAAAATATCCTGATATATGAATATGGTGTACACATGCGTACGTGGCCACTTTATATTATATTCACCTATTACCAGTATTTACATTTCAGAGTAATTCAAGGTTTGAAATAAGTGATTACAGAGCAGCCAAGGAATAGCTGCCCTGAGTGTTTTAAAGACTCCATGGATAAGAATAGGCTGTGTGAACGTCCTTTTCCATCCCTGCTGTTTCAAATATTCCAAACTATAAACCTAAGAGGTTCTTAACAAATGAAAGCAGTGACTGGTTTAAAGCTCTTGTGATTGTTCAGAGTAAGGTGAATTCTGTGTCTGTTTCCAGTTCTGGGCATGTCACAGAAAAGTATTTGCACTTCTAACACTGACTGAGCTTTCTGGAAACTTTGTGTGCCTGCACCAGAACTGGGCCTGTGATTGCTATACTGTATGTGTAAGAGTGAGATCCTGTCACTAAATATTTCCTTCAATGTTGTATTCATTTCAAAGTTTTTAGCGTATTTATGAAAACTAATAATATAATATCCGGCTACAGGTGACAGAAGGATATTTTCATCACTCAGTGAAATGTTAGACACTTCCTTTCCACAGCACTGTTTTCTGTGCTGGGCACATGGAAGGATTTCCAAGTGATCAGAAGGTGGCAGCAGATCTCTGTTTCATTTCTCTTGAGGTGCTCTCAACTTCTCAGAAAGAGAGAAAAGAAGAAAGCAAAGAATAAAGTTTTAAATTAACTCAATGAAGAAGAATGATATCTCAACTTTAATGCCACAGGTAGCTGTGAAAGGATTGTCTCTCACCTCTGCTGATCACATTGCACTAATTTAATAGTCGGTGCCTCACCAAATGCCTTGAAAATTCAGCAGAAAAGAGGAAGCATCCCCAGTGTGACTGGCAGCCTGGGAAGCGGTCAGACAGTTGTCTAGCATGCAACCAAGGGCAAAAGTGGCCTTGGTTCTCACACCTAACACACCAGAATTGTATCTTTACTCACACTAGACAAATACAATTATACACAAGCCTGATGCATCTGTAGTTGAGACAATGGCTTGGGTAATGCAGCTGTCATCCCTTCCAGAAGCAGAATCTGTCTGCTTTTCCATTCCCTCTGGGACCAATGCCTGGACAGATGTAAAGGGAGGGCTTCTTTTATTCAAAGGGAAAAGTTGCTCCTTTTTTCTGTCAACTGTGTTCAGGGAAGTCTGCAGGAGTATCACAATGGATCCTCCTCAGATGGGGAGCCTTCCCTCTGCACAGGAGTCCCCACGTAGGGTCCAGGACACGTAGGAGTCAGGAATGGGAGCAGATGCCTGTGGCAGCCCATCATGCTTGCTTTGGGTGCTCGCTGGCTGGATAGATGCCTGCAGCCATTCCATCTTCCCTAACAAGGCAGAGAGGATTTTAAATCCTACATTTCTGTGAATCCTGATGAATATGTGTACAGAGACACCCCAAAAAAATTCAGTTCATAATAGGGACAAAGAAAGAGGAATTACTGATGTGCGTGTCCCTGTTCTGCCTCTTCCTTTTTTTGCTGCATTGCCCTTTTCAGTAAACTTTTTTTTAACTTTTGATGTGTGGATGCTACTTACACGTTGCAACTGCTCCAGCCTATGAGCCACTGACACAGAAGGTTCACTGTTAAGAAGGAAAAGAATTTGAAGGGGAAGGAGGAAACTGCTTAATAACAGCACTAAAAAGGTCATAATTAATGATTTAGCTGTAAAGGTGTGAAGCTGAAGCCCAGCATTTACTAAATAGTGCATTGTTAAAAAGGGAAACTCATCTGTGTGTATATATTTTAAGGCAGGTGAGGTGGAGCTTACCAATGAAGGGAAGCTTTCTTTCTCTATGCTGATCTTACGTGTCAAAACACTTTTTAAATGAATTTATTTCCACTGGTGCAAGGCTGCCAACTTTGTTTGCTCGAGCACTGTCTCTAATTGTTTAACTTAGTATTTGGAAATAAAACAAAGCACTGGGTTTGATTCATGGATACCTAGATCCAAAGAAGAGTGGCATGAGCCTTTTACCTGACCACAACACTCTTTCACTGCATCAAATCCAGTAATGTGAGTGGTTAATTTAAAATACATCTGCTTTGAAAATAACCAGGTTTTACTTAAGGACTTCTTGGGAAGTAGAGGAGGAGTCCTGATGAGTAGTTATCAGCACAGTTAAACACTGTAACTAATTTCCAGGTTGAATGTTCCTAACTGATACAGGAAAGGAACCAGCTACACAGCAACAACCACAGTTGAAAATTTAATACACCACAGAGACTTGGTCAAAAAGGTATCAGATATCTAGAACTGGAAATGGAAAATCTTGTCCATCTGTCCATGAAGATTTGCATTGCACTGTACACTTTTCTTGTGTCTGCAGTTTGCATCAACCATCAGGAAATTCTCAAGTTCTCAATATGTAAATATTCAGAACTTAGCTTCAGATAAGAATATATTTCACAGGACAATGTTAAAGAAATAAATCATAGTGTAAAGATCAAGCTGATAGCTGTCTGTTTCTTGACCAGCTTCTCAGGTTAGCCCCTATTTTGATTTTCAGTGGATACTACTGAGCTTAGCACCAGTGGTGTCAGTGAAGTTACATTACGTGGCTCTCCGTCCACATAACTAAAACAGAAGCTAGCCTTTAAAATCTTTTAATTCAATTTAATTACAATGTTAATTTTTATGATAGTTATTTTAATGCACTGTGAATATAATTAAAATATAATATACTTTGTAGAAATTATTATAAAAATGATTTTCCTCCTTCATAGAAGAGGGAGAGAGTTCAGAAAGACTATTTCTAGCAGATCTTTTTTAAAACATCATCTCAGTTGAAATGAAGGATAACACACAAAAGGCCCAACCACTGGCATGAAAAGAAAAAGGAAAATAATGAGACAAGCAGTTCTTAGCAAAGGCTTCAAAGGGTGATGCTATTTGGTGGAGCTATGCCAGATTAGTATTACAAAATCCTTCAGAATAATTTACAGGAAGAAGTTCATTTTTTAGAAAGGGGATGTCACTAGTAGAAACAGTGCCAGTATTGTTAAAAAAGGTGGTTTTGGAAAGGAGGTTGGAATCTATCATTCAGGTCCTTGAGGTAGAAAGAATAAAGGAAAGAGATTTGGAATAATTTTGTGCCAAACTAGTCAACAGATGGCTCAGGGCCAGGACTCAGCCTGTAAGGACATTCTTCTACCTTGGGGAACCCTGGCCAGTCAGCAATGGGCCTGTTTCTATATCATATTGAAGGAGGGAGAAGCTGCGGATCTGGATTTGGTCTGGTCAACTGGAGCAGCACTGTAGCAATATGTCTACATATGTTTGGCCTCATAACACCTGGCTGGGAATAAAAACAGCTTTTAGAATATGCAAGTTGGCTATCCATGCTTTAAAGGATGAAAGAAACTCCAAGCAGGTGTGAGGGGCAGACTGAGACATTGAGTCCCCCTCTGGCAACTCAAACTGAAACTGATATGAACTAAAGACACTTTGTTCCTCTGGGGGTTAAACCTGAGGTAAGAATAAGGACCACTTCTTTCTTAGTGTCTTTTTTCCCAAGCTATTTTATAAGACTAAAGGATGCTGATTTCCCTTGCATTTTAATTACGACATGAAAGCATTTCCATATACTCCTTTATGTCTAAAATGGTAACAACCTGAGCTGATTGTTATTTATAGCCTTAGTCATAGTTAAATATTAGATTTCTAAGTTTGAATAAACCCTTGGTTAAATGAAAACAAAATATTACCATGATTTTTACAAGTTACAAGGAATGTATTAGTATACTCATAGCTCTATAGAGAAAGTAATATGAACACAAGTCATGAAGTACAGGACTAAGTTCCAATTAGAGATGACAAACAGGTATTATACTTTATGCTGGTAGAAACAACTTGTAGGTCAGTCTCCTCTTTCTCTGTCATGTCGTCTTTACACATGCATGGTTGCATTGACTCCAGTCATAATTTTCCTGCTGTAGACTTGTGCTAGAGAATAACTGCAGTTAGAGTTCTGATGGCCCTTCAGAAGTTTGACATTTGTCTACCTGGAAATTGGGAAAGCAATAAGAAGTCCTGATTACCTCTTTCAAGCTATGGTACTTGAGCTACAACCCCACACTATACCAACTGTCAGAAGGCAGAACGATTTCACCAAAAGATAAGGAGAATTCTGTTTCCTGCTTTAGTTCATTCTGACCTTCATGAATCCATCTTCAAAACACACCATAAGGACCATTTTTTCTGAAGTACATTTTCTGGAGAAGAGAGACCATCTGAAAAAAAAAAAAAAAACAGTACAAATAATTTTGCTCTTGCTTTACAGCTACTGGTTTTGTATCTCAGAATTAAGTTCTTTAGAAGTGAAACACTGGTGATACAGGTCGGCTGTACAGATGAGGAAAACCACATGAAACTAAGACTGTCATAGTATGTCAGATCAAAGATCCATTCCGATATCTTCTAAAATAACCCAAAAAAAGACAAAATTAATCACAATACTTTTGTGAAGCACATTCTCCAGTCTCTATTGATTTATGGCTCAAGAGCACCTTTGCATGTGATCTTTGCATTTAAATGAAAATAAAACCTGTACAGCTTGCAGTGGAGGGAGAGGGCATGAATTTAGGGGAAAGGATGGTTGAGAATACAGTAGAACACAATAAAATGGGGACACTGACCTCAAGTACAGGGAAAATGCACTTGTGATTTACTGGCATTTGTTTTCTTACTCACAGCTTTCTGTACCTCTTGTCATGTAAACTCTTGTTAAATCTGTGAGACCATCTACAGAGTGCAGTATTATCTCCTCATTGTATCAGGCTCAGTAGCTCTCCTAAACAACCAGAACTTTTTCTGAGTCCTATGGGTAGCATAGCTTGAACTTTTTCTGATGTCCACTTGAGGTGATATGAACTACAGTGAAAACCTTTTTAATATGTTCTTTTATATACCTACTATTTGCAAGTAAGAGCAATATTTAGAGTAGAGAAGGACTGGTGGTGAAAAGAATGTTTTATTACACAGTAAAAAGGAAATATTTTAAGAGTACTTTCTATGGCAGTAAAGCAGGGACTATTTAAACATGACATCCATATTTATAATGAGTGCACTTTGATCTGTAAACAATCCTTAAAAATTAAGTAGGGATATTGCTTTTAATAGTTCTTTTGCTGGTCCTGACCTACAGGTGTGCACAAGAGAGCATGTTTCCTACTGCAGTCATTTGACTTCCCCTGATTTACAACATTTTCACTCCCTGCTCCATGTGCTCCAGAGGTTTGAGTTCCATTTTTCTACTTGGACTTGACCTGGATTTATTTTATTTTATTTTATTTTATTCCCCAGATACTCCAGGCAGCAAGATAAGAATTACTTTCACACATGACTCTTTGTTTGCATAACACTTGCTTCCACTTAGTAAGAAATACACGATTATTTCAAGTTACATTTCCTTTGAAAAACAATGGTTTAATTTGAGCTGTGAAATGTTCCTTTACACTCCTTTTTCCCTCCAACCTTTTTCAATATGAAGCTTCAAATAAAATCTAAAAGGCAGACTCAAGTTTTAAAGCTAGTTCGGTTTGTGCACTTGGGGTTTCTCCTGAAGTTTGTACTAAATGGTCATTTTAGAGACACATTTCATTCAAAATTCAGCAGCTCTGTGAAAGAGCCATGTACCACTTCTGTGCACTATCATTCCCCCAGGGACTTTCCAGGTGTGAGTTTCTGTGCTATGGATGGATAGGATGAAGGATGAGAAAGTGGGAAACATGGACCATCCCTCTTAGCCAGCAGACACACACTGATAAAGAAGCTGTGATGAAATTGTTGTGACATCTGAGAGAGGACTCTGGAACAACTAGGAATTGAGTAGGTACTGACAATTCTGTTTGTCTATGCAGTCACCGAGAACAAAAGATAATGGGAAAGTGAAGGGGAGCCACCTAATCAGCTATGTCCACAATGCATCCTAGGCAAAAGAGGCAACTTTCTCTGGCTCACCACTTTGGTTAAATGATGTTAACTTCACATTTTTAGCTCCTGAAAGAGGAATTTATAGCAAAGCCCACAAAATAAACACAGCAAAATGTGGTTCGTTATGGTACACATTTCTCCAGAAGGAAGCATGAGTGTGTTCTTGTTAAAAAAATCAGGGTACTGGACTTACTCTGGAGCCCCATAGCCAGCAACCAAAACCAAAGCTGTTGTCATCCCACTGCTTGCAGAAGGTGCCTTCTCTTAATCTGAAATCCAAATACAAGAACACCAAAATCTAATGCAGTGACCTTGATATATAAGTTAAATTTAACCAGGTTATTCCATTAACAGCTGTCCCGTTGTGAAGGTAAGGAGCTGAGCACAGATGCCATGTTTTCCACAATGTTTTTATGCCCTCAGCTGATGAATCCCATGTGAACACAGGTATGACATGTTGGGAAGCAGGAAGTTAAAGCCACTTCAGTTACACCTGCACCACATCCTTGGATGCAGTGTCTGTGTGCAGTGCAACATCCTGCTCCTCCTGGGTCCTGCTCCTGCTGGCACTGACATTTCACACTGTCTGTGCTGACAGTTTGTGTCCTGCCACCTACAGGTTCTTTCTTCTGAGGCTCCCAACACACTCTTTAAGTACAAGGTCACAATAGAACAAGCTGTTCATAGCTGAGTGTAAAACCACCTGCAGCCCAAGGTTCTTCACTCCTTTGAGTGAAAGACAAGATGAGCTTAAAACAGAATCACAGCTGTGGGAAACTCCAACCAGCCTTTTTCTATCACTAACAGGAGTTATTTAGAATGCTATTCTTTTAAATTAAAAAAGTGTGCTTCAGCAATTCTTTTTAATTATTTAGAAATAATTGTTTTGTTAAATTTATCTTTCTTGCATATTTGTCAAGACCCACTGAATTTTTTCCTGGCATGAACATAGAATATTTTGTATAGGCCTGGTCTGATTCAGACTGCAGTACTGTCTGCATCAGTACACGGCTGTAGGTGTTTGGTTTCCTTCTGAAATATTTAAACTGGTGCAAGTGCTATAGTGGATTGTTACCCTAAGATGGAGACATTTTATCCTTATGCCATTACAGCAGCCCAAATTTCTGCATTACATAAGACCTTGATATAAGTACTAAAAATTAGATACTGATTTTAATCAGCCTATTAAGGACAGTCTGTTTTTGCCTTTTATTACTTAATTGTACTTTACTGTAGGAGAATCTCTCTCCTCTGCCAAAGACCAATGTTCATAACAGAAAGAACAAATATCTGTAAGCTACAGACTGTACCTTGAGGGATATCCTAGAGCCAGAAAGGAAAGTATAATGAGGAAAAAACAGAAATTAATTTTTTGTCACTTATCATAAACATCAGAAGAAAAAGAATTTAAAAGTCCTGAAACCTAAAGCAGTAGCTACAGTCATGCTTTTGGCTAATTCAGGTTGTTTGCTCTTCATTTCAATTTTAATGACTCACTAAGGTCTGTGACTACAACTTGCTATTATCCTTTTAATCATGAAGTTTCCAAGACAATACTTCAATTTAGTGCCCATATAATGTAAGCATAAGATTTTTGTTATGTTTTTCACAGTTTTATCTAGGTGAAGATATATATTTGCATTCAGTATCAGCCTGCTCACAACATATCTTTAGTACTGTTTCTCTGAGGGATGCTATTTGCTTCCCTGTAGGAACACATACATTCAAAATAGACACCTTGAAACACAATTACCAAAATTTGCAAGTTTATTCAGCTCCCAGAAAGAAATCCTGAAGACAAATTGGACAAAAAAGCACTTAATCCAATGCATGCAGAATTGGTTGTCTTACAACGTGAATCCAAACACCCAGTGTACTAGAGCTAACTCATAGATGAGATGGAATTGGCTGAAGGGAAATGGGGGTGGGGCGGGAAGAGAGATTAGGGGGGAGAGAGAGAGAGAGAGAGAGAAGAAATAGGAGATCTCAGACTTGAGTCAGAATATCAAAAGCTGTTCCTTTGTGTTTCGTTCAATGATTGCTTGATATAAAGGCATATTTATGTGTTTTATCTGAAACTGTCATTGGATAAAATACATAAACAGGGTACTCCTACAATAAATGGAGATGTGGACATTTGAATCCTGTCAAACAGAAAAGAATAAATGTGGGCCTCCCTGGACAAATGTTCTCTAGCTATCACCTATGTGTACAATGAGTACATGGTCTTGCTCTGGTCCCTCTGTGGTCTGTCCTGAGGTTTTTCTATATGCAAGGACTTCTGTCCAAATGCTTTAGGTGTGGTTTTAGAACATAGGCTCGCTTGGCAGCTTCAGAGGCCTTGGCAGAAGAAGATTGCCCTCTGAATCATCCTCAGATTTTGCTGTGAGATAGAGCCCAGCTAAACACTAGTTCTCAGTGTGGACATTTCTTTGGTTTCCTGGGAGCCTTCAGCAAGAAAAAATTGTGCCATTTTCACAGCTGCAGACAGCTCCATTAGCATTTTCAATCATTTTTCAATTTACTTTATGTGACTAATGCTTCTCTTGGAACCTGATCTTAAGTGCTATGCACAGTTACTTTGGACAATGGACACCATGTTGAGAGTCACAAATCTGAGAAGCAAACAGGGGAAGAAAATAAGGGTGTTAGGTAGTAAACACAGAGCTAATAGATAACATTAGGTGCATATCAGCTCATAAGTTACAGTTTAACTGTCTTGCATAAACCATCAATTCTAAATACTCCTTTGCACACACTAAGTTTGAGACAAAAACCTCATAATTTTCCCAGGCTACTAAACTGCATCTAGAAAGGAACAAGTAAAACCATAGGATGTTGGGTTTTTTCAATACAATCCATGCACAGCTGTAAGCTATTCTCTTTGCAACTTTGACAGAACATCAACTACAGCCATTCTGTAGCTTTAGGATGATAAATCAGAGGGGCCTATGGAAGGAATGGACATCAGTAAGATGCAGAAAATAACAAATGAGTTCCCTTTTTAACTTTCATGTTGAAATGTTCAGTGTCTTGTGCCCCAAAGCTACAAAATAAGGAAAACAAAGTTTCAAAGAGCTTTCAAAGTTTGCAAGGATCACCTCTGTGTATTCCCAGACAGCGCTAAAGCTACAAGTGCTACAGAACACATGGTTGACTAAAAAAGAAAAATTAATCAAATTTAGAATATCCTGTCTCCTAGCAGAGTGTAGAACCACATAAACCTGACACCTAAACTCCTCACTGGCATTTTATGTGTACCAGTGATTTGTGTCATAGAAACATGGGAGTCAGAGAATGTATGGCTTGTTACAAGGGTTTGTCCTCTGTCAAGGAAATTGCTCATGGGAATAAATATTTTTTGATAAGATAAGACTCTTTGGCTTTTTTTGGCCTTTTTTGGTAAGATAAGACTCTCAGTCAGGTAGAATCATTCTTCATAGTCCCTCACCCCACCCAAGCACACATATTTCCACCCTAAAAGGGAATCCATATCAGATTTTCTTCTACTTTCATCCTTTTTACCTATAGATAATATATTTTCTACCGTGCAAAATAAAATCCATTATGTCTTCAGGTGGTCTCAAGGTAGCTACTTTCATATATAATTTTTGTTTTTTCCAGCATTCCGAGACAGTACTTTTTTATCTTGCAATCCATTAAATGAACCAATCAATTTATTTCAATAAAAAAACTTCAATATAGGAATGAAATATCATAGGGCAGTGCCCAAAACAGCCCAATGGCATAATACTTTCTCAATACAGATGTACTAAGAAGAAGAAAAAGAAGTAATATGGAGCCTTTTGCTACTCAATGTCATTCTTAAGTCTCTCTGCAACAATTTTTTTCTTCTTCCTACGGAATATCTGCCTTTGGCATTACAATATTTTTCCCTGTTTGCATCAGTTTTCTTAGATTGATCCTCAGTTTATTTTGTCCTGTCCATAACGTTCTCTCTCTCTTTATTTTTCCTCTATTGTTTGCACCTTTTTTCCAATTTAGCATTAACTGTGAATTTAATTAATCTGTGGTCATTAATGTTCATTTTATATGCCTCACTAACTAAATCTCTCTTCTGGTTTTTAAAGACACTTAAATAAATAAAACCTAATAGAGATCCCTGTGGTACCTCACTAGACATTTTAACCTAGTTTGATACTTACTACTTAACTGTTTACCAAGCTCCTTTGAACACTCTTCAAACCACAGAAGAGCACGTATATTCAAACCAAACTGAATTAATTTTTTAGTCTAATTTTCATGAGACTCCATATTGAATGCTTTAGCTGAATGCAAATAACTTAAATGTCTCACTTTCCCTTTTATCTGTGGAGGTGTTGATTCTTCAACACTTATGATCATGCTTAACTTTAAGCATGTGTTTAAAGTAAATGAAAGTAAACGTTGCTTGCAGTTAAATGAGTCACGCACATGCTTGCAAGATGGTGGATTATTTTCCTACCTCAAAAATGGATACTATAAATATGGGGTCTTATTGTACTTCACATCTCCAGAATACAAACCCCCAAAGTTAAATGCAAGAGCTGTATAACATGCCTTAATTCTCAGTGACAGAAAAGTCTCAATTTTGCTTAGTAGTATATTTAAGGGGAAAAAAAATCAGAAACGGCAGTAATAAAGGATAAAACAATAAACTCACACACCAATAACCAAATATTTTACAACAAACTCATGAAGAAAAAGAAATTAGAAAGAGCATTTAAATAGCATGTACAATTATTCCCACCCAAACTAAAGATTAAAACTGATGTTCTCCTATCAGAACACTGTGTGCACACAGCAGCTGTGTTCTTGCCAACATTAATGCTGAAGATGTCAAGAGTTAGTCCAAAACTTTAAAAGATATATGACAGTGTCAGGCAGGCTTATCGTTTCCTGTAGATTTCTATAAAATTATTTCCAATTTCTATAGTACTGATTTGTCAGCCCTTTCAGATACACCATCATGAAAAAAAGCACTATACACGAGAACAGAAATTTAAATGTATACAATTTCTTTAAATTTAAAATGTGAGGGAACGCTAAAAGGTCCAGATTGAATAAAATTAGCTCACCTTTCAAAGGCAAAAACAGGGGAAAAAAGGAGAGGATCAGAGCAGGGATTTACTGTGAAAAAAAGAAAATCGTCAACCACTTTAGAGATTACTTTGTTTGCAGCCCCTGACATCTTTCCATTTCAAAAAACAAAGTCCAAATTATCCTTGTTCTCCAGCAGTGGATGTGACACCTTCTACACCAGAACTGACTGATGATGAGCCATGTCATGAACACAGCACCTTTTGTTGCAATAAATGGCTCATGGCAGGGATGCTGGCTGAGATGACGAGTCCCCTTGCATCCTAAACAACAGGAGGACTGGTACAAAGCTTTTGAAGTTTCCTGCAAATGGAATCCCCATGGAAATGGGGAAAGTAAAACGTTTAGAGATGGTCAGAGAAATGTAAGAAGGAGCACAAAGTACATCTGGTGGGAGACACTTTAAATATCATGTCCTCAAAATCTTAAGTTACCTAATGAGAAATATTGAATGCATAATACATTTATATACACATCTAGGACAAATACATTATACTCTAATGGAGGTGAGTAGAAGACCAATGGTTCTTTTAGTCAAACAGAAGGAAAATTCCTCACTTAAAGTTTTAGAGAAAAATTAGAAAATTTAAAACATAAAAATCAAAGAGGAAGAAAGAAGCAAAGATTAGATTACTTTAACCATAATGGCAGAAGTGACTTTTTTGTCTGTTCACAAGTACCAATTTCAAATAATCTAGACACATACATCTGTTTACATAAATATGTATGTAATTTCATTTGCAGTTGTCTATGTACTTTATAAGTAGATAATATATTGAGAAGAACATATTATGCTATTTTACATAAAATTAAGTAGGTAGCTTCCTACATATATAATGTTTATTTTTAATGGAAATGTTTTAAATAAATTAATGTTACTCAATTCAAGTGAACAGAATAAATAACAAATAGGTTTTATTTAAAATAAATAAACTAGGAGACCAGAGAAAATTACTCTAAGTGCAAGTGGCAGACTGGGGAACTGAACCCAGAAGTGCTAAGTGATGCCAACAGTGATTAGATTGCCTCTGAGAAACGAATAATGAGCAAAACTCTTGGGACATAAATATGAGGAAGGAAACTCTCTAAGAACTTCCTCCCTTAGATCTCTTTTCTGCCGACAATCCTGCTCCCATCAAGCATTTCAGCAGCTCCTGTGTCAGCTCTGCTTAGCCATCTTCAAGGATCTTTAAATTTTTACCCTGGTACCTTTTGCTTGAGTAACCTTTGCTTGAGATTAAAATGAAGCAGCTTGGAAAAAATCACAAAGATCCTTATCAAAACCATAATGAAGGAATTATGGTTCTCTGCCCTGTAAACCTGATCACACAACTCCTGAGAGGATTGTCTCCACCAAGGTCAAACCACTTCTGCCCAAGTATTTCAATAAGACAGCAAAAGCTAAAATTTACATAGGAATAAATGTAAACAATTTTTTGTAGCAAGAAAACTATACTATTCAATTTGTTCTTCATTTCTGTCCTGTGCGCTAAGAGCTGGAAATTTATGCTTTGAGAATCCTACTTTGTGTGGATATAAAATATGGACCTAACCATCCTATGGAGCAGTGGAGTGTAATGCAAAATACAAAGTCCAGTTGGGTTGAACTCCCTCTATATTTCAGGCAAGATAATTCACATGAAATAAAGTGCATTATTTCAAGTGAATTAGGATTTTTTTCACTTTTATGACAATCCTGTATTCTCCTTATATTGTTTTCTTCATTGTTTGAGTGGGAAAATGCGAGAAATATTAGCAATAAATGTTTTATTTTTTGTAGTATCAATAAATATTTTAAATTACATAAATAATATATAATAAATTATATACTATAAATAAATATTATAAATATTATATGAATACAGTTGTATCTATGCTTGTTTCATATGTATAAAACAGCACATTATTTTCATTCTTAAAAAAGCAATTGAAGATAAATATGTTTGCTAAAATTGTTTACTGTTTGCACATAATATTACCAATTTATTTTGATTTTTTAATTTTGATTTTTTTTCTTTTGAGTTTTTCCAGTGGGAAAGTGGATCTAGGTAACATCTCTTTCATACTGAAACTTTAGTTTCATCCTTTCTTCATTTTAAGGGAAAATGTGATGTTGTCTTACCTGAACTTTCTATCTTTAAATTTTACTTCTGAGATTTCCTATATGTCATGCAGGGTTATCAATAGCCCTTTGAGCAGACACCAGTCTACACCACTGAAGACTGCATATGTTACAATTCAATCCCTTTATATTGTATTTCATTTACCGCACAAACTTAATTATCTGGACTGCTCTATTATTGAATCAGCCCCAAAAGACCAATTTCGCATGTCTTACACATATTTATAGGACTTGAAGACTTCCTGAATGTTGTATTCTAATGCTAATTAGTGTAGTGTTTGTTTAAACAGATCATTCACCTTTTGTTGACAGCTAGTATGGCTAATGGACCCATAATTTTATAACTTTTGGAGGCTTCTTTCCTAAAGTGTGCTCAAACATCAGAGATCATACAAAAGTATTTTCAAAGGTTTCTTCTCCCAGCAGATAGGACTGTCTATATGCTTTGAACAGTGTATTGACACATGCTTAATCTTTAAAAGAGGCCCTGCTTATCAGGAAAGAGTTTGCAGAGATAATAGACTAATTCTACTCTATTCCCTGTCAGATGTCACAGAACTGCAACACTTAGGAAATTCAGATCTTAATACAGACCTTTGGTCAACAGCTACCCCTAATTCTGTCTGCCTCCAGCAAATAATTACACTTACCAGAAATAAAATAATTGAATTAATCAGTGTAGTATCTCTGTTCCACATGCACCTGCATTTTTTCATCATGGTGAAAGCATGAATTTCCAAATGTTTAGATGGCCAAAAGGAGTCTCATTTTCTCCTAAGATCTGGAAAAAGCATTTGCCACTTCTTACCACATAAA
The DNA here is from genome assembly GCA_013396875.1 of Vireo altiloquus. Lineage (NCBI taxonomy): Eukaryota > Metazoa > Chordata > Aves > Passeriformes > Vireonidae > Vireo > Vireo altiloquus. The sequence goes on from VZRF01007232.1 coordinate 434,531, forward strand.
AGTGTAGCTTTTAGGATCAAATACTAAGAAAGCAGACATTGGGATAAAACATTTCCTATTCCATAAATATATATATATTAACATGAGAGTAAAAGTAACAAACTGAAAGTGCAAACAAAAAGTCCAAAGCCGACATGTAAAAGGCAAGGTTTTCCCACACGGTGGGGTTTTTTTTCTCTCCTGTAAATAATTAACTTACCAGAGCATCTAAATATGATTCTCTCTGTTTTCCCAGACAAAATAACAATTTTCACTACCTACTTTGGAAACCTTGCAAAAGAAACAATACATTCCTTCCAAAGCACTTATAAATATTGAAGTAAACCTGTACAGCCCTGCTGCAAAACTCTCAGCTGGGCAGCCATGGCAACATCTCTTTGGTATCTGAAGACTAAGCACCCCTTCCTTCTAGGCAATTCCCTACCAACTCAATTCCATCCCTCCAGCAGGTTTCTACACTGCAGAGTCTCTGTGTCTTCATTTTTCTCCTTTGCTCCTGGCACAAGGCCTGGAGATGGCATTCTGAGAAGTCACAAGACCTTTATAGTCTCAACAGCCCAACACTTCACCTCTTGGGAACGCTCCTGCTTTCAAGTCCTCTGCAGGATGAGTGAAAAGAGGCACACACTGGCTCAGGGAAAGCCTGGGGGTAGCACCTTTTCCTATTGTTGTTAAACCTCCACTTCACAACAGATAGCATCAGATAAAGTATTGTTCCCTGTTATTGCACTGGAGTCCTGCTACAATGGCTTTTTTTCATGGAGTGGATGATCAAGATTCCTGATTTTAATGGGTGTTGAAGAAGCTTTGAATCATAAAGTGGAGGCCCAAAACACATCGATCAGGTTCTCTTGAAAGACTTTGGGTTGGATTTTGGCTCTTCTTTTTTTTTTTTCCTTTCTTTTTGTAATTTAAACGACAAAGGCATAGGCTGAGATGCTGGATTCTGAGATGCTCTCAAATGCTATCTTTTCATTAAAATGAGATAAAAAGCAAAATGTTGTCAGGGAAAGACATAAGTAAAAGAGTAATTCTTAGAGAAAAAATGTTTTAAGAACAGCTCATGGGACTCTGAAAGATTCTGTCTATTCAATTTCTTTTCTGTTTTACAATTTATACATTCTTTATTTTAATTTCATTAATCTTTGCTTTACCAGGACATCCAGTAAACTAACTATGCTCAAATCCTCATCACATCAATAGGAAGTCAGTACATGAAATAAAAAGACATTATTTTTCCATATTGCAATAACAAGTAAATGTACTGTTAGTACATACTCGTCTTTTTTACATTAACATTACCCTCAAACACTTTACTTGAGGTCTTTGTCATTCTTTTGCTGAGATTAATTCTCATTACTAATATTATTATGCTTCATGAAACCAAAATACTACAAAGTACAACTTGCTTGCTTAAGGAAGAGGTGAGTATGGCTTGTCTTTGCATTGCAATATCTATTCTTGTTTTGAGGATAAAAGTTGCTGCGTGGCACAACCAGTCACTCCAGTCACTGTCCAGGACAGGAAAAACATCATGTCTCTCTTTCACTCTGCATTATTGTGTTGGTTTGGTTTTTCTCATAAGTAAAATTAAAAATTCCAACACAATCAAACAACCAAGCAAACAAAAAGCCCACCAAGGTTAAGGAAGGGATCATGTGCAGCTAGGTGTCCTTCGAACATGAAAATGTGGATGGATTTGAGTGTGAGTCATGGAACATAGCTGAGAAGCACCACAGGACCACAGTTTGGGCATAAGACTTCTAATTTCTTTCCCTATTGAATGCAGAGGTTTACACTCAGATAAGTTGACACACTTAGATACTATACTGCCATGCTCTGCTATTCTAGATAAATATTCCCCAAGTAATTCAAGGATAATACGACCCAATTTTGTCTCAAAACAAAAGGAGAAATAATTTTAAACCCGTCTTCAATTTGCAATGAATGATGGCACCTAAAGTCAAGTTTGTTCTCGCCAAATCTTGCAAAACATAAAAGCTAAAAAGCAAATCAAGCAGGAACTACCAGGGTAGGAATTCACAGAGCTGCTTGTAGTCCAAACCAGAAGTCTGCTAATCATCTTGGGCTGGGTAGGTCGTCCAATTTAATTTTGTGGCTGCTGTTTGAGAGTTGCTCAAGAAAGGTTATTTAGTACAAGGCAAACCATGTCAACAATTTAGCACTGTGCAAGACTGCATTTCAGTGCTGTGAAATTTTACAGACACCATCTAATTTCTTAGAACATTTGCATTCCTCTTTGATTTTCCAATAGGAGAAAAGTGCCAAGACAGTTGAGATGTCATTTCCTGAAGCTGTATCCTCTCTAATGGGCAAAAATATATAATACCAGCCAGCAAAACTGATTTTCCTATGGTAGAAGGAGCATCTATTGCATTGCCCACCACAGGGATAGTTAAGCTTTGAACTTGTATTGCACGTAGCACTAGGGAAGTTATAGAATGACCCACCTAAAGAGTTACACCATACAATGTGTGTCAGGGCATTCTCATCTCAGATGGCTCCACAGTCCAGTTAGATTTTACTACTGGATATGTTTTCCACACTACTCCCTATAAATTCTAGCTGAGGCTGAGGATACACAAAGAAGAAAAATACCAAGTGACTTGCCAAAACCATGATGGCTTTCTAATTTCATGTCTTCTATCCAGACTTTTGCTGGGCTTTTGCTTCCTGAATCACGTAGGCAAGATGTATGTACAACTATAATAAAATTTTGGGGTTTATGAATTCACTTTACTACTGTATCTATTTCTATCACAGTACTGGCAGGAAGTTCCAATCAGGAGTAGGATCCCAATGTGCTAAATCTACATAAACACCTACATGTGTAGAAAGATGTAGATATCACCTGAGGAACAATCCAGGGCAAAACTTATTATGGATATGAAAAGTAGACCTAGCAAGTTGTGTACGGCCAACAAGGTGAAAAATTGGAACCAGACTGCAAGATGGCACTGGTTGATGGTACTTCTTGGGAGGTACCCTGGTAATTGGTAACCGTGGCTGCCAATTCCAACATCCCAGTTACTGCAATCGAACTTGAGATTGCTGCTGCAGAAAGGTTCTGTTCAAAAACAGCCCCTAGACACTGCACCAAATGCTCTGAATGGATCCGATGCTTATTGGAAAGAGTGCACCTTCTACTTCATTTACCTCTAAGCTGAGAAAGAAGAGTATAATTGAACATGCTTTGCTCTTTAGAGCAATTTGTTCGTGAACATTGTTACCCTGAAAGCAAGCGGGCATAAAAAGAACTCCTTCCTCAACCAGGGAAAGAATGTGAGCACATTCTTACACAGCCTGTGTACAGGAAATCATTCACAAACCTTCAAAGGCATTGATGGGGGAAGGGAGGAGGCTGGAATGGCATTCCTTGGGCAAGAGCACATGAAAGTCTGGTTGGATTAGTGTAATATATTACACAAATGTGACACAAAAATGTTCATGGATTACACTTCCTTCACTGTATCATATTAGCACCTCATCATCCCAGCCTACCACAAACAGATGCTAACAAGATATGAGAAGAGAGCTAGAATATGCTGAGGTTTCTGTCTCACATTAGTAGTGTGCATAATACACTGTGATTCCTCTTGCCAACATGTGATGCACAAATTACTAATGCATAATCTTTGAAAAGAACCGAAACAAAACAAGACATTAGTATGAAAAGTGTGTTTACAATGTGCTGCAAAAATGAAAACGTGCGCTCTGTGTGGAGAAAATCTATCCCAACTCCTGCAAGATCACAAAGATAAAGTGAAATGTGTTAAAGTCCCTAACTGGTACTCACTAGAAATGCACTGTTCCCTTCCAGTGAGTTTCTTAAGACACTTTTGAGAAAGTCTTAAGGCATTGATTTACTCAAATTGTATTATTTTAGCAGGGTTCATATGGATTTTATTTAAATGGATGTTTTCTTGGCGAGTAAAGTTGGCCTTGGTGTTGAATCTGAGGATACAGAAAAGCATCAGTCACGTGCCAGCCCAAGCTCCACCAAAGCCTCTGAGAGACCTTGGCTCAATAGACTTCCTCATATTCAGTCCTACAATTCATTACTTATGATGATATTGCACATAGACAACAGCCTTGTTATACTGGCTAATTACCTTTTAAAGGACCAGAAGGCTATGCAGATGCACATGCTCACATTTGTACAGTAAAATGTACTTTTGCCCCATGCAGCCTCACGTGTCATTCAGAGATAAAGTCCATGAATTATTCCTGCGCCTATCTGAAGATGCCTTTTTTTCATGAGCAACAGATGAAATTTGCAACTGCTGAAAAAACAGCCTTCCAGATTGCCATCTCAAGTGCTTTACTGCACGAGTACGTCGGAAATTAGTACTATTAATAATAATAATAATAATAAAGAATGAAATGCACACTATATAAACTGGGTTAAGCTGTGCATCAAAAGTTTATTTTTGTTTGGTTTTAATATATTTACATGGAGGAAATAAATATAACAGATAAAATCTCCTTGGCTTTCTCTCTCGCTATGGTAATTATGCCAGGCCTTCAGTGCAGTAAGGTTACGATTATACAACCCTGTTTCTGGTTTCCTCTGGACATATGTGCAATATATACATTGCACATAAATTGGCTCAGGCTAATTATTTTTAAATAACATGTATGCTTTTAAAAATAGTAAGCAAAAATGGAACTGCCTAAATCTATTGTGGGTCATGTTTTGTTTTTCCCCAGGCATTAAAAACCTGTGTCTGATCTTTTCTTGAAAACATTTTTGAGGGGGCAGGGTAGGGGGAAGATTTCCTCTCAGGTTGAAAACCAGATATGCTTTGCCCTGTTCTGTGTCCATCACAGCCACAGCGCTCCGGTTTGAACAGAATCTCATCTGTTAGAACTCAAATATGAAGTTGTAGCCTGAAAGGATTTTTTTTTACTCATGTGATTATAAATAAGGGGTTATAAGGCGAGTTTGGACACAAACACGTTTTTATTACTTTGGAAAAATTTGCTTGTCAAACAGCTGAAATATAAGTTTTCAAAAATTTGTTACTTGTAACATAAGCCATAGCACATTATTTCACAATGCACAACAAGCATGTTGTGGGAGGAAAACTGTAGCTGCTGGGGGCATAACAGTGAATGAGCACAATGGTGGCATTTCAAGTCCTGATAGATACTTTTGTCAGGGACATCAAAGATGCTGGCAACAGCAAAGTCACTACAAGCATGTGGAAGTGATGGGAAATGTGTAAAGCACTGATGTCTCAGCATCACTGTCACCTACCTGCAGAAATCCGATGCTCCCCAGTGCTTCAAGGAGTGGCTGGACTCCTTCCACGGCTTCTGTAATGCCATTACTGAGGTGCATCTGACTTTTCCTCAGTTGATTTTACTGTTTATAGCACCCTGTAGCACTGAGAAAGACACATTTGCAAAAGAACTACACATAGAATTGCTAAGAAAAAATGAACCCAGCATGGTAAAGTTTACACATCTAGCCATTTGGGTTAAGTAGCTATCTCCCCCCCACCCCTTCCCCTCCCCACCCCTCCTGGTCCAGAAGAAGCCAGAAATCTTAGTTTCTAGTTCTCTGTCCAATCCCAGACATCTAATCACTTTACAGACTCCTTTTTTACCTGGTTCCTAGCTCACGTTTAACATACTTGATATAATAAAGAGACAAAAAAATTGGTACATTTATGGTATTTAGTTAAATAACACGAACATTAAATAAAAACTGAGGGGATTCACTGCTGTGATTCAGACTTCATGCTCTCTGTCACCCAAAAAAGGTGAGGAGCAAGAAGCTCAAGGTGCACTGCCAAGTGTGTTCACACTCAAAGGCTTTTTCCTACAGAGCTGGAAAGTAGGAGCCCGAATTTTTGTCACGTGTTATTTGCTTATTTGACCGTCACTGGTTGACATTATGTCAGCTAGTTAATGAATGAATTTGGTTTTACAGCTTTTGCACTTGTGCCTAGAGGTCACCCTACGCATATTTTCACAAATTAGAAAAATTAATTAATTAATTAAACTTCTTTTCTACTGGGAAACTGTGCACCTGAAATAACAACTATTTTCTCCAATGTATTTAGTTTGTGCTCTGCCAGAAGGCATTTTTCCCTCCTCCTTGGCTGAAAAGCCCCATTAGCCGGCAGGTTGCAACCAGGCGCTATTCAGTAATAACGACTTTATAAACTCTCATACACACAGCTAGCCCCAAGTTACCAGCTACCTCCAAACAACACATTCTAATTCTTTAGCTAAATGAGGCTTCTTTTCGTAGGAGATCAGACAGCTGCAGAAGCTGCGGCAATTGAGAGAAAGACACGCTTTTCCCCCTCATGTTATATATACATTTTGCAGATGATGCTTATCTGCCTGAATTCAGGCCACCAGTGCAGGTACAGAAGAAAAGATACTCACCTCCCACGCAGAGGTTCTCCTGCCCTGCTGCCATCTCACTTGAGGGACCTTGACCGGATCAGGCAGATGGGCAATGGTGGTCATCGGTGCAAGGTTTGGAGACTTTATTTTCGAGGGGCTAGGGACATTAAAGATTAAAGCCCCATTTCCTAAGTTTATTTTTGATTTAGCAAAAATCCCAGCACCTAGCCAACCTGCTTATGGACATAAATGTGGAGGAAGAAAAGTAACAAAAACTGATAAACACATATTTATAACAAATCAGAAACCATTTTAAATAATTTTCCTTTACTAAAATTTTCCAAGACTTTCCTCTTGGAACTTTTCCTTTGTTTGGCTACTCGTTCTCAAAAGAATCATGCCCAAGATGATAATGCAGCAAAAAACCTTTCTGATAAGTAAGATACTCTTTTGACTTATATATGATATTCATGTCAGAATTCAAATCAGTTTATGATGTGGTAGGGGTTTTTTCACCCTTGCACAACCTCACATTGATTTTGTGTATCAATCTGGTCGCTTTTTACAGAAAATTGTATGTGAAACTTACATACTGTATAATAAAACTAATTTTGTCTTGTTTTCGATATAATTTCTGAAGGAATTCAGTTATTTTTAAAATGAGAATTTTGTATATGCTGTGTATACACTCAGCTACACCCTGAGTGAAAGAACAGAGTGAGAAACCTTCTCCTAGCTTCCTTATATTTTTTTACCTTTCTAATTTGCCTTTTGCATTCTTTCTGAGATAATTTAAATCACAATGATTTCTTCAAATATGTATCTTAGTCTGGGAAGGAAGACGACCCATAGTACATTCCTGAGGTGAACAATCATCCAAGATGAAACAGAAATCCCAGTACTGACAGTCAAAACAAGGAGTGAGGAAAACGCATTGTCCTAAATACCAGATCTGTTTGTTGAATAAGTTCAAAATATAGCTCTGAAAAATATCAAATGTTCTGTAAACTTGTATAATCTGATATTGCTTTATGGAGCAATTTATGAAAAAGTCACCTATAAGCACAAGTTGAAATAGTGATCTTTCTTACAGATGGAGAGAAGGTAACTACAAGTAGTTTTTTGCCTACTTTTCAAATTTCCTGGAAACCTTTATTATTATTTTTAGCACTATATTTATTTAGTCTCCTTCTGAATAATTGTTCAACAAGGAAATTTTATGAAGCTATAGATTAGATCCAGATGAAGAATGGCACTTCCTTAATATTGATGATTGTTTTGTAAAGTTCCTTTAAAAGTGTACTCCTATGTGATTTTTCTTGCTTCCTTCCTTCCTTTCAAAATACTTTAAAAAATCTGTAAGTATATTTGTTACTACCAAGGGACTTTCATGATTAATACACATTATTCATATTCCCTAAACACAGATTTGACTAATATGCTCTATACTCACTGCCATCACACTTATAAATGTACATTAACTGAATGCAATTTAAAAGAAAAATATTCCTAATCTTTTCAATAAAAGATGGAGTAACTGGTAATAATGGCAGTATTTGGTACATTTCACCTCTTTTTCTAAATGCAGTGTTTCCGTACGCTATGATTTTTCTGTTAAATAATTTTCATAAACTTTGTTTGATTCATGATGTAGTAATATTCATTTGCACTGTGGCATATCTGAACAATGTCATTACTGATTATTGGTCTTTTACATGACACTGCTTTTGTCCTGTCACTACATAACTCTTGAGCTCTCAGAAATGAAATTAATTTTCCATTGTATTGAAACACGCTAGCTTTTCTTTTTTTTTTTCTTTTCATGAGCAAACTAAGCTGTACAAATGTCCACGTAAAGCCAAGGCAATAGGGGGATAAAAGCAGATGAAGACAATTCATTTGAAAATCAAAGCAGCGCTCACAGAAATATGTTGGCAGGATTCACCCAGCTCTATTTCAGAGTTGTTTAAACACTGTATAGAGCAGAAGAGGAACAGGAGTAATGGTTTCTCCTGGAATCAGTTCAATCAATTAATCTGTCTCTTTTTTTTCCCTCAATCATTTAATTACCACTGCAAAAAAGCAGGGGGAATTGAGTCACAAAATAATCATTCATATAACATGATAGATCTAACTGAAGCCTTTGTAAGTGATCAGATCCTAGGGTAAGGCTGAACCAGCCTCATCCCACCCTGTATTTTGGCAGGGTGCACTGCACTGGCTGCTGACTTTGGATGAGGGTTTCTGCACAAAGACTGAATTTTCTTGCCTATGTGGCTAAAACCAGACGTCATGCAGCCAGTGAGACTTGGCAGTGGTGGCTAGGTGTCCTGTAGAGGAAGGGACTCACCCATGCTCCCCCATAGGAAAGGAGGCCTAGGCCAAGCTGGTGTCTTTGGCACAGCTGCACCCAGCAGCCAGAGGAGAACCTGTGAGCCGCCTGCACCCAGGGGGTGCTTCCCCATTGGAAACACACACTCACCTCTTCTTCTCTCACTGTTTCTTGCTGCTGTGTGGTCCCTGTCCAGCCTGGCAGTAGGCCTCGGTCCCCTCTCCTGAAGGAGGTGGAAGGCACTCAAAGGCCAGCCTCTCCCAGGCTGGGCTTGTTTCTGTGCTGGAACCCCTGCCCACCCAGAGCCCTCTGCCCTCCCAAGCGCCCCTGCTGGGCCAGGGTGGAGGGAAGGACAGGGGCCATGAGTGGGTGCAGACTTGCCACAAGCGGCAGGGCAGGGCAGGGCAGGCAGCACCATACCATGTGCAGCTCTCCCACAGCCATCTTTCTTGCCTTTCACCATGGTCAACACTCCACCCTATCTTTGGTTTGGGCTTTTCCCCCCAACCCCCTCATAGTATGAAATTCAAGCATGTTATTAAACTCGTGAGTCCCAAGACAGTGCAGATGCCTAGAGCTCACTCACACGAGTGGTGTGTGCTGCATGAAGCTAGGGAGAAGTTCCTGGCCCCAGCAGTGGGGCTATGCTGGGGCATGTGCCAGGGGCAATGCCAGGAGCAAGAGTGGGGAAAGAGAAGCTCCATGGGCTCTTCTTCCCCTTGCTCGCTAAAGCAGTGCGGCTGCGAGCCACACTGGTTTCCTACCTGGCTGCCGCATTTATTAGAGTCTTGTCTGTTCTCTCCCCCTATATTTTGGTGTGAATTAGAGTAGGTAAAATGGGTCACGTTAATTATTTAGTGGTGAGGCACTGGACCAGGCTGCCCGGAGACGCTGTGGATGCCCCATCCCAGCGTGCGTTCAAGGCCAGGTTGGCCGGGGCTTTGAGCAACCCGGCCCAGTGGGTGGCATCCCTGCCCCATAGCACGGGGGCTGTAACGGGTGCTCCTTAACGCGCCTTCCAACCCCACGGGCACTGTGCTGTGACGGGGTGCTCCTTAAGGCCTTCCAACCCCACGGGGGCTGTGCTGTAACGGGGTGTTCCTTAACGCCTTCCAACCCCGCGGGCCCTGTGCCGCCTCCAGCCCGGGCAGCAGCGGCGGCGGCCGAGCGGCACATCCCCGGCAGAGGGCGAGCGNGAGGCACTGGACCAGGCTGCCCGGAGACGCTGTGGATGCCCCATCCCAGCGTGCGTTCAAGGCCAGGTTGGCCGGGGCTTTGAGCAACCCGGCCCAGTGGGTGGCATCCCTGCCCCATAGCACGGGGGCTGTAACGGGTGCTCCTTAACGCGCCTTCCAACCCCACGGGCACTGTGCTGTGACGGGGTGCTCCTTAAGGCCTTCCAACCCCGCGGGCGCTGTGCTGTAACGGGGTGCTCCTTAACGCCTTCCAACCCCGCGGGCCCTGTGCCGCCTCCAGCCCGGGCAGCAGCGGC
>VZRF01007232.1:445252-568680 GCA_013396875.1 Vireo altiloquus
TCCCCGGCAGAGGGCGCGCCCCCCCCGCCGATCCCGCTGCACCGCCGATCCCGCACCGCCGCCGAAGCCCCGCTCCGACAGCAGCGACAACGGCATAAATGTTATAGTAATACCAAAACACTTTTAGTTAGAGGTTCTTTGTTGGTTTTGGTTTGGTTTTGTTGGTCTTTTTCAACCATAGGTACCAAACCCCCCCCCCTCCCCCCGGGTAATCAACTTCCTGAAATTCTTTAGGGCTTCATAAGCCGTAACAATGAAAATCATAACCAGTATGGACTTTAATTTCCTTATTGTGTTATTTAAGCAATGAGACATGACAAGGTTTGTGTTATACTGGGATGTCTCCGTGCCTCGGGTGAGTTGTGTTAGGCAAGAGGCCGAAAATCGAAAGCTGAAACCACTTGGAAAGAGAGTCTGTCCCAGGATGCTGCAGTTTTCTGTCCCGGGATGCTGCACAGTTTTCGGCATCTTCCAGTGGGCCTGTATAAGTAGGCTCAGGACAAAAAAAAAAAAAAAAAAAAAAAAAAAAAAAAAAAAAAAAAAAAAAAAAAAGGAAAANCACAAAAGATAAAAATATTTTCCGTCTTTTCATTGCGCCATAAGTCATAGAAGAGCATCTCTTATTTAATCTTCATTTAATTTTTTTCCCCTACTGGCTTAAAAGTGAAAAATAAGCAATATAAATTAATTAAAATTAATTAATTCTCTAATATCCCAATTTCATTATTTTTTTAAAAACCTACAATTTCATAAAACCTCCCCAGATTTCTAGACTAAACATATGTAAAACAGAATTAAAATTGTTTAAATCTTAGGTCCTTCAACTTCATATGGCTAAAATTCTGGAGTTTTGTTTCCAGTTTTCACTGATTTTCAGAAATGCAAGTCTTCTTTTGTCCTTCCTGCAGAATATTTTATTTGAAAAAAGGGTTTTGTCTTGTGTTTCTTCTATGAGCTATTTTATTATATTTCATATCATCTGCTTTCCATCTCTTCTCACCTGATCGTTAAAAATGTGTATCCCATATTTGTCTCTGAAACATTCTTCCTGCTTAAATAGCTGCAGCAACAGTAAAATCAGTAAAACCTCCTGGACGAGAAACCAAAGGAGTTGCTCCTGTTTGCATCACCAGAGGTGTGAGGAGTTTCCCTGTGCTGAGAGCACATTCTAGGGGAGGAATCCTCTTTAGACAGAATTCACTTTTAAAGCCCACCTTTGAAGATGGCAGCACACTGCGCAAGTTATACAAGGTATTGTTACATGAGGGCCAGAGAAACCTTGACTCTTTGCAAAATAAACCAGTCGAATCCCAAGTGTTTTTGCAAAGATGTGCCCCAATCCCAACCTCTCAGACTCAAGCCATAACAGATGCGACTTACACAAAGTTACACATGTGTGGAAGTGTTCGCAAAATAAAGAGCTTGACTTTCTAAACTTTTTTCAACTGTTAGTTTTAAGCTTAAGTGGTTTAGGAAAGGAGAGACAGAAGTTAGGAGTCTGTCAATAGTCAAAATACTCACTGGTCTCAGTGAGTTGGATGTGTAAAAATCTCAGAATGAAGATGCACTAGAAAAAGACAGATGCAGATGCAAAGTATGGGGGAAAAGAGGCAGATGGGAGTCCTAGAGGAAAAGGAGCCCTAGAGAGAGAAAGGATGGCAAAGAAGGGTACAGGGAGAGCAACATAGATAGGGAGAAGAGAGAAATGGGGAGAATAGAGAAACAGGAGAAATAAGTGGCAGGCAAAAACAACTTGACAAGATGATTTATTAGATACAAAGCTAAGGATGTCATTAAATATATAAATGTTGTGGGGTTTCTTCCTAGAAGAGAAGGGTTGGAAAAAGTCAGAAAGAAGAAGCTTTGCCAAAAAAGTTTCATTACATATCACCTATTAAATGAAATATTATTAAAAACAAAGTTCACTGAAAAAGCAAGAAGCCACAGTGATATCTAACAATTTAAGGGCACCCTTAAATCAAAGGCTTGGTCTAGTTGATAGTTGATAGTTGTGAAGACACACTGATCATCCACATTATAAAGTGGAGCAGAAAAAACAAGCAATTTGGTCTTCTAGGGCTGCATCAAGATATGATCCTTGTCCTTTACAACAGTTGGAGCTCTTAGTGCCGCTTGACATCAGCTTGTGAGTATTTTCAGCTGCTATTTGTAGAAAAATCCAAGAACCCTAAAATTTAAATAACTTGTCTCTCCATGCAGGAATAAGGAATTGCATCCATTTTGTTGGAGTCAAAATAACATGGAGAACTGTATTGAAGGCTATCTTGACAGCTATTTATGTTAGTCAAAGTACACTACGTACTCTTAATTATAGCTGTGCCATTCTGACTGCCATAGATAAAGTTGTGTCAGCACTTTCAGTAAAAACCCCTATTTTTAGGGGTTTATCACTCAGCTGTTAAATTTCGCTTTAGGCTGAAACTTGGCATGCAAAGCCTCAGCCTGCAAGCGCTTTTTTTTTTTTTAATACAAAAAAACCCAAAAACTTTTGGTCACCTTTTATTTTATAGGAAAGCAGATTTTACACATTCAGTCATTTTTAACTCAGAAAAAGTTTCATTATTTGAATTTTACAGGCTTGTCCATTATATGTCATGCTGCATTTTTAAAAATAGCATGTTGGCAAATTGGCTACTGTCCATAAGCAATAACTATTTTTAATCATGTTTTTAAGCATATATCCATATTTATAGTGTTATGATCCATGCTCTGGACTCTGTAAGGAATAGTAAATGACAGGCCATGTAGGCTTCAGCACAGAGAAAGAACCACAACAGCTGTTAGTTTGCAAAACCTACACAACTTGGAGTGTAGTCTTCAGCTTATTAGCATAATTAATTTTTAATAATGACAGCATGCTTTTTTTTTTTCCTGAGTGTAGGGCCTTCTCCCACCAGCCCCTACTTAGACAGAGCTCACTTTTATTGCATCAGTGGAAAAGGGCTCATATTCTTCACTAGTGAGTTGTGAACAAAACTGTGCTCTCTCTCTGAGTAAGTGCTTATGCCCTGGCACCTACACAATTGGTCCATAGGGAACAGAGGTTCTGCAAGTCTGGGATCCCTCCCTGAGTCCCGCTTGTTTTACCACATACATGAAAAGGGAGATGCTTATGGTATCTCAAAATGGCCCACAAAGGGAGATTCTATAATTTTGTTTCTATGACTCTTCCAGCCTCAACCCACTAAATGAATTTTAAATCATATCCTTTGACAAGATTTTCTTCTACTTTAAAAACACCATAAATGGCAAGGAAATAAGAATCTAAACAAATTATATAATTATATAGCTTAACTTTGGTGTTATTGTACTTTTAAAACAATTCTATAAAGTATTTCTAATCTGTCATAAAAACTGAAGTGTCTAACCTGTAAACTACAGATTATTTGCTAGCTATTTACATCACTTTCACTCAAGTCCATTGAAAAAATTAAGCTCCAGATGTCGTTCTAGGCAACAGTCAAGATGTGTCTTTAGGAAATAGCATATGTCAATGCAGAATTTAGCCAGCTCTGCTAAGTAAAAATTAATAAACTTTTAAAAAGCACCTGATCTAAGTTCAGGTCTGGTCAACAGCAGTGATTCCATTCATGTCCTACCTGTGCTTCTCTTATTTTTATTTGGCTGAATGGCTATTGCCTCTCTCTCAAGAGACGCAGTGGAAAAAAAAATGAAACTGAGACCCACTAAATAGCAATGTATGTACAGACTTGTAAACATGATCAGCTTGATCTTTAAGTGTCTATCAAGTTAGAGCTCATGCAGAGTTTAGAGGGGTTCTAGTTCTATGGCTGCTTGAGAATTCGGTCCTTTGAGTGAGCACCGAACCATAGCAATCCTTTCCCAACTGAAACTAATACATCTCCATTCTGACTGACAGCTTTTGCTCTTGCTCATCACAGCAGTGGGACTTAACCTGTGCAATTTGTGGCTTGCAAGTTTGACATTGCTTTAAAAAGTATTTCAAACTTATCCTTTTAAATTCCAGAAAAGCCTTTATGGTGCATGCTGACACTGTTCGAAGCGGACGACATAATCCTCCTGACAAGGGGCATTCCCATTTCCCTGTTCTTTTCACAGGCTCACAAATACAGATCTGCAAGAATCCAGGAGGGCACAAACATTTCTTCTCTTTAACCTGGCTGTAATCCACACTCGAGAAGGAGGTATCAGTAAACTCACGAGAACCCCTTGTACTGTCAGCCTAAACAAGAACCAGTGAGGTGACAAGAACAGGTGACAGGTAAAATCAGCCCTAGCACCCACATGCCATGCACTGTCTCACGGCAATAAACTCCTCTTCTTCTAAATAACATTACCACTGCCACCAAAAGGAAAAGCAAAATGGAGTCAGGTTTTATCACCAAGAAGGCACTCTCCCTCTCACTGCAGACAGGAAGGGGAGGGGTCTGGTTATTGTTGCAGATTTTTCCCCCCTCTTTCTCCAGGTCTTTAATCCCAGACTTGGCTTGTTGCGCTTCAAATTGAAATATCCTGAACAGATGTAAAAACACATGTGAGCCACTGCTCACAAGCTGTGCAAAGCTTTGTTTCATCTGCTGATGATGTGAGCCTAAAGGAGATCTTTTTAAAATTTCATCACTATTCAAAAGGATAATTAATACGTACCCCCAGGCTTTGATTATGCTATACCCAGTGTGTACTGCTGGTACAAAAATAATGAGGCTCTCATCAGGCCGAATGAATACTTGCAGCAAACATTCAGTTTCCATAAGAAATTTAAGATTCAGTGGCGGTACCATGTAGGTGGCTTAATCTAATTTTAATTTGTAACACAATACAATAGATAAGATCATTTGTTTGTAACCAGCACAGGCATTTTGTTTACATGAAACCCCAGTCAGCATTCAGCAGATGGTCTTTTTAAAGGCTTAATTGAAGTTTTCTAATCTAACCTTTTTTTCCTCCATTACAAAGGGGAAAATAAGAGTAAAAAAAAAAAAAAAAGAGAAAAAGAAAAGAAGGGAACTAAGGCAACTACACAGAAGCAGAAAAATAGCTGTAAAGCCCTTTTGCAGGGAAAACACAGAAGAACATTTCTGCCTGCTGTCAGATGCAGGTTCAGTCAGAGCCAGGAAGATGCTGAGGTCAGAGTTTTTAAGAAGCTCCAGAGGTGTATGGATAGGGCCCTTTGCCCCCACCCTTGTTGCTAGTGTGAAGGTTGTCAACAAATCACTGCTCTTGCCACAGCTGCCGTTCTGCCTCTGCCAGGCTCCTGATATTAGATACCTGAGCTTTTCCACAGGTCAGGCATCTCCTTCTGCTCATTATTAGATTATAATTTCTGTGTACTTTCTGCATTCAGCTGTTCTGGTTTCAGTCTCCTTTTGGCCTGTCCCTGCTGCCCTCAATATTACCACACTGACCGCAATAAACACTTTTCTTCTCACTGGCTCCAGGCTGCCTCTGGCAGCCTTCCAGTGATATGTGCTGGAATAAAACCTTTCCCCAAACATTTAAATCTTCCTCACATACTGTATATTCGAAGAGTTTGCCTCATTGGGATTTCTAAGAAAAAAATCAAGTGAGGCCTTTATCTTCCTTTTCATGGGGTATAGGGAGCACACAGAGGGCAGATTTCAGGCTCTGGGAGTGACGTACTACCAGAGTGCTGGTGCAGGGAAGCCCCTGTGCTCCCTTGGCTTTACTGGTGCCATGGCCTTGCTGGCACTGCAGTGAGCTCAGCAGGGCTGGCACTGCAGACAGCGTAATTCCCTGTCTCTGTTATCTGATCTCAGTACCACCACCTCTGCAATAAGAATGCTATTAATGCTCCCATGGCCCAGTTCCAGAGCTTTACTTGCTGAGTTATGGAAGAGGTAAGAAAAGTATACCACATAATAAAGAGAAATGAGTTTTACTCATAGCAAATTACTTGAGAACAGTGGTGTGGACTTTTTATTAAACAGAGAACTATTCACCACTGAGGAATAAACAGGCGCTGCGTGCTTATAACACCATCATAAAAACTGGTGTAGGTTGGATTGCTACCTGGTGGTTCACAACCATAAGGGCAGAAACTGAAGAAGAAGGCAGTCAAAATAGAAATCAACTAAAACTAGTGATTCCACTGGCCTAGTTTTCCTTAGGCACAACCCATGCCTACACAGCTGTCCATGGAGAGATATGCATCCAAATGAACCTTTGTGCCCTAAGCCAAAAGGAGACAAGCCATCTTCAACAAAAGAGCTATAACACTGCATAACAACAGTGAAGGGGCCAAGCTACACTTTACAGTGTAAATGGAGGACATTTCATGAAACTATTTATATGCTTAAAGAAAACAAATACCATTGTTAGAAAAAAATATCCTCCAAGGAGCCCACAAGCCAGCTGGGCTTATAAAGTCAGATTCATCCCTTCACTCATGCATCTATGTGGTTTTTGGCAACACGGGACAGTTTAAATCCTGCTGACTCAAAATCCACTAGATGGAGGGGACACTAACAGCTGTGCCCACACAAAATTTGGGAAAAGTCATAAGTTCTCACAGGAAAAAAACCCTCATGAGCTATTGATCTGTATTTTCAATCAAATGTTGTCCTAAGCCCGTATTTTTTTCCTGAGGAAACATTACCATTTTTGAGGTCAATTTGACTGGATGTTCAGGAAAAAGCCACAAATGTTATAAGTGTTCACACCACGAATTTGACACCATAATTGACTGCTTACTGGGGCTGCACCATGGAATCACCTCGCCCCTTGTGAAACAGTCCTGATTTACAGCCAATTCGATTTGTCTGTGCTTCACCATGGCCATGGGAAGTTCTTCTCCAAACAACACCTATAACAACTGAAGAGATACCTCGTTAGCTGTCAACCATATCTGAGTTGACATTACATCCTCTTTTTAGACAGCCCTTAGGAATTGAGATGGTGATACACTCTCCAGCATACCCCATTCCAGGAGAGTGCAGTGACAAACATGAGCAGAGAGAGGATGTCATGGGTTATGGGTGCAGCAGAAGGTTGAAGAGATAGAGATATACAATAACTGCAATGATTTCCAATTATATAAATGGAGACCTATGTACAGAGGATGATTTAGACACTGGAAGAAAATTAATACAAGTTTAGGACTCAGAATTCTCCCAAGGAGAACATAAACTAGAAAGCATTTCTTGAGCTGCTCTTCTGAAATGAAACACAGCAAAATCCATTAACCACAAAATATATAACTTGATGGGGCTTTTTCCTAACACTGTTATTTTGGTATGCTGTGCGGGCATTCAAATAGAAACCTTGATGTAAGATGTTCTATTCAAGAACAAAGAAAGCATAAGGTTTAATTTTGTTCATTTCATTGTATTTCATCAATTTAACCTTCAAAGACCCTTGGTGGTGTAATAATTTGATACTATAATGTTCACTTTAAACCTAATATTTTCAAGGTAGTGTGCAGGGATTTATCCTCATCTTAGTGAGTTACATAATTCAAATTCTGTGTAAGTTATTTGAAAGTACAAGTTCCTGTAATTCTACAGGAATGTGGAAAATAAAGGTATGGAATGCAAATGTTTATTGACTGAAAATGTTCATCAGGGATAACCAGTGCCACATTGCTTTCCACTAGGAGATTAGAGGCAGGAGCATGAGAAGCAGAAGTGGGCTTCTACATTTTTTTACATAATATAGCCCTCAAAATACAGCTTCATCTGAGTGACAGGTGTGCCTACTGGGAATAAAGAGTCCCAACAGAACTAGGAGCACAGGTGAGAGGCTATTACCTTTTCCAAACCAGCCATCAAAATGGAGCATTGCCCCAAAATATTTCCATGTCAACACTCTGACATAACTTTGGGAAGAATGGTTTCTTCTCTCTCTTGTCATGGGTCTTAAACTCCCAATGTAAGACAAATTACCTGGACCTGGTGTCATTTCTCTTGCATCTCTGGGTAGGCAATACTTGTCCAGAACAGCTGGAAGCCCACAAATCCTTTGAAGATACTTATTTAAGGTCCGTGTTCTGTGAAAATAACAGGCCTACAGATTAAATATGTCTGACACATCAAAGAGGCATATCACCCTAGTTGTTTTATACAAACCATTGGATGCATGATCAGAAGAACTCAGCTTGTAGTGTTGCAGTATAAAGAACAAGCCTTTCATAATCCAGATCCTCGGTGAAGTACCATATCTGCTCTCTAAGAAGGAGCAGTTCATAACCAGTTGAAAAATACATAAGAAACCGTGTCAAACATAAAATTTCTGTTTACGTTGCTTGTGCACATATTGCACAAATAGGTCTCTAAATTGAGATTGAAAATCATGTACCTTAGATAATACATACTTCTAGTTAAAGGACACGAGCTCTTTTGGGACTGGTTTAATAAGGGATATCAGCTTTTTGAAAGTGCAAAATTCATTTAATGTACCTTTCTTGGCTGTGAATCTTAGAAAAGTTGGCATTTTTACAAAGCTGCTTTCCCCCAGTTGAATCTGAATGCAAACCCGTTGCCAGGCTGGGTTTCTGTAACTTGACATCTGTTCACATTGATTTGCAGGTAGACTTGCTCCAAAGGGATAGCATGTAATGTCCAAACTCTTAGAAAAGAGGAAAATGTATTCCCGTGTGATCAAATTGAGATATAATTGTCACATGAGCTAAAAAATCAGTCTGCAGTATCTGAGGAATTCTGATCTGTTAAGCCATTGAACCTACCCTGTTCCAGGGTCATCCAAGTCATCCAGCATTCTACATGAACCAGCACAAATCAGGACATATTACAGGGGAGTTCTTTGTAAGATGGAGGTTTCCATGGGCTAGTTCATTGCAGGATGTTTGTCTTCTACCTAGCATATCTAGTGATTAGTCACTCTACTGCCTAACTCACACCCAAATACCCTGGTACTGCTGCCACTGAGGACGCTACTGATCTGCTATGGGACTACATGTGATGTGTCTATTTGCACCATGCAGTGTGAATTGAATAACTAGGTTTGCATTCAAAATGCAATGGAAACTACAGCCTGATAAGTTTCAGAGCTTCCTGGAAATGGAAAGTGAAAAGTGCTCCAAAATATCTATGGACAGGCTAAAAAGGAAGGACATCCACATAGCTCATAGGTGTGGAATAAGACAGCAGCTGAGTACAGATACTTTACATTTGATGATGAAACAACCCCCCAGATCTTTCTATTAAAAATGTGGCTGGGCAAGTGAGTTTTAATGCATTCACAAACAAGGCGTGGAAAGAGCTGCAAACCAAAACAGAAGAGCTACAAGCTTGCTGCATTTCCAGTGCTGTGAGGTTATGCAAGAGAAGGCATTCTTCTGGTCTCTGCAGGATCCATACCATCTCTTTTTGCTGACTGTCAAGGGACTCTCTCTGTGAGGTATCTTGAGATGATCACTAATAAGGTTGCAAAGGAGAAAGTTACAGTAACTCTTTTGTGGTTGGTTTTTGGGATTTTTTTCTGACACTTAACAGCTAAATAACCTTATCTTGTGAGTATTATCTTGACAGTGAACAAACTATGCTGTTCATATTGTGCAAAATACTGTGATTTTTAATTTTCATTTCTTTATACACACATAAGAATGTTGAAATGCAAACTGCAAGAGTTTCTGTTGAGATCTCCATAAGCTAAAACTCATTAGAGCCACTACTGAAAGCCATCCTTGGGCCACTTTCTTGCTGCCAGATCCTGAAACAGCTTTGCTGTTCCGAAATGCCTAACACACAAAGATCTGGAAGGAGCAGCCTTGGTGAGACCAGTCATGAAACACAGACTGCTTTTTGTTTCCTGATAATGCACAGGTACATTGAGAGTAAAAGGATTGATATTGCTTTGGAATTTCCCAAAACACTGATAGTTACTAAATATGATATATGGGCTTCCTGATAGAGCATGACTCTGAAACAGTCTTCTAAATGTCATACTGTCCACTTAGTCACTGTCCTGTGCTTCTCCCTGAACCAGCACCATCAGACTTAAGTAAATGGACTGATTGTGATACAGAAATAAAAATGTTTGTATGTCAGTCAGTAGACTTTGAAAGGTCACATAAATAATCAAGAAGCACTAGGAGAGACTACTGTAAAGGCAGTATCAGAGGCTGATACTCTAACTCACATTTAAGGCATCTACCTGACAAAATGCTGTGTCACAGACTTTGGCAATCGTAGTACCTGGCACTAGGCAGAGATGAGTGAGGATCAGAACATGCCACATACAGCTACCTGGATAGTACTTCAGGGCCCAGCTGCAGCTAAATTTTTGGTGCCTAAATGTCTGCAACAGAGGATAGACAGCGGTGACTACCTCTTGCAAAAACACATGCTTGACTATAGAAGTCAGAAGTTAGTCTTCTGGACCTCTAGCAAGTCTTCTCCCACTCTCATTGCAGTGTTACTTAGCATTCTAACTTCAGGGCATCAATCATTGGGACTTGCTGACCATAATGAACAAAACACTGAGGCAGAAGTATCTTATCAGGAAAAAAAATCCAGAGATGTTCGTACTTGAAGGAAAGCATTCAAATTGCCACCTAGTCCTGCTATTTCGTTCCTTTGAGTGAAGGCAGATATGGATTCAGGCTTGATATTCAGATACCGAATCTGCAGTTGATCTCATTTGTTTCTTCCAAACAAAAGAACATTCTGCAGTCCTTTCCCTTCTTTACCCCCACACATTGTTCTACTAAGGTAAATGATCAAATCCAAATCCCGGGTTAATGAGTGCCAATCATAGTTTCAGCCCCCGTTTCAGGCTTGGCAACAAGTTCCCCGAGCCTTAGCAAACAATTATCATTCAGCTACTGTAGAAATTGATTCTTGGGTTGACGAGAGCAGTCCTCCCTCGGCTGGTAAGGTCCTGCCATGGGAAGCAATTACTGCAAGATGCCAGCTGACAGACTCATTCCGTGGAAAGTCAGGTTGTCTTGATCCTCAGGCACTCTCTAGGCAAATTGTATCCTTACACTCATCTCAAACCTCTTACGAACTGTTGGCTTCTATCAGGAAAAATGGATTGTTCCCTTTGTTTCTGTGGCATTTGATAGAATAAATCTGGACATCCTGCCTGCACAATAAGGAGATTTAATTTTAAAATTCTCACACCAAAATGCTTCAGTATGATAAAAAAAAAAAAAGAGAATCATAAAGCAATGAAGATTGCTGCTTGCCTAGGGAGCAGTAATGCAGCGCAGCTAGTAGGACATTTTTTTATACATAAAGAGACCCAAATACCCTTAGCAATGACTTGTCTTTACTGATCATAATTTTCTTTTTCCCCTAATTTTCATATAGTTTGTAGTAACACTTTCATATCACTTTGCCTGACACCTTTTTGTTATTAGTTTGGGGATTTTTTCAAATCTTTCTTATTCCAGGGTGGCAACTGGAAAAAAACCCAAAGATTTACTGCTTAATTAGCTTTTCTGACAATGTCTGAATAATGATTGAGATTTTGCCAAATACCGGTGAGACAGAGACACATAGCCAGTATCAGCTAACTAAAAAAAGTGGCATTTAAATTCAGCAGAAAATGATTAATCTTGATATCTATCTCTAGATAATTGAAATATAAGACTGGCTAAATAAACAAGTAGTAAACCACGCAATCCACTTTAAATACTATTGGTAAGAAGGAAAATTCTTTTTCATACCTTCATAAAATAACTCCTGAATAACATATTTCTTTTTGATTGTAGCACAAGTTCATGGAAGGTTTATCCCGGAATTTAAAAACTGTCAACCCCAATGACGTCAAAAAATAAAAAAGAAAGATAATAGGAAGAAAAAACAAGATGTAAGGACTTCTTGACCTCACCTAGATTCTAAGTTTTACCCTGAGGTACTTGGAAAACTGCTGGAAGCAGCAGGGGTGATGTGAGCTTTGAGATGATAAGGACAAATATTACACTAA
Source organism: Vireo altiloquus (assembly GCA_013396875.1). Lineage (NCBI taxonomy): Eukaryota > Metazoa > Chordata > Aves > Passeriformes > Vireonidae > Vireo > Vireo altiloquus. The sequence continues at coordinate 457,166 of VZRF01007232.1, forward strand.
ATGGGCATTTTCAGCCACAGATACATGAGGAAAGAGGGAACCCATGATGGCCAATGTGTTTTGATTGAGAAGTGCCACATCTGTAAGAAAGTCTATAATGTCTCCAGAGAGTCAAAAAATTGTACTTTGAGTAATATTTGATATTGCTACTTTTGCTATAGCTATTAATCAGTCCATCCGTTCTGCTGAAATTTTTAGGACCTGAGAAGATTTAAAAAATATATTCCAGGTCCAAATCTCTATAGCAGCAAGCATCCAGTGTGCTCAATAGAGCTATACAGCTCTTTAAAAACTGAGAATTGGACTGGGTTCTTTTTCAGATTTCGATGAAACATTTGTCAGAATTTTGCCTAATTAATTTTCAGACTCTTTAGAGTTTTATTCCCCTTGAAAAAACCTTTTACAATATATTTTCACCTTTTCTTTTTGCATTAACTGCATTTCGGATTCACTCAGTGCTGAGTGCACCCTTAGAAAGCCTTTTAACCTGGCTGGTAAGTGAAAACTTTCTAAATCTCACATGCCCACAGGGTTTTCCACCTTAATTAATTAATAACCCCCTCCTTGTCCTTTTAACTGGGTCATGAATTAATTTAAAAAGTTAATTATGCAATTCTTTCCTTTCCCTTTACTTATGCCTTTCATCCCTGTGTCCATTGGCTATAAACAATGTAGAAATAAGGCCATATAAGCAGGAATGGTGGTTGTAAGCCTTGGACTGCTGAAAAATTAGAAAAAAATCCAAACACATCTCATCCCTGTTTTTCCCTTCTCCCTTTTTTGTCCTTCTTTCTATTCCAGGCTTTAGTAGGCTTTATGGAGATCAATAAAACTCACCAGAAATTTAAGTAATAAACTGAGTTATTGGGTCTTTTTTTAAAAAAAGAGGAAAAAAAATAATGATAGATGTAAGTGGGCAGAGACTATCAGGTGGGGGAAAAAAACCACCACCAAAATAAGCAAATGGCTTCATTTCCTTCAACTGATGTACTCTCTCCTTTATTTAGAGTGTAAAAGAGTTTACAGAAGGAAACTGACTCATGTAGGACATGTAGGTATAGAAAATGCCTGGTTTGATGTTTCTTTTTAGGCATAGAGAAACAAGTAGGATAACAGTCTGCAACAGCTTTTCATATCCTCCCTGAGTGATGTGCAGAACAAAAAACCTGTTGGTTTTTCTTTCCATCATCTCTAAAATTATCTTCTCTGAATTTTTACTATTAATGGACATAAAAAAATTTTTTACCCATTCTTTGATCTTTGTCAATGCCCAAAAGATGAAAATTAACTGTGAGACTGTCAGCCTCCCAAATACATCCTTGTGGATATGCCTTCAAACAGAAACCCACTAAATTAGCCTGAGCAATAAGTGCAAAACTTTCTGAGAATGTATGACTGGAAAGTATTTCCTAGGTCAGGTTGTTCAGTGTTCACTATTATGGCCAGTCAAATGTTGCTCTCTCTGTGTCCAGTATTTTAATTAGTATAATCAGAAAGCTTTACTGCCCACTCCCACATGGACTCAGTGTGTTTTACCAACTTATCTAGGTAGGTGCAGAAAGACCCCAGGACTTTGTTAACAATAATGTTTCCTCTTTGACAAGTGAGGGAGCTGAAACACAGAAAAACGTACCCATTGAGACTATGGTGCAGACAGGAATAGGATCCAGCATCTGAATCCCTGTCCATAGCTGTAGCCACCAGATATATTGCAGAATGCTTCTTTTTAGCACTACTGTTTCCGAGATTAATATTTCATACAATCATCAAGACAAAGGACAAAGGTTGCCATAAGGCTGCAATATTCTGTACAGGAAGTAGTATCTATAGAAAGAACACTTGCATCAAATCTAATATGCACAGCAGGGACCATTTACCTTGGCACAGTGCCCATTAAAGCCATTGCTTTCTTCTTTTCCTTCTTCTTCTGGAGTAAGTGACAAATTTCAAACCGTAAGAACATCTTAACTTTGTAAGCAGATAACAGGAAATATGACTATGAATGAACCTGCTCTGAGGATTAGCTGAGGTGAATGCCCATTGAAAATGCATAAAGGTTTCAAATGTTACTCATGTCACTAAGGGGACGCTGCATATTCATTAAGGTATCACAAGGAGCTCATTTCATATTAATGGAGAGGTCATACATCCTTCCAGAGGAATTCCACTGCAAAGCTGCACAAATCAACGTGCTATTATTTTAAGTGTTACCAATTTAAACCTCTCTAAATTCACAGAACAGCCTGAATTTGCAAAATTATTTAGTCACTAAAAATATGTTAGTGACTCTTTTTCATCTTGCAGAGGTATAAAAGAAACATAGCAGGTGTTTTTATATATTGAAACTCAATTCGTACTGCACATTATGTCTTCCCTTTTAGTGCTCAGGAAAGCTGTAGACATTATTTAACATGAACACACACACACACACAAACACAAACAAACACACATGTGTGTGTGGTGTCAGTTTTCTAAGACCACTTTAAAATACAGTCAGTTTAAAATTTGGAGTTTTGTACAACTTGACATTTCTGATCCTTTTAATATTAACATAAGTTCCATTGCCCTCTCATGACAGAAACAGCCAAAAGCTTCACAGATATGTACCATATAAGGATATTTAATGCTTAATAATATTTTGATAATTGAAAACATACAATTATTCAGTACACACAAATTTTCTTCTGGGTGTTACATAATTTCTTGCCTCAGTTTTTACATTTTCTGACAACAACACAGATCTAAATCTTTCTCCCTTTTGCAGGATAAAATGCCCCAGGATTTTATGCTACTGGAATGTATTTTCAATGGAGCTGATTGGAAAGCACTCAGGTGGATGAGGTGCCATAAGAAATTGGCATTTAATTGAACCAGCAGTGCTTTGCATTTGAGGAAGAGCCTAGAGGTTCTTTCTGGTAACAGTGAAAGGTATCCACATGTCCCCACAGGTAGGAACACACATATGTTTCTGTCCACAGGTTTGATAGGGCAGCAAACTCTTGTGCTCCCACCCATTCTCATGAATCTGGAGTTATGAAGGAGCTGCCTCTTTGAACTTGAATTTCACATTTTCAAAGAGTCAGGCTAGCTGTCTCCTCAGGAGAGTGTCTAGGCCCTGGCCATGCCATCCTGCTGAACTGTGGCCTTTCTTCACTACACATCAGCATGACAGGGCATTAGGGTAGGCACAGACAAACCACCTGCAACCTCTTGGGGAGGAGGTAACAGCACACTTCTAGGAATCTAGAAGCCGATATCCATCACAGCCAGGGAGGAATTTGCCTGTTGGTCTTAGTGTGCCACAGTCTTGCCTGAATTGCTATTAAGGCAGACTTGGTTTTGACTATGCAGCTGCATGAAGGGTCCATCTGCCTGGGCTTCAGAAAAACAGAGAGCCAGATATTTTGGAAGTCCGGATGCTTAGGGAAGAAGGGAAGAAACAGAGGGATGCAAAGGGATTTGTCCCAAGCCCGAACCCTACAAGCCTGGCAGCTACCAATGAAAATGGCATGAACATGTCAGTGCCTCAGCTTTCTGCTGAAGAGCAGTTATACAGGTGACTAGAGTCTAGTCAATATTTATCTCATTAGCTCTCTGTGGAGGGAAAGATAAAATTAAGGAATGGTCTTACTTTAAAAACAATGATCACATGAGTTTCCTCCATGAAATTTTTCAGAATTTCCATTATGTGATATATTCTGAATAACTGGAAATTGTGCTAAATGAGAAACAAAACCAAGTGGTCTCTGCCAAAATTTCTGTGGAAGGTAAAATTTCTTGTTTCAGCCAGCTATAATTTCAAGTAGGTGTTCTTGAGTAAAGAAACATTTGCAACACATTTTTATATAAGATGGAAAGAAATAGTCATGGATTACTGATGGATTTTGAGATCTGCCAGGATGTTACTGTCCAAGACAATTCTTCAGACACTGTTAATTTTATGCAGTAGTCCCTCAAATTTTGTCTGTTTTGACTTTTACTCTATTCTGTCATGCCATTTCCATGCCCCCAAAGCCCCTTCCTTTCTTCTCTTCTTCCATTCTGCCTTCTGGGTTTTGCAGCTTGTTGAAAAATGAGACCCTCCTACACAACAGTTATACAGTTAGAAACATATTTGAATACACATTTAGGAAACATAGTCTGCGTTGTGCTGCTATGATACCCACTTAAAATTGTTTAGATTAATGACAGTTACATGCCTAATTTATTACTGTAATTATTGTGATAATTTAGAGAAGATAAATGGATATCTATTAGAATTTAATGTAAAAAGCTGTAATTAGTCTGCTTCAGAGAGGGGAGAAAGCCAATGCACATAACTGAAAATCCATTAAGCCAATTATAATGTTACTGAGGCAGAAAATGTACAGCCATCTAAAATACACCCATGACTTTTGCATAACTGTACCCTAAGCATGTAAACCCATCTGTCAGATTCCTTCATTAATTTAATAAACATATCAAGGCAAAAATTAATTAATGCACATAGTTCACACTGAGACTTAGGGTGGGGAGATGGGGAAGAATAAAATTTTGTTGCCATTGAGCAATTATCATGTAAATAAAACAGCAGCAAATGTGTTGGAAGGGACTTACAGTAGAGGAAGGTACACTGCTAATCATGGCATAGGCTTCCTTAGGTATTCCCAGAAGTGTTAAAAGCTGTCTTGGTGCAATTAAAAAAATAATATTTAAAAAAAAAGAGAGAGAGAGAGAGAGAAGACAGCAATTGCTATCACCTATTTACTGTCAAATTAATTCAGCTGCTCCTGAGATGCCATCTGTATCAGGAGAGCGAGGGTGTCACTAGCTTTACGATCCATCAGGAGAAGTGAGAGCACTGTTCTGTTTGATGGCTCTGATAATGGAAAGAAGCTAAGCAATTGCAACAGATACATCATAGATTTTCTCATAATTACCTGACCTGTTACACTGTGTCACTCTGCCGCCAAACACACTGTTTTTATGTCAGAAGCTGTATGGGCATTCTTTACTTTGATCATTCTGTATTCTGCAGATGTCAGCATTACTGTATTTTAATTGACTCTGGGGTAGCATTAAAAAGCACCTTCTATTTCAGTTGCTTAGACCTGATGAGACTGACAACCTGGCATTTATGAACATTAGGCCTTCACGGTAACTGTGTCAGGAACTGTGTTTTTCCTAAATCCCCTAGGTACAAATAGCAAACTGATGTTAGTACACCAGTTGAAAAAAAACCCAGTGTCTATGCAAAGAGCATCTCTGACATTCTCTCGCCATAAAGATGGCAAACTTTTTCACTAAATTAATGTCAAAAGTGCATGTTATATCCCAACGTGCAATTAAGAATTGACCGGTGTGCTGAAAGAGGGCTAGAGGTGGTGAGGACTTAAATTATAGCAAAAAGTGTTGGTAACCTCAAAACAAGAATTTCTTGATAACTTCCATATTCCCAGTATGCCCTGTTAGCCAGGATCATGTTTTCCTCCTCCTGCAGGAAGAGACAGGTAGTTCTTTCAGTACTTAGCTTTCTGTGCAGCATGCAGTGCAATCCACAGAAATGACAGATAAAATGGCAGAACTTTTACAGTCTGCTGAATGGAACTACTTTTTTTTTAAAAAAAATTTCTTGGTTGAGTAAAAATAAACTTGACTGCATGTGAATTGTCCATATTTCCCACCAGGCTTTACCCAACAATGTCTTTACTAAGAAATCCAGAAACTCTACAGGTACCATCAAGGTGTTGAGCTTGCTGCTTGACTTACTGTCAATAGCTACCAATAATTATTAGAGAAGTGAACTCAGAGCCTCAGCATTCAGTCCTTGTCTCCTTCACTGCTGCTGCTTTAATAAACATTGCACAATGTGTTGTGAAACATCTCTTGCTTCACTGATAACATACAAGGACAGCATGCCTTTCCTCCATCACTCCCATGGGCAGGGATGCAACCCTCACTCCTCCTCAGTTTCCAATGAACCTGGGTGCAAATTATGCTTACCCTTTAGGTCCTGCCATTCAGATACCAACAGACTTGGTGGTTGCTCCTCTTCAAGTCCCAGCATTATATTATCCCCTTGCTGATAAACTATGTCACAATACTGATGAGCTGTGGTAAATACATCTGCCTTCAGACACTAAAAAGTTACCGTGTTGTGCATATGTTTATAGATCAGTCATGTGCAACACCAAGAGGTATGAGGCACCTAATTTGCACATTTCTTTTGAGTGTTGTACTCACAAGGGTCCTAGAATAAATCTGCAAACTAGAAGTCTAATGTAGTCATCTAGGAATCGAGAGTAGTCTGCATTGCTACTTTTCTCTTACTAGCTCCTGCACATTTCAGGACCATGGTGGATCATGCTTCTGGCATTTGCTTTCTGGATAGTTTTTGAAATGGTGTTTTTTAAACTGCTGACTAGCAGTGAACTGTACCAACTGATCTAGAGAGCTGACTTTAACACAGCAATAAGGAAGGAATCATTAGCAAACTAGTAACCATCCTCCAAATTTCACATAGAATCAAATCTCTATTTGCACTGTATATTTGTAATTGTATCTTTTGTCCATTGTTGTAAAATGAACTGGGATCAGTTTTGTGACCTCGACAAACAGAAGACAAGCTGTCCATTCAGTATAGTAGTACCAAAGGATATTCCCATCCCACTTGTAAAGGTTGGGAGGCTACTTTACAAGTGGAGAGGAGCTGTGGGCTCATCTACTCATTTTGCAACCCAATTTTTTCCCAGTTTGGAAAGAATGGTAGAAATTTGAAACATACATAAGAGTCATAAAAATGTTTAAAGACACATAAGTGTCCTCTCTAAGAAGCAAAGAGCAAGAATTAGAGTTTTTAGAAAAATAAGACTGAGAGAGGTTAACTACAAAGAAATAAGAGTGCCTGTTGGAAAAATATAGCAGCTTCTGTCACTCAACACTCTCACAAATTCAGGTCTTGCAACAACCACTTGCTGGAATTTGAAAGCAAGAATATTATAGTATGTTTTTGTAACAGTAATTGTGATTAACCATTAGAGCAACCCAAGAAATTATCAATAATTCACCTTAGCTTCTTAAAAATCAGATTTTTGATTTGTGAATTACTGTATTTAACACACGTTTGTCTGTGCAGCAGTTTAGGTGCTTGGCTGATTCTTTCCAGCCTTAAACTCTGAGTTTTGTCCTTCTCTCTTGCCTACTCCCAGCCTTCATGTTACAAAGCTTGTGCAGAAATCCTGGTGGAATCATTCCCTAGGCTCTCCCTTAGGTTCGTAGATACATAATTGAGCATCCTGGAGTTCCTTCCTTATAAAGATGAGACCCATTCAAACCCTTTTTTTTTAAAGCAAAAGAGAGCATATTTCAAGGAACATATTTCTGTTTGGTCAGTTACAATATTTCACATAAAATATATAAGAATGTCTGGAATAGGTCAGACCATCTAGTTATATATCCTGTCTCTGTCAGTGAATGATATCTGGGGAAGATAATGAAAATCAGAACATGTGTAATGATGCTTTCTTCCCAGCACAGATTTACAGAAAACAGCTGACTGAAGTTTGAGATCTTCCTGAGCAAGAACTGGTATTTTTGTACTGCAAAATCTTGCACAAACCTTTTTTTCTTCAGCAGCTATTTGGAATCCATGGATGCTTTCACACTATTTTCCACTCTATCTGTGACAAGAAAGTACAAAATTAGAAATCACCCATATTTTCCTTTTGAAATTCTCAGCAGCATATTGATGCCACTTAGTTCCTGTATTGGAGGAGACAGTAAACTGCTTCAAATAGATTTTCCCTTCAAAACTTTTCAGATCTCCATCATTCCTTCACTTGTGGGTTTTTTTCCCAGATCTAGATATTATTTGAAAAAATAACATTTAGTTCCTTTCCTTGATAAGAAAGGATATCCCTGGAGTTTTCCTAGTGCTGTACAAAGAGAACTTTAACAATGGTGAGGCTTCCCCACACATCCTATGGGGAACTATTCTGAATTCTTGCAGAGCTCATCCCAGGAGGCTGCCTTATATGATGGAAGGGAAAGCAGACATGTTGCTGCAGCCCTTGAGATGATTTTCTACTGTTTGTTACCCCAGATTAAGAGAAGATGAATACCACTAGAAGAAACCAAGACTGAATGATCAAATGAGGCTCTGCCAATTGTTTAATTTCCATCACGATAGAGACAAAGTCTTTTAAACACAGTATTTGCAGAATAGATATTTAGATGAATTCTAATACTAGTTTTAGATATTTTAGTCTTTAAAAAATGATTCAGAGAAAGTTAGTGTTTTTTGGTTGTTAGGGTTTTTTTCCTTCCTACCAGAGAAAGTTGTAATTTAGCTTTCTCAGTTCCCTCCTGTAATCTTAAAAGCCACTCTTGCATATTGCGAAAAAAATACAATACATGGAAAAAACATATACTCTATTATTAGAATGGTTCTGCCCATAAATTAATATAAGATTTTGTCACCTAGGACTGCCAATTCCAAGATCTTGAAACAGGCATGCAAAGCTAAATGAGGACAATTCTGAGAGAAAGATGGATCCCAAGGTATTTGAAGCCCTGAGGTAACAAGCTGGCCTGAAAATCTAGTGGGAGGGGAAAAGTAATTAGATGTTCCAAGCAAATTGCCCCAGATTTATTGATATTGATTTAAAATCCAGATAATCCTCTGTATGATTTCCAAAGGAACTGAGCAACAGTCTTATTTTAAAAGTATTAAAAAATATGATAAAGCAGTACTAGTCACTGATTGTACCTACTGCACATGCCCAACCACTGTAATACTTTAGTCTGGCAAAATGATAAAGCCATCTTCATAGAGATGGAACTTTTTTCCCTTTGCAAGCTTTCAGCAAAAGCAAGAAACAAAAATACTCTACAAAAAACAAAACAAAACAAAAAAAAGAAATAACAAAATAACTTCTTGTTCTTATCTGCCACTGATAGGGAAAGTATCCTAAATGTATACCTTGTTATTGAAATCTTTCAACTGATCCATGCTGTGTGTCTGCTTACTACCCTTTTTATCTTTCCTTAGGACAAAGCATCAAAGGCAAATCAATCTCACCTAACCTTTTTAACGTTTTTATTTTCAAAGGGGTAATAGGTGTTCTGAAGGAAAAAAAATCCCATCAGTTTAGTATCCTTCTGGCATTGACAGTCATGAGGCATTTATTTATTTGGTTATTCCATGAGTTTTAGAGCACACTGAAATGATGACAGCTGATCTAAGGAGTGGTTAGGTTTTTCAGAAATCATATGACTGGATTGATCATGAGGTTCTCCCCCTCTCTGCCAAACAAGGATCTTCGAGGTTCTCATCCCAAACTGCTGTTACAAATGATGATAACCAAATATTCTTAAGGGTATGCACATCTAGTCACCTTTTTGAAATAATTACAAATAACAGCTATGGCAGAGAATTACACAACCTAATCACATTATTCTAGAAAACCTTTCCCTTTTGTTGCTTTTGGTTGCACAACTCTCTAGATTGTTTTGCCAACCTTTAAGGGTAAAGGTCACCAGCAGTGCCTACTTCGGACTACTTCTGCTCTCCTTTCCTCCTTCTGGGGACAGCTGCAGCACCAAAACACAATTTTGAGAGGGAATAACAGCTTGTAAGAGGCAACCCACAGGCATCAGGGGTGGCCCTGCTGGGGTGACAGACAAACTCTCTACCAGAAGTCGCCTTTGTATAAAGTTTATGTCAAGCTAGGTACTTTCTATATGAGATTAACAACCTGTAGTGCTTGGTATTGCAGAAGCAGTTCACTCAGTTGTTTACTTTTTTGGGCACAATTTTTCTTTGTTCTGCAGCTGCAGTGAATCACAGATTAGTAACAGCATCATATGTGGCATTTTTGGAAGACACATGAGGCATGGGAGAAGCTATGAAACAAGGTAATTATGCTTAGATAAATGACAAAGATCATTATACAGTTTTCCATTTTTGTGGTTGGCTGACTCTATTGGATCCCATGTTGTCTCAACACTCTCCATTCAGTGCTATATGTTCTTTTTTTTTAAAAAAAAACTTTCCCTTAATGATTTGCCTGACAATATTTTACAGAAGAAATAATGAAAATATACTTTTATTCTTGAGGGAGGGAGAAGTGATTTACCTACATGCTTACACTGAATCATAAGCTGAAGATGTTTTCTGATTATGTGATCTACTCACAATCTCCACAACCTCTAGTAAATTGATCCATATTATTTCCCATTTCTTTTGTAATTCAGTAACTTTTGTATTTGCACTGTGGCTTTATATTGTAAAGTCCCTTCAGGTAGAAACACCTCCTTACTCCTCTTTTTTTTTTTCATGCATGATATACCTTACATGGACTCACAATGAAACTCTCTCAACTCTTTTAAGTTTCCCTGTGAGAGAGAGATACAGCTCCACTCATGAGTGACTTTATTGTATTACAGTACTTTGATTTTCTCACTTTAGGTCTAGTAACAATGAATGTGAACAGGTCAAACCCAGCAATGTTTTTCCTGTAGATCAACAACAGGATTTATGAACTCCCATGTGTTGTGGGAGATCAAAGAAGATTACAAATGTTACCATTTGTATGAATGTTTTGCTTTCCAGAAACCCATAAGCCTTTACGAAATTTCTGCTGTGTGAAGCATGCCATGATAGAGGCATCCTCTGTCATGGAGGATGTTGATAGCTCTGTTTCATGGAGTTAGCACAGCTGTAGCTAAAGTGGAAAGGAGAAATTTTGCAAAGAAGATTTAAAATATTATTTATGAAAGAATAGATAGGAAGAGAACTCAATATAAATTGATTGAAAACATATTTAAAGACCAATTTATGCCTGTACATCCCAAAGACCTTATAAAAACCCACATGACAATCTATTTTGAATCTAGGCCCAGCAATCACTCAGGTCAAGGGGGAAACTTGACCGGCTTTAGTAGAGGCTGGAACCTGGACCTTAGTCTGCAAGAGGAAAAATTCCTCACCTGACTTGTGTATAGTGGGTTATATAAAAGTGATTAAGAAATCAGCCACCATACCATTTCAGTGGCAATGTCACAGAAACACTGCCAATTACTGAGTCACTGACCTAATTTAGAACCAAGGTATTACTGGAGAATTAGATGATAATAAATACTAGAAGTGATGAAGGAAGACGAGAAGTTTTGAGCCAACAAGTCACTCTCTTTTTAGAGAATCTGGAAAACATATTGCTCAGTCTGGCAAAGAGCAGGCAATTAGCACCACTCATATCTCAGTAAAAGTGGGGGCTTAGCAAGCTTAGTTAATGTCTGCACTGGCTGGGACTAAAAGATTACTCGGATGGATGTGGGTTAGGTGAATACATCAACCAGACTGTAACCTTCTAGCCAGCATGAATGGAAAATGGAGGTACAGTCTCAGATCTGAGTCGATGAACAGTGAAACCTTGACTCTAATGACCACTTGTGTTTGTGCTACCACACAAATATATAGGCTTCTTTTTTTTCTTTTTCAAGTTTTTTGTGTGCTGCCTTCAGAGAGCAGATGCAGCAGACATCTTCCAAGGATAAGACTAAAAATATCACACCAGATGAGAGAGGCACTCCTCAAATGGCCTTGCAGAGAAATGTTGGCGAGGAGCACTGACATCCAGGGAGGGATGGGGCATGGAGTAAGGGAAGAGCATGAGGGAAGGATGCACCCTCTCCTGACTCTTCCTCTCTGAAGGTTTTGAGGACCCTCTCACCTCGTGTGCTTTCCAGAGAGATGCAATACACATAGTTGGATGCAAAAGGATTTCTGATACCGAGAGAAGGCTATGGGACTTCTTTAATAGAGATGAATATCTGCATTCTCAGGGAATGTGGGACATGACTTGCACATCCTTAGTAACACTTATAACTAATGAGCATCTGGAGATTTTGTTTTGCGTTTCAGAAAGAATTATTTAATTAAACAATTGAAAAGGCCTTTACATAACAGGATTTTTCCTCTGCTAAAATAATTTAACTGTTCATTTTTTATCAAAGGAATAAAAGTAAATGAATGCTTGCTAATTGTTTTGATAAGAACAATAGACTGAATTATTGGAAGAAAATAGGAGGGAAATATGCAGGGCTGAAATATCTATTCTTAATAAAAACAAAAGATTCTTCTTAAGGATTAAAAATAGAAGTATAAAAGCACATGCTCACCAGAATGAAGCCACGCATCTATGTATAAAACCAATTGCAGAAATGAGAATCAAGGAGCAGGCAATGCAGTTGGTAATGTTCATCTCAGACAGAGAAACAGATAGAACAATACAGAAGTAATATGTGCTTTCGGATTAAGGATAATATGCTGCAAAAGAGAGAGCTGTATTACCAGAAATACATCTGAAGGTTCTGAAAAAGTCAAACAGAGCAGCATTTGTCTACGGCCACTCATCCGAATGACAACATTCCCTGGGAAAAAAAAAGTTTGCCCTTTTCTCTATTTTACTTACTGTGTGTTCACAGCCTTGCTGATGACCTGTGCAAGGACACTTCTGATATATTTGATACTCATGCATTTTTCTTGATGAAGAAATGCAGAATTAGACCATGGGTCAAAATCTTGTCTCTGCTGAAGCCAGTGTTAAAAATATCCCAACTTCTGGCTCATCTACTTACTGTCTCAACCACATCTATGTTACAAGTCCGAATCCTTTTTCAAACTGCTTTAAAAAGGACTTTATTCTGACTGAAGAAGTAAGAAAAATATTATCCTGCCTGTAATACTAAATATGTCATTTTTCTGCTTACTTTTCAACTGTAAGTGCCTGCACATATTTATTCCTTAACCAGAGGTATAAAACACATCAGTATTCCTGCTTCCTGTGATCTAGTAGGTTACACCATCTGCTAAATTAAGTAAATGCATTAAAGAGATCTACTTGAAAATAAAATAACCTAATTCTAGCATATATATATATATATATCTTCAGTAATATGAGTAAAGAAAAATAATGTACATGATTAAGGCAGTGAGAGTTCATTCTGCAGCCATATGAGGTACTGGCACAATTTCCCTGTAAAATCTGGAACACTTGGTATATGTTACTGAGATTTATGAATGACAGACATGACCAAAGTCTGTCATGTACTCCTTTTCCATTATAGCCACTGAATGGCTATGTGATGGAGCATCAAAGCCCTTCAAATGTATGCTTTTCTTGGCTGTTCTTAGGTTAGGCTCTGTGTGGATTCAACTCTGATGATAAGCCCTTGAAAATGTACAGGCATTTTGATCACAGAAAAGCAAAATGCTGTCTATGAATCTAAACTGCAGTGAACTAGATCCTCCATAATGTTGGTGAACTAGGTAAGTGTTTCAAAGGGTCTCTAACTCTACTTCAACATCAATTACCAAACTGCATCTAAGAAGTTTTTACATAGGAACTGAGAGCAAATATATTAAACTCCTCTCCTTTTTTTTTCTTTTTTTTTTTTTCCCTCACAAAGGCATGCCAGGATGCCCATTTTTTAATAATAATGAATGAGTAGTCCCAATTGCAGCTCTCCTTTCAATCAAGGCCACAGGCTAAAAACCTAAAAGACAATGGTAGTGAGAGCCTCCTGGGATCTTGGACTGCTGCATTATTCCATCTCTGATATGCAAACCTAAGACATAACAAGAGTTAAAAAGGCTGTGTCAGGAATATCAACTCTGACATTTCTCTTTGTCACTAATTTTGTACAGTTATGTTACTGAACTCCACATAAGCAGTTCATTTATACCTTGGAAAAGGAGGGAAGGAAAAACAAACATCATGTGTAACAATAATGTAGGAGGCAGCAAAATTTGTATCAACAATTCTGCCATAGTACAAGGGCATAGATGTGTTTCAGTGTTTTATAGGAAGCTTGCATAAGTGAGTCTTTGAAAACTAGGCATGCTACTGTACATGTACAGATAGGTTTGTCTAGCCTCAGCTTTTCTCTGATGGCCATTTCTGCAGTATGTAAGTGCCTCACAACAAATTATATTGTATTCAACATAGAATCCTTTGCTTCCTCCTTTATAGGGCTTTCTTGCATGTGCAGGTATCTCCACACACATCAGAACATATTCGCAATATATACACATAACAGCATATATTTTGTATTATTTTTATTGAGAAAGTTTATTAAGATTTAATAACCAAATATACTTTTCTGACATTTTTTATGTAAATTTAATAAGAAAAAAAAAAGTCTATGCATTTGTATTTTGACCACTGTTGTATCTGCATCTGTAGCTTGATAATATTTAAGAAAATCTTTTCAGGCTCTAGGTTAATGTAATTTTTTCTTTAAACTAAGTGCCTGAATGATTCCTGGAAAAACACATGTTTAGTTTCCAATATTTGTCAAACACTGGATTAAACAGTGTGTGAACAGAAAGGTGCTGAACAGAAATTGCCAGGTGAGACCCAGTACAAGAGCCACCCTGTCACACCTTTGACCCCGTGCATGCAGCTGGCACCACACAGATGCTTGGAGACATGGCAAATGTCCTAGCCCAGCTTCCATCTGCTGTAAAAAACACTCAGGCACAAAGGGGAGCCCAGCTAAGCCTGGTGAAACTGCTGCTGTGCCCTCTGGATGCCAGAGACAACGTGCAGCAGTAAAGCTGCCCATATGCCCTTTGTTTTCACACTATCATAGCTAAGTTGTGAGGCCTTATTTAACAGGTCTGACAGCATAACCTACATGGAACAGCTTTTTCGACCAGTTCTGAGCATTGATTGTACTTTATTTATTCGGCACTTGAGCTATCAAAGGGAAAAAGTGCCTGTGGCAAGCTAGGTTGCAGTAACAATCTGTGCATTTTAAACTGTCTGCATCTACTTAGTTACTATAACTACTCCCAACTGCGTGATTAAATACAAATGATGTTTCCATATATTAACTGCAACCTTCTTTCCAATATGTGCTGAACATGATACTTAAAACATAAGACTCTTGAATGGAATAACATTTATGGGAGTAATTTCCCAAACGTGTATGATTATCACTTGCAAGGATGTATACACCAGTTAAAATCCACAGTATGATGAGAAATCATTTCCAATCTGCAGAGAATGGAAACAGAATTAAAATTCTGCTTCTGCAGAAAGAAATCTCTCATATAAATCATTTACCTGTTCATCACTCAGACATTAATATAGTGCTCAAATTTGTACATTCTGCATGCAATTAATGTATAAACATTATCTATTTTACTATATTAATATGTACTAATGTTTTACATAGTGGATTTAACATTTGAAGTTACCTTTGATTCCAGTTCTATTAAAATCCAAACAGAAAACAAACACAAGAATGCCCCCCAACAAAACAAAACCACAAACCGTGAAATCAAAACATTAATCAATGAACTGCTGATCCTTAACGGAGGGGTACTGTTAATGTATCTTGAACAGAAGAACTAGGAAGCCACTGAGGTGTATTAAAAATGGGATAAAATTAAGAATGGTAGATCACTTCAAATCAACCACTTACCTCCCTCATTCTAAGAGCACTTGCTTAGTAAGCAAGGGAAATTTGATAGCTCTGTTTAATCATAACTTTCATAACTCATTTGATAGGGCATGTAAAAAAGGTCAGTAAAGCAAAGCAAGCAACAGAAATCTATTGCTCAGAATATGAAGAGGGAAGAGGAAGTGGCAACATGAACTGCAGGACTTTGTCTAAAATTGATTCCTGAGTGACTGTTGGCATCACTTAGGGACTACCCACCCTGAGCTTTCATACTTTTGAGTATATATATTGAGCTTTATTTTGTATGTTTTATTCACAGTCTGTTTAACCACAGAATGAGCAATATGAGAGAGACGTCGGCATGAGAATGGCAAACATGCTGCTAGGATGCAGAAAGAGATGTGTCTCCAGCAGGGCAAGAGCTGCTGGCTTTGCATGTGACATCAGGATTAGCTAAATCTGAAGTCATGTGTACTTCACAACCCCATTCAAAAACACAGACTCACAGAGAAGCAGGTGCAGGGGGGGCACTGTGGGTGATGGGAGGAACAGTGCTCACATCAAACCTGCTGGTGGTCTGAAGAAGGACCAGCATGTTGTCAGCTTCTTCAGCCTATTCTAATAACTGGGCATTGCTAGAGGCTGTTGCTGAAATCTCCCTCAACATAGTTTAGGAAGACTATCCTCCAGTGCCTGTAGTCCACTCATGAGGTGCAGAGAACTGAGAATATCTCCCCATACTTGTTTTTTTGGGAAGTAAAGCGTGTGGGTGTCTTTTATGTCATGCTTAGTGCACTAACAGGGAAGAGTCAGTGTATCAGTTTTCAAGATCTTATTCCAGAATTAAAAAAAAAAAGATTTTTTTTTTTTAAATATATCTATTCCTGAACATCATTGAAATAAGGAAAGAAATGCTGGTGCTTGAAATTCCTTGCCACTGTTTATGGGAGGACTGAAGGTAGGTCTGATTTGTGCTTTCAGGCTGCAGTTACAAAGCAGACCTGTAGAGAATTTCAACTTTTCTCTCTTCTGACAGATACTATTGATCTCACCATCTACTGGTACTTCTTTTAGTCCACAGTGAACAAATTTCTATCAATGTACCCCATGCAAATGCAACTGCTTGCATGTGACTCATCAGCTGGGAGTATTGTTTAGTCAAAACAAATAATGTATTACTCATAAAGCAACAAGTGTGCTTTGCACAGTAAAAGGTTTAGAGGTGTTATCTGACTTTTGCAAGGAGATGAAGCAGGAGAAGATTATTTACCCTTCCTCCTTCTCCTTCCCTTCTATGGAGAAGAATTTTTCTTCTCATAAAGCATGACGTAGAAGAGGCTGGACCAATACAAGCACTCAAAAGAAAAAGACCAGTGAAAAATAATAATAAATTCATAAGGTAGAACAGTCTTTAAGAAATGTGAGCATAGTGTCAGGTTTTTATGTTTCAAAGTAACTGCTGTTACAAAAAATGAGGGCAGCTTTTTATTAACATTAAAAATATTCCCTGACCAAACCTGAAACAAAATAGACTCACAAAGAAATAAAAAATATGATACAACTGTTATGTGGCATATTTCTATCTACTAAAATTTAAGTAGACTAAGTTTTACATTACCTCATATTCTTTCTTCTCAGGTGTTCATGATTCTGAGATGTAAAGCAAGCAGATTGAACATGTCAAAGTCTGCAATTTCTGTTTATTTTTGTTTATTGGGTGTTTTTTTTCCTTTCTTTCCTGGCTGGACAACAAATATTACACCTAACATTTCAAGTTTAAAGACTACAAGCTGTTTTTGTAATGATCACTGCATTTAGAGAAAAGCATTGAATCTGACAGATTTGTGTAAGAAACGAGTTTTGTAGTTAAGTGTTTTGTGTTTCTTTATCTTTCTGCTTACAATATCAGTAATATATTTTGCTTGAGGTCTAAAAATATAGCCTTTTTGGATTCAGTCCTTAATGAAAACAGAGTATTATACCATGAAAGGTGACCTATTGAAGGCAAAGTGCTAATAAGTTGCAGATTGTTCAGCATGACCTAAACCCTTTTTTTATTGAAAATGAGATCTACAAAGGTACTTTGTAACATGTTTCATAAGGTCTTAATTTTGCCCAGCACTAACAGGGCCATTAAATCTACTTAGAATCTGGATTACAAGAAAACAAGGATATTTGTCTTCTCTTTTACCTTTTTCTGAAAGCAAAAATGCATGCCTTGCATACTGCCTTAAGATGTTTTCTAAAGAAACAAAAGAAACTTGCTAAGGCCTCCTCTCTGGGGGAAGACTTACAGGGAAAAAGGCAGGGCCAGGGGGGCAGAGGATGAGCTGTGGAACAGACTTCTTTTTTTACCATTAATTGTGGCTGATTGTGCAACTCACGAGAGGCCTAACAACCACTCTCCTAATGCAGACAAGTGGTTGGCTATGGAGCAGCCACAAAATCTTATGCCCTCCATTCCCTGCTTAGATACAAAAGCAGTTGCATTTCATGGTTTCACCCATGTCACAGGTGAGTCCATAACAAGCAATAAACCTGCTGTCACTGCTGCTCACCAAGGTTTCTGCTGTTGTGTCATTGTGACTTTGCAGGGCCACCCACCTATCCCTCAGTTCACCTCTTAGACTCACCTGCTGGTGCAGGTTCCACATCTGAACCATTGATTCTTCCATGCCACTTGGGTTCTTAAGAGCTCGGAGCATTGAGTGTTGGGGTGCCTCGGCTTAAAGATGTCACAAGAAAATAGATCAGTCTGTTTCATTACAAATTTCTCCACAGAATCACCATCTGATCCAGTTTACAGATGTCCCTGTTCAGGGAATGCCCACCTCCTCACACAGCACCATCCTAACAAATCAAAGGCTGGGTATTTTTCCCTAGATTTACAATCTGTTCAAATCAGTCACCTCAATCATATTTACCTGCAAGAAGGAAAATTAGGTTCAAATCGGTGAGGGCAGTAAATGACTTTTGGAAAGCTCTGAGGGCATCTTCCTCAATGTTCACATTTTTTCTGCTGCCATCTTTTCTGTTTCACTTCTTTTCTGTGAAGACCAACTGGCAGGCCAAACTAAGAGAAGAGGACAATGTTTTACTCGGACCCATGATACGGGGGCAGGAGTTTCACTCTTGTTAGCAGCCTTTTTTCTGACCTCAAGCACGTCTCTCAGGGCACCAACACCTGAGAAGGAGTGGGTGCAACCCCAGTATCATCAGAGCATGCTTTACCCTTTGGGATTTGTGCCAGGCATGCATGGCACTGGCACTCTTCTATATAACATCATGGGAGAACCACGAATTGTTGAGAGGAACAAAAATTCTGAGCAAGATGTGATAATCCACCTGTCCTCTTTCTCTAATATTCATAACTCCATGAGGGTACCTCATTTAATATTTAGTGATTATGGAGAGCTGGAAACTGGGGACTCAGATCTTATGAAACACAAGGATCCTTGTGGAGTCTCTGGATATTTATGGACCCTCATCTTACTAATTAATTCACATCCCACACATAATTCATTTATAAACATATCATAAAAATGATTCCTTTACCAGTTTTAAGGTTACCCGAAGTATATATTCAGATTGCAAAGGAAGATGAAGGAAAATAATCAGTGGGTATTGTCTTCACATGGTACAACAGAATCATTACTCCAGTTCCCCACTTGTAAAGCTACCAGTAGCACAACGTGGGCTGTTTTTTCATGCTTTCCTCATCCCAGCAAGCAGGAGAAAAGGTGGAAACTGCCTCATGCAGCTTTCTTGGACCTGTTTCCATCTACAGTGAGCATCGATGAGGTATTCTGAACTCCTGGTGCCAAGGGGTTTCCTCTCCCCTTTCCTGATGTGTTTTGGTCTCCCTGGCACTGGGATCTCATTCATGCAACAGCATCAGCTCATGAGCACAAGACTGGGGTTATATGAGACCTGTCATATATTCTGGGATGGTTATACCCCTGGTTGTTGCCTTAGTGGGATAAAAGTGGCCAAAGCCTATGCCCTGACCTCAGCAGCTTGCCGAAGTATAACACAACTTTACACTTTCCTCTTGTGTAAGAACTGAAAGAGCTGATAGGAACAGACAGGGTCAGGATGACACAGAGGTCTCCCAGAAACACATTGTCATGGGGCATTTTGTCATCACACAGACTCCTGTGGCAAAACCAGTAGTTACCCTCTCCTCAGCCTGAGACTGGCACCTGCTCCTCAGCACAGCTGCCACAAAGCCTGGCCAGCACAATTCCATCCCCACTTCCGCACAAGAACAGCCATGTGCATGGTGGTTTGCTTACTCCAGGAAAGAAGTGCAGCAGAGCAGGGAAATAAGGCAGCTCTATCGACTGTCAGGCCTCTGCTCTAACCTCTAGAGCACACTCCACAAATGTTTGAATATTTAATAAAATCTTCTGGGTGTCTGCTTCCTGCAACACTAACTGTTTTAAAGTATTCATGTGTTATTTGTTTATGACTATTAAACAAATCTATTAAACACTCTGCACTTTTTTTAGTTAAATTTTGTTTTTTTCCCCTTTCACTTTAATAATTGATATTGTTTTGGATACATAAATATGTCCTAAGAGTATTTGTCATTTCCTAATGTTTACAGTGGGAATATTTTTTTTCTATAAAACTGTGGGATATTTCTTCCATATAGAGTATGCTTTTCTGTTGCATGCACATTTCAGAAACAGTCACAGACATTGCATCTGGCAAAGGCATGTGAATTTGCAGCAATTGCAGTTAATGCTGTTTGGAAAACCTCACGCTTTAATTTCTCTCTCATCATGTGGTTACAGAGAACAAGGACATCCTTGTATAAAATATTACAGAATTATGTTAAGTGATGGATAAAAAATTTCTGGCATGCTCCTATCTATTTCAAGAACTACTGAATTAGGAATTTATGTCTAACATATTGAGAATAGAGACAATGGTGCAAAGGAGAAAAAAGAGTACAGAGGAACATAAGAATCTCTTAGATAAGGGTCTTATTGCATCAAACTCAGAAATCAAACTGGTTTTAATGAACTGCTTACTTTATGTAAAGAGTGGGTGGAAACTCCAAGCTGCTCTCTAAATTTTGCAGATAGAAATAGTCAGGAAAGTCAATTTAACTTTTCTGACTGTGGTCAATGACTCATATATGCAATAATTTGTGCCATGAGATTATTATTTTCCTGGTCAAACTCACCAATATGGCAGCGCTACATTCAGTCCACGAGTGACATTGGCTTTTGAAGAAATGTTATGTTGCTGCCAGTGGCAAAGGGGACAACTGCAGGGAAGTCTTGCTCAGGAAAAGTACAAGGAAGAAAAAAAAAAAAAATTCAGCTCCTGAAAGACCGGAAAGGGCGTGAAGCTTTTGGTTTGCATTTCTATGATGTTGACCCTGTGTGGTAGGCAATTGTGAGTCTGCTGGGATGCCTAGGACTAGATCCCAAGGGAGGGTTCTAGTTTTTTTTTAGATTAGACCCTTCACTTCACCTGACATTACTGTCATCTTGCTCTGCCCTTGCTTCTGTGGCAGAGGAGTGAGAAAGAAAGAGCTGGAGACAGTGGAGAATCAACTATTAGACACTCAGATAACTTCTTGTGATGGCACAGTACCTGGCCTTTGTGCACAAAGGGACGAGACTCACGAGGTGTCACTGCAACTTAACACTTATCTATGAGGTTTTCTAAACTAGAAACAGGAGACAATGTATGGATATTGAAGAACACTTGGAATAATGCAACATACAAATTGGATTTGTCTAGCATCCAGGGAATCTCTGAAAAAGCCGAGAGGGAAAAAAACCACGACTGCATTGAAAAATAAAGGCAAATTAGACCACCATTTGACTCTCTTCAGCAATTTTAAGCAAGAGAACAAAAGTTACATGTGCTTTTGCACATCAGTACTGAAAAATGAGCCAGGAGATAAATCTCCTGGAGGTGGCTGCTTGCTGGAACAAAAAACCTCAGAAATCACAAGTGAGGCTGGTCTTTTGGATATAATCTGGAGTGATTTACAGGACAGAATAGTGACTACAGTACTGAATTTGAAGAAGAGAAACTGAGTAAACAATGGAGTAACTGGTCAAAAATGAACAAATAAAAAAGCAAAAACCTCATAAAAGCAGCTTTCCAAAACAAAAGAAGCCCAGATGCAGACTGGAGGCTGTTGAAAAATTAAGTGCTAGAAGCCAGGTAAAAAGTGTTCTACAATTCAGAAAGAAAACAAAGCAATCCAGAAAATCCCTTCAAGCCTTAATTGGCAAGTTGTGCAGGCTATCACATAGAAAAGCAAAATAAAAATAAAAATAAAAAAAAAAATCTGGCCTAGAAAAGAAGAGCAGTAAAACCCATACACACAACAAGCTGAAAGTAAATTTAAAAAAACCCCAAGAATAGAAAACCCCGAAAAGAAAGCTAAGAGTATGATAAGGGGCATCCCAAAGGCAGCCATGGCTGGAAGAAGGCCCAGGGGATTATTGAGAACCTAGGGCCACCATAGTGTGAGGAGGGGACAGAGGCTGGGGTAACTCCCATGTACTGAAGGGCCTAGAGGGGTCTGGAAGCCACGGCCTGGTGCTCTGCCTCCAGCTCTGCCCACCAACGCTGTGTTCAGCAAGGATGTGGGAAAGGGGATGCACAGTAAAAACTAAGTCTGTCTTGTGTGGACAACAGATCACGGTCTGTAAAAACCCCAGGAAAACCTCACAAAACTGAATGAGTTGGAAAAAAGGGGGCAGATGAGCTCCAGTACCAAGAAATGCGGATAATGCATCTCAGGAATTGTATTGTAAACCATGTTTGTACAACACTGAAACCTGAGCTGTAAATGCCAGCTGTAACTGAGCTTCAACTACCAAAAAGAGACCTTGGGAGTCATCACTGGCTGATTTTCTAAATCATTGTCTCAAATGACAGTGAAGTATGCAACAGGGAATAAATTGGGCACCATCGAGCCAAAACATCAGAAAGGCATTATCAGTGAGTGCAAGACAGACTTTTTGCCACCATATTAAGCTAGAATGTGTCATAACTCAAGTGTTGTGTGTGCAGTCCCAGCTGTGTGATTCAGGAAGGACTAGTGGAGTTGGAGGTCATACCGGAGAGAAGCAATGAAAAAGATCCAGGGGATGAGGTAATTGGCTGCCAGAAGGATACAAAGTTTTGGGACCCTTCATTTTGAACAGGAAGAATAAACATGTCACCATCAGGAGGGTGCTGTGTAAGCTGGATACAAAGCTGTTATTGACTGAGCCCTTAAACTCGATAAAGCAAAGAGCTGACTGATTTAAAAGCAAGTGTTCTTTTACCGAGTGCATATGAACTCTTGTAGCTTGTTCCCACCGTGAGGGTGAAGGCAAGCAATACCTGCAGCCTGAGAAAGGCAGAAGAACAGTTCATGGTCAACAGGTCTATAAGGAGATACCAGGAGAACTAGACAGGAAAATACTTCTAGCATCCCGAATCCAACAACTGCAGAAACAATTGCAGTGCAAAGGAAATGGTCTGGCATGAAGTGGCCACACTCATGTGTTAAATGCCCAGTCACTTTTTCTGCAGACAGAGGGCCAGACTGGCTGGACCACCAGTTCTATTCTATTGGGAATATCTTCTCTCACATTCTCATACAATGGCAGGATTGGAGTGGGGGAAATGTATAATTCCAGAGTGCACCAAGGAATATTCCTGTCTGTATTCATCTGTGTACCTAGCCTCAAATCCCATTTGTATTGAAATTGCTGAAAGAAATGCTTATATGCCTGTTGATTGTAACTATCTCAGCTACAGCAGCAGCTCATGCCAAAAAGAAATTAAACTGCAAATACATCCAGCCTATGGCTCAAAATTGCTTAGATTTCTTCTATCAATTGACAGAAAGGTGGTGTCATTGGAAAGGAAACAAACAAAAACCTTACTCTAGCAGAAATACGCTTAGTGGTCAAAAATACCTGGAGGGTGAGCTCAGGCCCTTGCATTTGAGGTCACTTTGTGAATTTTTCAACTTCTGAACTACCTTCTTGTAGAAAGCAGAGCTTTCCCTACTCTTTTTGTAGCCATTCCTAATCAGCTGCTGTTCTAGCCCTCATGCCTTTACTAGCGTTTGCTAGACTCTATAACTCTCTGCTCAGCTTTCTTCCATTTTCCCCTTGACTGCATCCAAACTTATATTCTTTACTTCTTCGCTTCTGTGTACTGCACTCAGAGGCAACATACTGATCTGCCAGACCAGGGCAGCTCAGACCACTGCTTTAACATCTTCTTGGATGTGAAAGTCACTCCAGGTTGCCCCTTCCTTCCTTCCTTCCTTCCTTCCTTCCTTCCTTCCTTCCTTCCTGTCTGCCTGCAAAAGGTAGCCACAGACTTCACTCCCTCCCTTGCTATTCTGTTTTTCCTAGATTTGTTCCACTTTCACTCTGCAATACCATTTGCTTTCATGGAGTAAAGCAATATACATGTATATATATAGATAGATATAGATATCCTGATATAGATGAGTGTGCTCAGGGTGCACAGACGCCAGAGGGATGACCATTAGGAATAGCTTTGCTCTTTACTAACAAGATGACGGTTCCTTGAAAAGACTTGTGTGGTATTTCTGGGTTTTCACTTCTAAACTAGTCTAGGAATGTGAGGCAGGGCAGTCATTTGGCACAGAGAAGCTAGTTTTCCCAGGTTGGATTCACATAGGTCAAGTGGGGTGGTGGCCCTGTGATGCAAAATCATATTGCCCTTTCATGTCAGGGCAGCTGGCTCATGTCCCCCCTTCCCCAGTGCTTGTCTGAAAGCGTGTCAATAAGTTACTTGATCCATGCTCTTGCACCAGTCTCTTGAGCTTAACTGCCTGAGAAAATTTGGAAGCATGAAAGCAGTCGATCTTTGTGGGCTGTTTAAAGTCTCCTTCTATCAGGAAATATCAGTGTTTGCACAGCAAAAATCAGGGGAGAGAGAATGAAAGGAGAACATGAAAGAGCTACAAATTATGTTAACACTAAAGTCACAAGTAAAAATTACTATGATGTATTAAAAGCACTTCCTCCTACAAGAATTTCTATTTCCTCCTTAACTTTCAAACCCATAAAACACATGAGCACTGAAGGGAAAATGGGCAAAGCCCACTGGATACTCATTTACTACCAACACTGACAGCTGCAGACACTACAATGCAGCAGCAGACACACTGCCTCACAATTATTGCTGCTCCCATGGCACCAAAATGCAGCCCAGACATTGTCAGTAAATTTGTTTCACATTTTCCTAGAAAGCTCTTGAGGCTGGTTTCTGAAAGAGGACTAACCACCCACTCCCTTTTGGCAGCCCATGGTCCTTGCATGATGCAGTGGTGAGGTTGTGCCAATGCTCTTGTTAAGGTCTCTTCCCTACCCACTTTTAACATGAGCTCCAGCTCTCCCTGCTGCCTTTATTTGGGGTAGAATAGACAGCGCGTTCAGAGTGATATACTTACTTTAATACTGTCATAAACAGATTTTATGGCAGCAGGATCATTTCCAGCCAGGCCTTTGGCAAAACATAAAGAATCCACACTAAGCTTATGATTTCTTCTATGATGTCTCAGACATAAAAAGGGAGAATAGGTTTTTTGGTGTGTCTCATATCGAGTGCCTTTCTAGAGCTTCTCACGCACGTGCTGTTTTCCATCTTAATGGTTAAATATTTCTAAGCCTCAGTCTGTTCACTATGCCTTAAAATTGCCTCCTTTGGCATCTCTAATAACACCTCTTTTGGCTCAGAGGCTGTACTTTTGTCTTTTTCTTTCTACCTTTCCATAATATTTTTTCCAGAGCAAAGTATATTCAGGAAATTATATCCTACTTTGAAAGTGTGTTTACAGCTTGACTACTAGAAGAAGCACAGAGTGGGGAAATTTCATTTTGAGTATCTTCTTAGAGTTGGTGCTGGTTTGGGAGTGGAGATATTAGTGAGGAGGAGAAATGGACAGAATACAAGAGTATAAAAAAATACTTTGGTACCATGAAATGGTGCAGCAAGATAGCTTACGTCTTGCCGATTAGCTGGTAGAGTTGGCTTATGGCTCACAGAAATATGCTGCATCTTTTTAGAAAATGAATGCTCCTTAGAAAAATGAGATTCTATTTTATATTGCTTTATACATAACTTCTAAGCCATCTTGAGTAGACAGCTGTGGCTTTGCTATTTTTGCTACTATGCATGAGAAGTTGTTCTTTCTTACTGCCAGGGCCTGCCACTCAGACCGTGTCAGGTGGGAGGATAGTCTTTGACTATTGATAACTTTCCCACATTTCCTGCTTCTCTAAATATTCTTGTTTCTTGTCTCTGTTCCCAGTCAGATATGGATTTGCAACCCAAAATGAACAGTGTGGTGTGTGTTTTCCTATAAATATGGTCTGCTTCACTCTTCATCTTTGATGAATGTGAACCCATCTAAGCCTCCACATCCCAAACTCTTGCAAATACAAGTAGAGGCGAAAGTACGTGGAATCAAATTTGCAAAAGAAAACTGAGTACACAAAGGAACCTATTTTGGTTTAGGTTTGAATATTAACCTATTTTTAATTTTTTCTCTCTCTGGATATTCTTTTTTTAATATTCTAGCTGAATGCAACCAGTAGAAGTGACTAAGACTCCCCTTAACTCATGGAGTAAAGGCTTCATGACAGCTGCCTCTGTGAGATTTACACTTTATGTAATTTTAGTCCAAACCTCAAATCTACAAACCAATTCAACTGCTGATGTTGAACCTCTTTCAATACAGAACTTGAATCTAAGCACTTTTTGTTCCCATGTTTAAAATATATGGATCATGTGTAAAAGTAAATGAAATGCATTAATTGCTAACATGCTGTCTCAGTATTCTAAACCCAAGTTTATTTTAAAAGCAAAACCCTATTAGTAATTAATATTGATGCTCTTTGATATCAGAAAATCCTCTGAGTCTAGGGCAATTCAAAGTGCACAGCATATAAAGTTAGGGATGCATGCTGAAACTCTAAAAATAAAATGGAGGATGCAAAGACTTGGAGAATAGTCAAGAAGTCTGAAAGAATTCACATTCCTGTATGTGTTCATTTTGAAAAAGAAGCTATAGGAAATACTGAGCTGTGGATTCCAGGGTGACAGGGAAGTTATAAGGTGGGAAGACCAGGAATATAGCAAAAAATGTGAGTGCCTTCTACAAGAAATATTTTTTTATTTGAAAGGCAGCAAGGAAAAGAACTCAGTGGATAAACTTTGCCAAAAATTAGAGCGTTTCTCTGGCTGATAGAGCACCAGAGCAATATAAAATGGAATAAAAGCTGATGAATCACTGTCATTTCTATTGGTAAAAAAGCAATACAAGATCCTTCAATGTCAACATTAGATATGAAATGCGTTTCTTGCTGTATTAAATTGCATTTTATTGAAACAGCCAAGGTATGTTTTAACTCTTGACTTCTCAGAGTGTTCATTTTATGCTGCATGACACGGAGCATAACCTTTCTGTTAACAAAAGGGTTCACAGGAGACCACAGACCCGTTATAGGCAACCTTGTGATGTATCACGTGCTTGATGGGGGTCATTCCTCTGGGAGATGAATGAGGTCGCTGGTGATGAGCCCTGGACCAAGGTTCACATTAAAGCTAGCTGGTCTGTGCCTTGGCATCCAGGAGTGCAGGAAACAGGGAACACCACAGAGAAAACCATGGGCAATCACAAAATGAGTAAACATTTACCTTTTATTCTTACTGTGGGTTTCTTAAAGAAACTCTTGAGGAAATGCTAAAAGTTGTGTAAGGCTTAACCAAGGTACCAAGGAAAAATTGATTGTGAAACGTAAGCTTAGGGTTGTGCCTGAAAAGGGTTGTGAGTAAAATGTTGGTGGGTGAAAGATATATGTTGGAGCAGATAAGGAGTTGTACATTGTTTTGTTGGGAACTTGAGATGATTTATAGCACTAAAAGAGGAGAAAATAAAACTAATCGTCTGGAAGACTGGGCCCTCCACTGTTAGACATCATGATCCCAGAAGCATTCCAGCATGATGAACTTCATCATACAATACTATTGCCTAGTATCAGAAATGTCTAAGCATTAGAAAACACTAGGTTCAAGTTCCTTTAAAAAAAAAAAAAAAAAGGCATTACAAAAGGATTTTAAAAGGTTTAGAAATTTTCAAACTATGACTATTTTAAATATCTATTCTTACTGTGATCAGAAATAAAAATAAATAATACCATTGTTATGCTGATGCTGCATGTCAGTTAATCTGTTAGAGGCAGATTCAAAATCCACTGAAGGTGATAATGCAAATTCTACCTGGTTGATAGGTCCTTAGTAATTTCATATACTTCTCATTACTTTTCTTTCCATGCACAAGCTTCCAATTTTATACCCTTTCTAGCTTCTTAACCCACAGAATATATTTATTTTTCCACCTATTAGCAGTGCTTTCTTATTGGATTTTTGTATGACTGTGGCTTTTTTAAAGACATAAAATGATGCATTATCTTTGCAAGGGGCCTCTCCACTGCCCTGTTGTTCATTACAGAATCCACATACCCATCATCCTCCTATCTACACGGTCTTATTTGCCTGAAAGTAATATAATTACATTTATATGCCATCTATTTCATCTGTGTTTCGTGCTAGTTAAATCAGTTTCTTATGCATTTGTTTCATGCATTCACCACAAATTGATATGTATAACCTATGCATATATTCATCTCGTCAAGTATTCATGTACTGGGTTCCTGTGTTCATTATTGACAGAAATTATTCATCCTAACGAATCCATGGGAACACCAGAAAGAGCATATAACACAAAAATAACTTAAATTATACAAAATGTACCAGGAAATGTGTGTGTGTGTGTGTCCATGTATATCTGTGTGTGTAAAACTAGCTCAGACTGAAAAAGAAGAAAACCTAAAAGAACATTTGTGCATATTGGCTGGATGTGTGGATTTATAGAGCCCTTTTACCTTTCCACCAATGTGATCAGAAGGATCCATGTGCCAAGTGTACAATTCTTTCAGAAAAATAAGAAACAGCACTTTGCACAGTCATTATGTGGTGGTTAGAGCCTTCTTAAATAGAGAAAGAGGAAAACAACCATTAACCCCCTTTAGCTTTCCAAATGTATTCAGTGATTAAAAAGTACTTCTTGTATATATGTGACTGATAATGCAGCTCTTTGGGGTCATCTGTGGGGACAGTGTTCCTTTTTTAAGAAGTGAGTGTTGAGGCCCAGAGTGTGTCACTAGGCAGCTTCCCCCAGTTAGAAAGAGCCAGCCTCTGCTGCTGGGCTGGCAGCCGCACCCAGGAGTCACAGCATATGGCAGTGAAGCAGAGCAGGGACTGATGTGCCTCAAGACGGAAAGGACTGTACTACAATCCCCCTGGGGAGCTTTCCAGGACAGCACAGAGTGGCTGAAGGCAACTCTCCCAACTTTCACCAGAGGTAGGATGTGTGGAGGATAACGTTTATGATAGTGTGACAAGGCTAAGAGAAGCAACATTGCACCCTGAAAGCTCCTGCATTATTCTCATGTGCTAGAACAGAAACACCTAGACTCCAACTATCTTCTCGGTTAATTCATAAGATTTTTAAGGAAGGGCTACCTAGAAATACAATACTCTGTAAAATAAGATTTTGACACTTGAGTGGATTGGCCATGTAGTGCTGATTGCCTCTTTTTACTGCTTTGATCCCAAGATCTTAAAGTGCTTTATAAATATTAATGAATAAAGACTCAGAAATATTCAGTCATTGTGTTTATGCTGTTGCTCATGTCACAGATGGGGGCAAACATATTAAGGCTACAATTTATTCCACCTTGCTTTACATTTCTGTAGATGAGTGAGTTATTGCAGTTCTCTTTCATATTCAGGGAAGGAAATGAGAATTTTTAAGGTGTGACTCATTTAATCTATTTTATACATTTATTTATAAGGAAAGGAATGATGCTGTAGAACTATCTGTTTCTCTGCATCACCTGAGAAGGAACTCTTAAGGTGACTCACTCAGATTTAGACATCTGCCTTGTGTGACTGTAGGAGAGAGACAAGTCCCTAGGAGAGGGACCATGGCTCAGTTTTAGCTGAGCCTCACTCTCCTAATTCCACTACCATGCTTTGATTATATGACAAATACTACACATATTGCAGAAGGTTCCCTCATATTGTACCAGGGTATTGGTTAGCATCTGATGGGAACAATAGGAAGATGGTAAATTTTCTGTCAGTATTCAAAAACTAACAGATTACTGGCAAATGTAAAGGTTATTAGACCAGTGTCACTCTCTGGAAAATAATGGAAATGCTGTTGTTAAATGTCATTATTCCAAAAATGTACAATTTTATCCACTGTCACTATATTGTTGGGGAAAATGTTAACAAAGAAATCCCTTGTAATTTTTTTATGCTTGGATAAAAAAATTTATCACGTATAAACATCTAAAAATGTTGCAAAGTATCTTAGAAACATTGCAAAATATAACATTTATACTAGTGAATACTAGTGAAAAAGTTACCTGTAATCAAAAATATCATGCCAATTACTGAGTATTTGCCTGAGAAATGGGGAGAATGGTTTCTTCCTATATTTTTATAGAGAGAAAATACAGAAGGGCACAATTCTAGATTTTTACTCGAGATGCTTCTTAGAAAATATAAAAATTAAGTATCTGTAAAATGAAGGAAATACAAGGAATGGAATGACAAGACTGCTGTTTTTCAATTCTGGATGTCAACTTGGCTCACAGATAAGCTGGAAAATATTTTTTGGTTGATTTATGCCTCAAAAAAAGTTTCTTTTGATTTATGCCTCAAAGACAGACTTCAGGTTTGGTTGCAGACTAAATAAAGCTGCATGTTATTATTATTATCCTTAATTACCTTTGTCTATTGCTTTGTGATTCTTGAGTTAAAGCAAACTGTGAATTCTGCAAAAGTAGTCTACTCTGTATCAGACTAACAGAAAATGCTGCCATTGCTGAATTTATATATATATATATATATTTAGGACAACAATAAAGCATCTGGTAGGATAGGAAGGTATTAGTCATGAGAGGAAGATGGAATAGACATAGAATAATGACAGAGATGCAGAAAAGAATAAACAAAAGATTACAGTCAGTTGAGCTGGAAGAGACAGCTATTGATTTGAATTAAGATTCCTAATAGGAATCCCAAAGGTTTGATCTTGGGACTAATATTATCTAGTAGTTCATATTTAGGATTTTCAATAAAAACTCCAGCACAGGAGTCAGTAGGTTCTTCATTTAAACTGCTGGTGACATAGAGGTGGCAATTATTCTCATTACAGAAGAATATTGGAAGATCAGGAGAGCAAGAGAACTAGAAATGTGAGTAAGTAGACTAGTATTGAGATCAGGGAAAGTAAGGACTACCCACAAGAACTTTTGCTATGAGTTTTGCTGTTTTGTTTTACCAACAAGAACAATAGCTATAAAAGGTTATTGCTTTAATATAGAAGAGCCAGATCATGTCCATTAGACAGAATGACACGTGAATTTCAGCTGCTAAAATAGGTACTGCAGTTAAAAAAGACATTGCAGATGTCATCTGCATGTATCTGACAACCAGTACTAACTGGGTGAAGAAGTCATGAGAGGTATCTAAGGATCTAACATAAGCCTGGTTTAGAATGAGGTTGCCTATCTTCCAGAGTTGATTGCTTCATTGTATCAGATTTGTAAATGAAGCATCAGGAGACTGAAGACACAACTTCCAAACCATTTTCCTGAGATCAATCCCACTCCTTAACTTTCAGTGACTGTTTAACAATACAGGGAATATTATTTCTCCATCTTGAAAGAAAGTGTTGGCACAAGACGAAAAACAGGTATGAACTGACCATATAATGCTGAAGCTTAAAATCTAAAGAAGTTATATAAACATCCCAGGAGTGAGAATCTGAACAGTATGCTCAGTAGATGTGTAGGGAGTCAACAACCTAAACTAACAAGAGAATTTCATGAGTTTCTGAGCAGATGCTCATTGTGATGTAACTGATTCCATGGCAACAGGGTCTAGAGTCAATGGGGTTTTCATTTCTACATTCACTCTTTCCCCATTTGGAACAGAATTGTTACTAAATACATTTGTTAGCTATTAATTATTAATTGTTTACACATTGATTGTAATTGAGAGAGATCCTTTTTTAATATTATATGAACATCCTAAAGTTTTATAGGCGTTCTAAGTGAACAGTGTTTTCTCTCCAAGAACATCCCTGTAACTGCACAACATTCTCTTTCAAATTCCATTGCTGTTTGACTTAAGTTATTCATATGCAGCCACAAATATTTCATTTTCTAAAATGAAAAATAATGGTCGAGGATTCAGTATGTTTTCACACTTTCATGTAGATAAAAGCTACCTGAGCACAAGTAAAATCCTTTTTTATGTGTGTCTGGAAATACTAGTACTTTTATGTGAAAGACATCAAAAATGTATAATTCTGCATAGCCATGTTTATGTTATTGTATTAGCTTTCCCCTGACTTAGATGAGGCAGAGGATAACTATAATGCACAAAGTATGTCACAAAGCAATGCACAATGCAACTGCGACAGATGTACAGACTTTATGCTGAGGTACATGGACACATTCCCAGAGAAATGCAAGTTGAAATCTTCTCCACTGAAAACTTTGAAACTCAGATGGAATTGACTCAATAAAAATGTTGACTTTTGGCCATTTGAAATTTAAACATCTAGAGTAAACCAATGATTTCAGCTTCTGCCCTAAATGCAGTAGAAGTAGATAAGCATTTCTAGCAGGTGATTCATTCCACCTATCTGAGGAATTTACCATAAGTATTTGCTCTCTCATGATGCCTATAATTTTCCAGAGAGAAATATGACAAGATGCTATTTTATTTATTACCTTATTTCTGTTAAGATAACATCAAGTGAAGTAAAATCTATCTATCTGTGAAAAAAAAACACTTCTTTTGTTCCCTACACTAGCCCACAGCTATTTAATATCTGTAACCACAAGTAAGAACATGAACCTAGACTGAGCCATCCCCACCAATTGTCTAAACAATTTTGATTATGTCTTTAGCAGCCTGCCAATGCTGATCTGAACATATCGTTCTTCCTATGCTGGAAGTGTTTAACTTTCTGTTACTGCAAATACATTCCATTTACAAGTCAACAGGACAAGTAGCCCAACAGAGCCAAGAAAACACTGTCTTTCAGGGACAATTCATAAAATGCAATCTCTTTCTAGATCAATATTGGAGACCTCTGACTTCTGGTCAAAAAAAAAGCAGCACAGTTTGAGGCATGCTTGTCTGTCTGATGAGAATACAACTGATAAAGTTTTGCAATATCTAGCATTATCACTTGGAGCAATTTAAAACATGATGAAGAAACAGTTCTAAATTTTCTATGTTTTTTTAAAAAATCAACTGCTTGGCTTTTTGTTCCCACAGTAAAGCACCCCAAGATATATCTTTATGACAACATACATTCATACAAACACAACTTCAGCACTTTGGGGGCTTAGAAATCCTCAAGTAGAAGAAGCAGCTTATGTCTGAAAGTTTCTGTTAAAAAGGTTAATTGAGCAGGTTGTCATAATGACATATCTGGTAGGCAACACAGGAGATTCTGCATTTTTGATATCTGGTTCTGGAACATTGTAAGCAACCATGTCAGTGAGTTTCTTTTGAGCTTTTAACTTGACTGGTTAGAAGAGAATCTAACTTTTCTATCTGAATCAAAATTTCCAAATTAATTAGGGTGATGTGGCACAAATGTAAACGGTTGACTAGCAAGTGGGTAAACAAGGGTAGCTGGCAACCTCTAAACCTAGAATATTCCAGGACTGTGAAAGGGAATCAAAGACAGGGGCGAAATCACCTTCTGCTTGGATCAAATTACTGTGATAAGAAGAAATGCCATCATGATTGCTGCCATAGTGTAACTATGCAGGGACATTAACAGATTCATTATGCCTTGAAAGCTGCAATTTAAACAGTAAGAGTCTTCATTTTGTAACCTATCACATTTAAACACTGATCAGTGATATACTTTCTGAATAAAAGATTAAGACTTCATATATCAAAAAGACTTGGCCATTCTTCACGCTGCCACAGTGAGATAGCACAGCTGATGGAAGAGGAAATGCCCATTCTGAGATGTACCTATAACATGTGATTATTACATTTCAGTAGCTGATATTTTTTGATGAGTGGCTGAACAACCAGCAGAGAGAGGGTTTTTTCCACCTCTACACAACAGCTGTGCCTTTCGAATCGCATAGATTGGCTGAGAGGAGGTGATACTCCATAGGCCAAACATCATTCAGCACCGGCTGAGCTCACTAGAATGTAAATACATCGTCTTGATAGTCTTGCTTGAAAGATATCTGTAGTCATGGCACAAATATAAAGAGCAAGGGCAGAGCATGACAGATTAGACTTGTTGGGTAGAAAAAGACACAATTCTTGTTAATATTTAAGTGTACTGCAGTAGCATTCACCACCAGAATCCCAGTTGCACTGGAATGAGAAGTAGGCCCAAGAACAATTATAGCAAATCTTTGACAATGTACCATGTATTAACTGTGGGTTTGATACAAATAACCTGTATTACTTTCTGTATGGTCACAAACATAAATACCAGAGTGGAGGAAATGTTGGCTCTTCTTCTTGGATGATTTGTATTTCTACAGTCTGCTATGAAGATGACACAAAAGATTTATATGGCTGGGGATGCTTCTCAAAAAAGAAATCTGGTCTAATATCTGAAAGCTACCTAAGTAAATTCTTATCACAAAATTTTGTGAGATTTTCTGTTTACCTCCCTCAGCAGTGGCATGTAAGCACCCCATGTTCTGCTATTCACCTTATAGCATGGATGAGATCAGTTTAAGAAAAGGGAAAAGACTCTTTGGAATATTAGGGTTGTCGTTATACTGATATAATACCATATGAAAATAGGGCAGGTTTCCTCCTGTACATATGACTGAATGGTCTTCCTCTAGAGCAGGATAACCTTGTAATTGCCTATTGGAAACAGCCTTTATCTTAGGGGTACCCTGAAGTCCCTGAGTATTCCTCAAGGCCAACTCAGGAAACAGCTATCAGATACAGCACAGAACTTTGTCATGGGCTGTGCTGGGAATTTACACTTATGGACATTTGCACATCAGCATGTGAGTCTTTGCACAGGCTCTGTGAACTTTACTCAAAGTCCTATTGCTGAAGGAAAATGCAGGCAAGGCTACACAGAAGCAGTTTCCACCCTCATCGTGACTTTTAATATCTTTGAGAGAAGAGAGTGGCTGCAGATGGCTGCTGCAAAGCAATATCACAGTGTGGGCTTTGCCAGGTACAAAATTTGAAATAACAGGAAAGAGATTCTACGTTTTGCTCCTTTTCATCTTTGTAGCTCAGTTTGTGGGTACAGGTGAAGCCTATTAAATCCCTGTGGCTAAGGTATTCAATTTCTGGGGAATGCTCAACAGAAGTGGGACACATATGGACAAGGAATTTCAGTTACTCCCTTTCTCCTTATTCATTGCCTTCCACTGTAATAGGAATGGTTGATTAAAAGGTCCTTGAAAGGTGCCACACACACACAGTTAATCTGCTCTTCAGTGGCAACTGCACCACCCCACCAGCCAGAAGCAGTTTCCACAACCACCTGTGTCCATCAACAACGGTGCTGCCAAAAGACCATTGTTAACTTAATGGACCATTGAGGAGCTGGCAGTTAGTCCCTGACCTGTGGATGGCTTTCAAGAACAAGGTGACTGGTTAAAAATTAAATGAGTTAGATGACAGAAGGAGACTTCAAGGTAGTAGGTTTAGTATTGGTGGGAAATAGTGAATATAGAGGCTAGTGGTTTTGAAAGTAAAGATGAACAGGACTGTCTGGTGCTTTTCTTCTGAATCACAACATACCTATGAGCCTGTCTTTTGGAAACAAGTATATTTTTTTTTTATTTCATGCTCTGTAGATTCCTACAGAATTAATATATTGAATTCACATTTTATATTGCCTTCTACTGACCCACTGAATTGATGGCTATCTCCTGCCAGCTACAATGAGGTATATCACACATAACACAGTAAATTCTTTCTTAACTCTGAATTTGATGCTTTTTTACGATCACTCTTTTTCTCTTGAAGCAACGGTTATTTGCTCTGCCTTTGAATGGGCATATTTGCTTCTTGTTTCACCTAAAATATACACTGGTCACAACTATCTTGATATTTACACAATGGCTGAGGCTCAAAGGCACCTTTGGATATTGACCAGTACAACTCCTGCTCAGGGATGGGTCAGCTAGAACAGATTCCCCAGGAGGGTGTCCATCTGAAATTGAGTAGCTACAATGACAAGAGACT
The DNA here is from genome assembly GCA_013396875.1 of Vireo altiloquus. Taxonomy (NCBI): domain Eukaryota; kingdom Metazoa; phylum Chordata; class Aves; order Passeriformes; family Vireonidae; genus Vireo; species Vireo altiloquus. Next base: position 492,980 of record VZRF01007232.1, read on the forward strand.
TCATAACCTCTCTGGGTAAGCTGTTTCTCTCTCTGTCCGCCATGACCATTACAAATTTCTTTCCTAAGTTAAATGGAATTTCCTGTGTTTCAGTTTGTGACCATGGCTTCTTGTCCTGTCAGTGAGCACTTGGATAGGAATATGGCTCCATCTTCTTTAGCACCCTTCCCTTCCCTTCCCTTCCCTTCCCTTCCCTTCCCGGCATTTACACGCATAGTTAAAATCCCCCTGAGCCTTCTTTTCTCCAGGCTGAAAAGGTTGAGATGTCTTTTCAGATTCCCGCTATGACAGATACTCCAATCTCTTACTCTCTTCAGGACCCTACACTGGATTCACTCTAGTATGCCTGTTTTTCTTGTATACAACCTGTGCAGCACTCCACTGTGTGAGTTATCCTGTTACAACTCCCTGATCCTAGTGAGTTCATATGGATAAGGCCCCAGTCAGGATAGTGCTGGAGCCCCCTGGGAGGTCGATCCCTGAATGTTGCTCAGGAGACATAAAGACCTCTTCCCAGGACCCTTTGTTGCCTTATGTTAATGTACCCCAGTTCTGCATCCCCAGTTGGCCTGTTAGCCTCCCTGCCCCGTCCTGCTCTATATGCCCCAGGCCTAGAACGTTCTCCCTCCCCTGTTCACCCATTGGCCTTTGTTCCCCAGCCACTCCCTCACTATTTCCCCACTGGCTCCCATACCCAAGCCCTGCCTGTGCACCGCCCCTGTGCATCCAGAGGATTGGTCCCTGATGCTCTCTCCGCCCCTACTGACCTCCTACTTAAACCTGGACCCTGCCCTGATGCTCGTCTTTGTCCCTGGAACCATCCACATGCGTGGCTGGAGTAAACCTCTCTGTGGAGCCCCATACAGGGACCCTTCCCATCACTTTGCTGTCAATCCATTTAAGAAGCTCTCCAGTGTGTGAGTGTGTGCTTGGTGTTTGGCTCTGACCAAGTGGCCCCAGTTGGAGATGCTTTTGGAAGATAGCAGCATCTTACTCCCCACCACCTGCTGCTACAAGTTCTCAGCCCTGTAACTGCATGTAGACATTCAATTCCTTCTCTTTTTTTATCCATGCTGCAGACATTAGGGTGTAGAACTTCAGGAAGGTACTTTCTCGTGCTAATTTCACAGGTAAAGTGTGTGTGTTTTTCCTCCCTGCCATGACAGCCTCTTAGCTTTTCTTTTTTTGTGCACAATTATTTGGTGTGGGCACACGTGTGCCCTGTATTTTTTATTACAAGATCTTTGCTGTCCACATCAACCTGAACCTCTTTGCAAACCCAATCCACACTGCTTGGATACCCTTGATTTTCCTAGGACAATGTCACTTTTTTAAAGGTCTGGTTGCTTTTTTATTCATTTTGAAGAGCCCTTAAAGGTTCCCCATATGATGGAAATCATTCCAAAAGTAGTTGCTCATTTAATAAAAGGCCTTTCTATAAAATGGTCCATCTGATGCAAAATACAAAGGGACTTCCACAGTTGTCGTCTGAGCATGCTAAGACAGCATGAAGAAAGCTTGAACAGGGTTTCAGAGTGTCAGGAGATGTACACTGAAGGTTACAAAACCTCTGGAAACAATGGGAAATCATTGCCTTTGTCATGTATTTTATATTTTCCATAAAGGAACGTGATTTTGGGGATTAAATTCAGAAAACTAAGAGAGAGTATTATATTCTACTGGGTGGCATCCCTGCCCATGGCCAGGTTGGAGAGTGAAGGGATTGGAATTGCATGATCTTTAAGGTCCCTTCCAATGCAAACCACTTTGTTGTTCTATGATTTTCAGAGTTATGACAGGTATAAATGACTTAATTCTCTTTTAACATAAGCCTCAATTCTATTATAGGGATTATTTGGAAACAAATTTGCTTTGGTTCAACTATTATAAACTTTTATGTTAATTCTTCCTTTCTCTTTTTGTTTTTTGTTTGTTTTTTTTTTTTTGTTTTTGTTTTGTTTTGTGATGACAAGCACCGTACACCATTGAGCACTGTACTCCTCAGTTCAAGCTCTGTAACATGAAACTATATTCCAAAGGAAAACCATATCATATTTGGTCAGGGAATTTATGTTCTACAGCATTTATGTGACCTTGGCTGTAATGGAAGAAAGGGACCTTAAAGCAGCTAAGGCTTTTGAAGCTTGCTAAATAGTCAAAACTACAGCCATTGTAGGCATGTGAACTCACAATCACCTTTTTCCTTATTGGCAGGCAGAGATCCTCTGGAGTGTAATAACGAGAAAAAGCCTCTCTGACTCTGTTGTGGCTGCTTTGCTGAGGGTGGTAGTGACAAGATCAAATGCCATTTTGGCACTTATTTTAGGTATGCTGAGTCTCACTAAGTTGTACAAATACACTAGTGGTCTTAGGCTACCGGCCTCCGGATCAGCACAAAATACCAAATGAGATCAAAGAGGTGGTGGAATCTACTGAAATAATAAGAATGGATGATGATAAATGACCCCAAAGAGTCTGGTCAAATATCACAATAACACAAGTTTAAGACAAAAAATCTTGAAATGAGCATGTCCTGTGACTGCTACTTTGTCCTATGATATGCAAGCAGAGACCTTTTCTTTACCTTAATCTCTTCTGTCTCACACTACAAAAAATGCAAAAGCAGAATGCTTGCTACTATATATCAAGATAATATTCCATATTATTGAAATGTCTTTGTGTGCAACTCAGGTTTAGGAAGGTGAGACCACAGAAACTTGGGAAAATAATTTAAAGTGAGGAAAATAAAATCTGTCAGCTCAGTGTGGATGCAACAGGAGCAAAGCACAGCATCAAGAACTTCACTGTACATTACAAGGCTATGAGCTCACATGGAACATAAGTGTGTGTATGTAAATGTCTACACACCTAATAAATGGCTCTAGCAGTAAATGTTTTCAAACAGACATTATCAGAAGGAAAACCTTTTGAATTTATCTGGCTTCTTTATACTTTAATTAATTAATTATGTGTTTAACTGGATGGGTACATCATGTTACATACAAGTACCAATCAGAGCTCATACTGAGTTATTCCTCCTATCCATAAATTGAAGAGAGCTGTATTCACCTTAGTCATATTAATTGCAGACAATAGCTCAATTCATCCTAATTCTCTTTGAACTGCCAAAAATCTTTATGATTAAAGATAATTAATATGCACACTAGTGGAGAGGGAACAATTCTAATATTTTGGTAATTTCTAGACCCACTCAAAAAACATTTCTAATAACATGTACAGAGAAAAAAATGCAGCATTACACAGCAACACTGCGAGGAAGAATGATAATTCTAAAGCTAAAATATTTAGGAAAGGCTCTTGCTAAACTCTCATATCTAGGTAACACCTGAATGAAATTAATGAAAAGGCACCTGATATCAGATATACTATTATCTAACATAACTGCAAAACATTTACTCAAGATCCAGATCCTACACTTCTGTTACGTATTCAAATATGTTTGTCTATTCACTGATTTCAGAGCTGAAATATTTGCAGCACCCTACTGGGACACAAATACTGTGTTAAAGTGATGTTAGTAGCTTGCATGTATATGACATATACAGGGAACTGGAAGCCTTCATGTGGGTGGTAGATGATGGATGAATGCCAGTGCAGTGGCAATTCCTGGAATACATATGTTCTGCAATGACAAAAATTGACAGGGAATTATTGCAGACATGCTGTCTGTGTGTCTCAGCCATGTTTCCACTCTGTTTCAGAAGGGAAGGGTTATTGCTTGATGACATCTAATAGAAGGTTTTTTCTCTACTCGCAATTTGCATCTTACTTATAAAGGCCATAACTCAGCTCCCAGACATCAGGTACATTTTATTGCTTTGTGTGGAAAGAGTTCCTACAACTAAATTCAGCAGACTGTAGACTACCAAAAAAAAAAAAAAATCCAGAAACTAACAACTAGTAGCATTCAATAGTAGCATTCAAGAAGATGCTCCAGCAAGAGTTCTAAAAGTAGCACAACATGTTTTTTCAAGTAAGTGGCTTATTTTACAAAGTTAAGTAGGTTTTTGTCTGTGTTGTTTTTGTCCCATTCGTGGGAGTGTTGATGTTTCTTTTGGTGTCTAATTTAACACATGGACATTACAGACGGTTTTCACTGACTGCTTCGTACAGCCCTGTGGATTATACACTTGGCTTTGTTTCAGGAATCTATGAATACAAAGCCTGTTGAGTATGTGATTTCATACAAAGTTCTATCCATCCTTATTTTCTTTCTATGACCACTGAAATGAGTGAATGCATTCTTGCTATTTAATTATGCTGCTATCAAACCACTGCCCCCAAGAAACTGTGGTATCTGATAAAAAATATTTGACATCAATAAAAAAAGCAAGTTAGAAAACTGTACGGTCATACAAAAGGTGTGATAGCTACAAAGAGAGCCAACTTACAAAAGGGTTAGTGATTCACCCAGCCAAGTTAAACAAGACACAATTGGGGCTAATTGACTTCCCTCCTTCGACCTCCCAAGTATGAGTTTATGAAAGCCTGGAAAGCTAAATTAACCCCAATTGTGTCTTGTTTGACTTGGCTATTTAGGTTAAACGGATAACCCTTTTGTGACTTGGCTCTTTTTGTAGATATAACACCTTTGGATAATTAACATTCCCTCTTTCCCACCTTTCTAAAACAGCTTTTGCCTTAGTTTACATGTTTTGATTGTGATGAAAGAAGAAGCAAAACTACATTTTTGAGAAGACAAGGTTCTTACAGAATAAAGCAAAATAAGAAACATGAAAGCACATTAGAAATAATTACAAGGTAGCAATTCACAGCAGGGATTCAAGGATGATATGGGGATTGCAGCAAGAAACTGGCACAACATACAGTAGGTAAGGTATAACTACATAAAAGAAGAAATTTCACCTTCTATACATTTATCAAATAACACACAATATCAAGCTGCCCAATTGTTGTATCTAAACTCACACTTTTACTGGTAAGCATGTACAAAGATGTTCCCTCTGACTTAAGCACATGATAAGCACTCAGAGTATACCAGAATATGATTATATCTGAAATGCTCAGGCAGGGGTTGAAGAGTCTTGTGTACATTCTATCTGTTCAGAAAATTCCTTCTTATTGAAGTATGAACTTTGGGGGTTGCTTCAGTATTGTGATTTCATATGAACTGAAGATAGCTATAAAATGATTTGTGTTGGAAGGGACCTTAAAGATTATGTAGTTTCAAAGCTCATGCCATGGGTCAGGACACCATGAAAAGGAATTTAGATGTCATCATGAACTATCGGTGGATTTAAATGGCAACTCCTCACAAGCTAATGATATGAAAATACAGAAGGTCAATTTGAGGCAGGGAAAGTTATGGATTTTACCTGTGGAATTTTCTCTATCAGTATCTGAAAAGCTGCAGTGTTCTCTGACCTTGCAAGGCATCTGAATGAACAATATGCTCATGGCAGGAGCAGCATCTGGAGATGGTTGTGTAAGATAGGTACTGAGGTAAATCACTGTTTGGAGATGCTTCTCATGTTCCTGTGACTATAGGAGGAGCCCAGATGACTGGCTTCAATAGATAAGGTTATTGAAATAAACCCACCCTGAAGCACTCAATATGGACCATACAGCAGCATTCCTGAAATTATACCTGCCTAGTAGAATCAGGTCCATAATAGTTAAAGAAAATGAATATGTTAAATGAACACAGGGTGTGTTAGTGGAATATCCTTCTGTCATTTATTTAATGATAACCATGATCCTGGGAGCACACATCTTTGTAAAATCTGGGAAGGATGAAGCATAAGAACTCAAAGCTATCCACTGACATTTTTTAATAATCAGATATAGTAGAAAAGCCTTTTTGTATAAGGAGTTTTATGAGCCACACTCATTTGTGAAACCAGCAAGAATAAAAGACTAACCAATATGTTGTTAGTTGCCCACATACAATCTAGCTAATACAGAAGTTTAAATGTGCAACACCTGGAAAGGAAGAGAAGAGGATGAGTTACCTCTAACATAACACAGACATGTTTATATACTTGTACCAGAGGGTCTTTGCAGACGTACTAAAGACTCTTCTGAGACTTTCTTAGCAATCTATTAAAAATCCAGACCATAAAATTAATAGCAAGTATAGAAACAAATGTAGTAACTAATATTAAGGATTATTCACATTTCACTGGTTAGGAAAATTATGTGAACTTCAAAAAGAAGAAGTGGGACTTACAGATCATTTATCAGAGTGAAGAGATTCAGAGTGGGTGCTGTTTGCTTCTTTCCTTGTCTGGTTCTGTAATTGGCCAGTTTTCTAACAACATCTAATTCCTGATTAGGAACTGAGGTTATTTCAGCTTCCTACAGTTCAAGCCGAGACTTTATCAACTACTCCCATCAGGTGTCTCTGTGGATCAGCTCAGAGTTTGATATGTATACAGTAGATATCCACTGCTGGCCAGGTGAATGCTGTGACTTTCAGGACCACAGAGGTGTTAAGAAGGTTGCTATCCATTTCTCAGGTCAGAAAAGTTCATTTGTTCTTTCTGTGGTAGGATTTGTCAATAGATTTTTTGCCTATTAGGCAGGGTAATGTGGTGATAACTAAACCCTGTAGTGTCTCAGCTCAGCTTATTTGCATAGGTATATTAGAGAGAAATATGTTCCTTCAGTGACCTTTTTTGTCAGTACTGAAATTTCTGTACTGATTAAATCTTAACTCATTATTTTGTACACTGAAGGTGTTCCGTACTTCAAGAGAAAAAAACACAGAATCCAAACTGTCTTGACTTTCTGGATGGGCAAAGTCACAAGTTCTGTCTGGATCTGGCTTTTAAATAGTGCTCATACAAATGGAATAATGACTTTAAATTCCATTTTTAGACCCTAGAGCATTCAAAGTAGGAAAATTCAGGTTTAGCCCTTACAGTCTGAGCCCCTCTTAAGTTAAATGGAAAGCTTTCCAATACTAACAGAGGATTAAAAAAACAGAGCAAACAAGTTATTTGGAAAGTAAAGCTGCCTTGATATCTCATGTCATCCCACTGCTTTTGAGAGAAAGGTATTCTGGAAACAGATGCAAATTTTAACCAGAGAGCTTGTGCTGGAAGTCTGCTTGCCAAATGTCCCACTGTTCAGTTTATGTGTCCACAGTTAAAATAAAGGCAGAGAATGAGTTAGAAAATATGATTTTTTTTGAACTTTCTCCAACAGTTGCTCCAGAATTGGTTTTAATTTTTTGGATTTTTTTTTTATTCTGAAATATAGTCAATAAAAATTATTACTTGTAATGGGCTTTTCAAATTTTCTTCCCAAAGGTGCCATAGTTCAGGAGGCATCTCCCTTCCACCCTGTCCCAGCTACCAAGCACTTTCCTCTCATGAATATAATGACTATCAACTTATTTTTCAGCTAAGGGGGAAGAGGAGGGGGAATTTAAACTGCCTGCCTGACAATGCTTTCAAATGGTGATGAAATGTCTTCTTCGTATCTGAAGAGAACATGATTATTAGCACTGAATCTGACAGACACGATTTCTGAATATTTTTGTGGCATTAATTTAAATCAATGTAATGTTTGAAAACATTTCAGCCCCTCAAACAGCTGATGCAGCTTAGATTCAATTATAACAAATTGCAACACACTGTCAAGTCTTTTTACCAAGTCATTAGTCAGGGATTTTGAATGCACGGCCTCCGAACGGAGTTCGACTGGCTGACAGCTCTAATTGTTGGGAACCGCTAAAGGATTGCTAATGAACTGGGGGATCTGTTGGGCCTGTAGCTTTCTTCAAGGATGAAATTTTTGAAAACTTTCACAAGATCAAAGCGGCATAACATGGACCATTTGCTAAATTGTCAGCAGTGGAGTGAAGCAGTCTGAGTCCCAGCTTTAAAGCTCAAGCTTCAGTAGAAAACACCATGTGCCTCCTGCCCCTGAGCTTTTTTCATGTGTCAGTAAAACCATAGTGAGAAACAGCGACTTGAAGAAAGAGCCCCAGAGCCACCATGGCTGCTATGGCTTAATTAGGAGGAGCAGGAAGGGAGAAGAAAATTCCTCTCTGTTAGTGGGTGAAAGAGGGATGAAGCGTCCAGCACTGTTACAACAAGGCCCCACAGTTACCTAGCTTGCAGCTTCTAAACCTGTAAATGGTCAGAGAGGCATGTGATAGCACAGGAGCAACATAAGGACTTCTTCCCCAAAAAGACTGCCTGTGGGGTTGCCAGATTTGCCTTCAGGACCCAAGGAGAGGCTGGTTTCACCAAAGACCTTGCCATCAATATCAGGGTGACCGGACCATTTCCCTGCAGCACCTGCTCCAGCACCCACAGCAGGCAGCAGGAATGTTCCCATTGAGCTGTGTTGGACACCAAATCCATCCCTGTTGTGGCTGGCCAGCATTCTGCAGCCAGCGAATCACTCCCAGCTGCTGCTGCTGAACAAATATGTTGCCTCATGTTACTCAGCGGCAGAAAGCCAATGCAGTGAAGGGAAACTTTTAAACCGATCTTAAAAGAAAAGAAAGATATGAAAACCTGTCTCCATCACTCCCATCTGGTTTATATTTTCCTTTCATATTCAAGTCTTATTTAAGTCTGTTCTTTTTTTTTTTTTTTTTTTTTGCTCCTGGTCATTGAAATTTACTACGGTATCCTTTTACCAAAAGAAAATAATGCCTGCTGAGCTACAGTAACATTGGTCAATTACCCAAATGTCTTAATATAGAAGTCTGCCAGGGGGGAAAGAATGTTTGAAATAAGATTTACATTATTACTTCTTTAAATTAACACTTCAACAGGACTCAAGGAAAAACAAACTCTTTCCTCCCCACACTGTGTGAGGTACAGTACCAAGCTGCTGTTATCCTCCCAAAGACAAACTGTGTTTGAAGAACAACACAGAAGGGCATACAGTGAAAAATTTTTGGAGTGCATGAAATGGGGACAGTGATTTTGAAGATCACTACAGTGTGTAGTGCCTTGAATATGAATTTTGCATCTCACGCCACCTTCTAGAAACATACTTTGTATCTCTATTACACTCCCTCTCTCTTTCAACCAGATACACATCAGCCATATGAAATTTCTAAAGTAATACTGCTTAGTCTTTCTATAGGGCTTCTATAGGCTCTGGTCAGCAGATGTGGAAGAGATTTCCTTGGAAAAACTTGTCAGGGAGATATGAGCAATTTATACCTGTCCTCTGCTATAACTTTCATTTATAGTCAAATATTCAATCTGAAAATAGGACTTGTTTACTATAATTTTTTATTAGAATTCTTAAATTAGGCATTTAGCAGCTGATGTAACCTGCAAGAGAGTTGCAGTAGTATAATAGTAACTATAAATTTTCAACAGATCTTCAAGGAAGAGAGGAATCCCATTCATTTGTACATGGAGACCGGTGTATACACTGAATCCACCGCTGATTTAATAGCAGCAGAAAATTCACAAAAAGATCTAATACTGCTTTGTTTAGCATTTAGCAATAGCCACAGATACTGAGTCATATTGTAGATGAAAACTTAAATTACGAAGCTTGAAACATTCCTCAGTTTTCATTAGAAAACTCATATGAGTAGTTTTCCTCTCTCCTAATTTTAGGCCTCTAGGCTGAGCTAATGAGCAAGATTCCCTCTATACTTGTTGAGTAAGTCACCCTATTTGTCTTCAACACATATCCTGTGACTGGAAAAATGTGGTAGAGCATCTGTCTTCCTCAGTTGGCTCTAGAGGGAGCCCAAATGACAAAATTGGACTACACACCCAATTTTTAGAGTTGAAGTTAGGGCATAGAAAATCCAGCAGAAAGAGCCTAATGGCCTGGTTTTTGGACTCACTGAGAAGTCATTCAGTTCAGTTCCAGCAAGACTTTGCTGGTGCAGATGGAAGAAGAGTGAAGTGAAGACAATACCAAATCAGAATTACAACAGGGTACATTCCCCTGCCTCTCAAACAGTAAGTTTCACATTGAAAATCTTTTTTAACTTATCTTAGAGTCCCACTGGGACATAAACACCAGGTTCTTTTCCTAGGTTTTTCAGGCAGTCCAGGCTGAGTGGGTATTGTCACTGAGCACTGCGACAAACATGAGCTGCGGTAGCACTACCCAGCTGCTTTGTTTTTGGAGCATTGAACTAAAGCGTAGGAGTGCTTGTCTGATCAAGAGTGACCATAAGCCTTGGTTCACAAGATAAGATGCTCTAGTCAGTTCCCTCTCATGGATTTTATATTTTTATATCAAGCAGCTTCTGTCCAGGTTGTCCCACAGCCTGGGAACTGAGGCACTTCAATTCTAGTCTATGATCCAGTAAATACTTACTATGAAATATGTGGTGAAGGAATAGTTTCAGCATAATACTACTGGAAAAAATTAATGTCTGAATTCAAAGTGAAGCCTGGATTTCAGAAATTAACAGTCAGAGTGCAGTTTATTTTAAAACAAGCTTCTCTCTCTAGCCACCCTACCAAATAACATGGGAAGCTCTTGTCAGGCTGCATTTTGCAGATCCCAATTAGGTATGCCTCAGTCTTCCTGGAGCCTCTGTAGGAACTCCATAAGCCTAATCCAGGACTCTGAATTAGTCAAGTAACCAAAGGCCTGACTATTATTGCAGGGCAAGTGCTATAGCAACTGAGTTCTCCGGTGGGTCTTGTCTTAGTGAGCACTGCTACTCAGCTGTGTGCAAGGCACTGAGCTCCTGGGGCACACCACCTACTTCCCGGCTAGCTGGGCCAGCTCCCTCAGCTCTCTGACACAAAACCCAGGAATATTTTGGAAACAGCTCACTCTGGAAGGCAGGTTGGACAGGCTAGCATCAAGTTTGCCTTCTCCTAGTTAAGACACCCCAACACTATTTCAGAGGAATTTGTACTGACCACGGGTTACACGCTTTCTGGCTATGCCTAGGACGTGCTACATGTGCCCTCAGTATCAAGCTTCAAAAACATTGTTCTGGCTGGCTTCAGCACAGTGCCTCTTTATTTCATGCACTCTGTACTAACTAATCACACAAAGAGTAGGCATCATGGGCTGGGACACTGGAACCTTGAAGAAATACAGGACCAAGTACTACGTATTACCAATGCAGCTCCAGAGGAGGTTGACCCCACGTGGCCAGGATGCACCCACTGTATGTCCTCAAGCCCACAGGTGAGTCCCTCTTCCTATTTTTATTTGCTGATATAGAGCTCTCGAAGAATAATTGAATCACTGAGGTTGAAAAAGACCTTTAAGATTATCGAGTCCCAAAGGTCAGCCTAGCACCACCACCATTAAACCGTGTCCTCAAGTGCCCTGTCTATGTGTTTTTTGAACACTTGCACGGGTGGTGACTTCACCAGTTCCCTAGGCACTCTGTTCCAATGCATTGCAACCCTTTCCATCAGTTCTTTTTCCTAATAGCTAACCTAAACCTCCCTTGGTGCAACTTAAAACTATTTCCTGTCACTGTTGCCAGGGAGAAGAGGCTGACACCTACCTCACTAAAATGGCCTTTCAAGTGTTTGGAGGGTAGTAAGGTCTCCCCTCTTTTTCTCCAGGGTAAAAAAACCTACATTCCTGAGCTGCTTCTCATCAGGCTTGTGCTCCAAACCTTCACTAGCTCCACTGCCCTTGTCTGGGCCAGCCTCAGCACCTCAGTTTCTTTCTCATACTGAGGGGCCCAGAACTGAGCACAGGATTCAAGGTGTGGTCTCACCAGTGCCAAGTACAGGAGCACAGTCACTGCCCTGGTCCTTCTGGCCACACTACTGCTGGCACAGGCCAGGATGCCATCAGCCCTTTTGACCATCTGTGTTATTTTCAATATGTGGTACGTACAGATCATAATGGTTTTGAGTTGCCTCTCTTTATCAGAAAACTAGGGATGGTTATACTTCCTTATACCCCACCTAGATGCTGTGAAGTACCAAGACACTTATTTAGTAACCCTTTACAAGGATTAAGCACAAAGTGTACACTGTTGTGGAAGACACTGGTTTGGTTCAGCAGCTCTTGGAGGAAGTGGTACAAGTCTTGATGCCTATTCAAAAGTTTTTACTTATACTTGAATTTCACAGCTCTGGTAGAACCTGGACCAAGAGCAAGAGCTTGACTTCAGTAGTCAGTTAGAACAATGTTTAGTAATGGCTTTCCTTCCTGTTTTTTTCCTGTTCCTCTTGTGCTTCCTCAGAAAAGAACTCAGACCTGAATCTCTGTTTACAGAAACTGCTGTTTACCAACTGTTGTAAAGTGTTACCTCTTCTATTTAATTCCAATTTACTAATAAAAAATATCCTTTCTGTCAGGAAAAAGCAATTTCCCTCTTTCTCTGTCTTGAAACATAAGAAAACAAAACAGATGCTTGTTGCATTTAATAAAGAACATGCATATGCATTGAAAAAACTTCTAGCTTATTTTTGTGATGCCAATATTTAATTATGTTCATTTTGCATTTTTAATTAGAAGGCAGAACAGATGGTGAAGGCGCAAAGTAAAGGAAAATGTCCATTCATATAACCTGCTACGGGATGCCAGCAAATTCCTCTACTTAGAGCCTGATCCAAGCTCTACTGAATCCAGCATGAGCCTATCTGTCGAATATCAGGGGTCTGGAGGAGACCGCAGAGCAGGGCTTTCCTAGAATCAGTTTTCCTTATGTGTACATGACGAATATATTTCCCTCACAGTTGGATTGTTTTTCTGATTTTAAGACAAATTTTGGTTCAGGTTCTATTTATTGCTTGCTTTCTTGTAAATGAAAATTAACTGTTTGTGTAGAATTAATTTCAATTCCAAACCTTAGTTGGGAAAAATGTCTCACTGTATATTGTGCCCCAACAATAACAATTCATGCAGTTAATGGCATAAGTCGCAGAGAGAGCCAGATAAAACTTATTTAGATCGTTTTCAACATCACTGAAAAGTGGAAGCTGAAATAGATCAAAATTTGGGTCTTGTGTTTCATTCAAAAACACATAAAATGAACCACTGTACTTACTTATTTCACAAATGAAATATTTGTTTCTTTCTCTTTTTAAAAATATGCCAATTTTAACCAAAGAATTTTAAATAGATCAAGTAGACACAAATATACACTAGAAAAGAAAATGGAATTTTCAACCAAATGAATTATTTGCATTGACCCAAATTTCATTTCTGAAAATGTGTGCATGTGTTATGGGTGTGTTTGACTGCAACTTTCTTTAAGTGTGTGTGATTCATCATTTGTCTGACATCAGTCACAATGATATTTCTCCTGATCTCCAGGCAGGAAATGGATGTTCTTAATCAATATGTCATGAACTTTAGCTGTATAAATGGCACTGCTGAGACTGACAGTAGAATATTAAAGCATGTCAACAAATTTAAGAGTGTTCAGAAGAAACTATAATTTGAGGATTTCAAAATAGGCTTACAGTAAACTCGATCTGCTTAGCTCATGAAAAAGATCAAGAGGTAACTTGATTGTGATGTGTAAGTTATTAATAAGAACTGTTAAAGGGAAATTAAAGCCTTTGAGACAAATTCGTATTATTAGTAAGAAACAGTTCTAAAAGAGAGTGTAATTAAGTATTGGAAAAACGTACCAAGAGCAGTGCATTGTCTTCTGCCTCTTGAAGTCATGCAATCAAGAATGAACAGAGAATGTAATTTAATCAAATCATTTCTAGTCATCTTTGACTCATAGTAGAAGGAGAAGAAAGAATCAATCCCCATATAGTGAATTTAAGTCTCTTGAAAATATGCTTCCTTTTCTCGATAATCTTTTGCAGATCCTCTTAAAAAGGGTCTGCCACTTTGAGTCAAGCACAAATTATTAGTCTCAATTCTGGGGAAACTGACTCTACAGATGTTCTGAGTAGGTGGTCTCCTGGTGCTCTCTGACCTTTTAAGTCCATGAATCAGGAATTTTTCATATATATGTATTTATTTATAAAATATCATTACATATAGGTACAACTGCATTGATTAATTACATATGCTTTTCAATAATAGGAAAGAACTACCAGCACAGCGCAAACAGCAAATTACTAACATTTTCAGGAAAAAAAATTCAAGGAGCTTCAGACACAGAATTAGTCACTGAAGAGATCTATGCATAATTTGGCAATAACTAATAAGCCCAAGAATTTTGCAGTCTATTTGAGAACAATTTGCAAAGAGAAAACAAAGCAAAATTCTTCAGATAAATTATTCATTTGAATTAGTCATTTAGCTCTAGTAAGGAGTTGTAGACTTTTTGAAAATATGTGGCAAGGGGATACAGTTTTAAAGAGGTTGAAGCAAAAATACTCTGCTCTTCTAGGGTTTGTTTCATCACATGTTCTCAAGGCACTTAATCATTAATTATGCTGAATATTAATTATAACCATTTTACATTTGAATAAACTGAGGCACGCATGGTGCCTTGCCTATGCTCACACAGGAAGTGGGGATAAAAGTTGGGAAAAAAATCTGTCATCTCACTAACCATTAAATTTGCTCCCTGTCACTATTCTCTTAAACTTTGCTACTCCATTACATTGTTAAACTTTATTTCTGATGAAAACAAGTGTTATGTGACCACAGCGGGTTTTTATTGTCTTACTGATGAGGGCAGAAAATTTCAGAAGACGGAGATCTCACAATGATTGAGGAAGGGATTTACCTGACCAGCTGCAGAAATCTTTTGTGCAGGGGTCTACCTCTGAATCTGTCACTATAAACTCTTTAAGGTCAGTGGCAAGGAATAGGCACATATAGGGTGTGAATCACCTCACCCTAGGGTTGGTGCCTTGGTTTGTCTGATGTGCCCCAGAGTGCCCCCAGGCTAGTGATTTCAGATGTAAGCAGAACCACGGAGTCCGACATGTTGGGAAGGGCCCTTGTGGATCATCTGCTCCTGATGGGACAGCCACTAACTTAGATAAGGTTGCCCAGAGCAGTTGGTTTCTGATAGACACAAGGATGTTTTTGAGGATATGGCTAAAGCTAGATGCAATGACGCCCACTGTGATTTGTAACACTCCTTGAAAGGCAGCCTGACAGAACAGAGATCCAAGACAACCATGTGAGCTAAAGCAATGTATTGAACACAAAGAGTGGGATGCAGTCAGCTAAACAGGTGCTATGAAGTGCAGAAAGGTGCAGGTCTCCCTTTCTTTCTTCATACCTACCAATCTGTGCAGATGTCTCTGAAGATCTTAAAGCAACTCAAATGGCCCAGGATGTCTATTCCTTCTGCAAGAGATGCTGTCTGGATTGTAGCAGCTCAAGATTGAGACAGCTGAACACTGAAGTCACCAGTGGAAGTGTCTAGGTGTGATCTGGTTGTCTATTCTCCCACTACCATTAATACAGAGCCTGAAGAGATGTTTCACTCTGCCTAAGATAGACACTCATCTTTGAGGAGCTGAATAACTTCTCAGATTTATTATTCTGTACTAAGTCTCGAGCTTAGTTCTAGAACATGGAACCAGTGTGTCTCAAGCTCCCAGACTTACCAAATTGCCAGAATACACTTCTGTATTTTCATGAGATATATAACCCATGATGCTTAGCAAGCATGTTGAAAAGTAGATCAGTAAATGCTGGTGTTATATGTTTACAACTGACTAAGGTGACAAGGATGCTAAATATTGCCATCTGATATGGATAACTGCCAAAAAAATGTGAGACCTGGGCCTCAAAGCATCTGCCAAAATTGGACATATTTGGATGCAGGCAGAGCTCCAAAATGACTGTCACTCTTACTGCAAAACTAGCAAAGAATCCTGATTCAGAAGTAAAATATACATCCCATTATTTATAAACCAGGAGCAAGGGTAAAGAACATGTCTTTGTAAACATTTGTTAATGCAGTGATTTTGAAAAGATGAAGTGAGTAGTCATTCAAACCTTGGCCCCATTTTCTCCTGTTTTCAAACCTTGGCCCCATCTTCAGATATGATCCATCAGTACTACCATTTGTCCTCTAATTTTGGGTTTTAAGGGAAAACTTATGCCTTGGTCATAATTTGGAAACCATACTGCCTACATAATGTAATCTTTCTAGGAAAGAATTTACAAATTATCTAAGAGTCTGTTTAGCTTGAACCACCATTTATAGAGGTGTCACCATGATTCAGCACATCATGAAACCTTCATTGTTTCAGAGTGTAAGAGATCAAAAGATACCCTTCAGCTCTTCTCCAAATTGTTGTTTAGAACCCTTCTTTGATTAAGAGAATTCCTTATCTAGTTCCTAAAGGTTCAAAGGAATGTTTTTTTCTGGGTTCGTTGACCAAATAAGATTTGATTTTAATGTAAAGCAGTGCCTCAGGTACTTCCTATGACACAGGTTTCATTGCAAACATGTTTTCATTCCAAACATAGAGAAAAGCACCTTATGAACACTCCCACATCTTCCATGTCACTGCTTCAAATTCTTCTGCCTATGTGCAACAATAGATTTATTCTTGATTTGAGAATTTATTTGTAGCTATTGTAATTTCAAATTCCTTCTTCTTGGCTTCAAGTTTATAGGACACAGTTAACCAGCCAATGCTTTACTTATTACTATCAAGTGAATAAAAATCTATCTAGTTGCTAAATTTTTGAAATATTTGATGTGTATGTTACCATACAGTTCCTATTCTTCATTTCTGCTTCCAAGTCTTTGGATCCTTTCCTTGCATAATTTTCAATTTTTTTGTATTGTAGACCTTCACATTTAGGGCACTCTGGAAGCCATACAGGAACCGTTCCTATTTTGGAGTTAGGTAAAAAAATCTGAAAAGTTTTGCTGAAGCATGGCCCGGAAACCTCTCCCTGGAAAGATAAGTACTAAAGGATGGTGGTTGTATGAAAGATGCTCCAACAAAGTATGTATGAGAGGAAGTAATGCAGAAGTACTTTTTATAAAATAATTAAATAAAAGCCCCTGTACATTTTATTTGCTGCATTTTTTTCATATGTGCTGCAAAATCTACTTTGATCTGTACAGTATATTTTCAAGTCACATGACAGTGTAAAATATCATCGCTTATGAAAAAAGCACACATATATTATAAATATATAAGTAGCACAAGTATGTCAATTTTTTCTTGTATGATAATAGATTACTATAAGGTTCCAGTCATGAAGTTAAACATTCTGAAGCAGTTAAAGAGGAATTTTACCCCAAAGCAAGTGTATGAGCTATGTGAATATTAAGAAGCCAGATGACATGCACAGATAGCTGCAGAAGGCTGGATGGATCAATGACAAGCTCTATCAGCTCTGTTTTCTAGAGTGCGAAGCTTTGAAAAAGAAAAAAGTCTTGGTTTTGGTATAAGGAAATTATTACTCTCATAAGAAATTTGATCCAGCACTTGTAATGTCTTTCCTTTGTTATTAAGTCACATCAATAATATTGTCTGGTAATATTTTCCTTAAAGTAAATATAGTGAGGTGTTATTAGTGTTATGTGTGTGAGTGTGTGTGCAATCCAAAAAAAGGAGAAGATGCTTAATGGCTCATTTAACCCTCTTAATAACATTAAATGATGATATATGTATTATGACAAGGTAAAACGATTGTTAAAAATAACATGAGGAAAATACAAGTTTTCGGGTTTTTTTCAATCAATCAGCTATACAGACTTCTAATATCCTCAGGCTTACTCCTGTTATTTAAAGAAAAATCAATGGGAAATATAAGGAGCATTAGTACTTTTGAAAGAACATGGTATCATCTGGAGGTTGTTTCTAGCCTCACAAATTCACTAACAACTTTTGCATGATAGTTTCATCTCAGATATTTCACCAACAGTTATTCAGGAGAAATGTAATATGCACTACAGCAGAGTAAGCAAGGACCACTGAAGGATGGTCTTCTGATATGAACAGAAGCTTCAGTGCCAGACACTTCAGTCTCTCTCTCACTGCAACCCTTAGTAATTTCTTCCTGTAGAAGTATTTATATATTCTGACCAATTACATAAAGTGGTCCTTGATGGAAAACAAGTAAATATAAGAGAAACACTTGTTAGTGTGGACATATAAATAATTTACAGCAAGACAAGTTAACATATAAACCAATAATTACTCTTCTGTAAGTTCACACCTAGTTACTTATTTACAAGCATATGCTGTAAGTTTTTCAAGGTTCTTTTCTTCAGCTATCAAAATATCTTTGTTGTTCTTCCTTTAACTTGTCAGAAAATTTCAACATCATTTTTGAAATTCATCCTGTAGTCACAAGTGCCTCTATGGTTTAAAACTAAACCACTTTTTCCCCCTCATCATCTCATTTGTGATTCATTTTTCCAGAAAAGTAAACCTTCTACATTCAACCTATTTCCTCTGCAAAACCCATCTTCGAGCTGAATTGTGCTGTCCTTTTGAGTCCCACAGTGTGGCAAGGGCAGATTCCTAAATGCTGCTCTTTATATATAATGCTGCTCAGAGAATATAGTGGAAAAAAACTTTTAAATTCCAGCTTAGTCCATGAAGTTCATTGGCTCACAAGTCACAGTAACAGTCTAAAGTTTCAAGTAATCTCAGGTATCTATTTGTTCTTTTCTATTTCCTAAGCAGTTTAATAATATGCATATCAAAACTCATAATCTATTGAATGGAGTAGATCTAGGGGAATTCTGAGAACACCAGGCTTCCCTTCCAAAATTAAAAATTCACTTAGGAAATGACTTAAACTTCAGTTTTATAGATGAGTTCCTTCAATGCATTTCTCCTGTATCACAAAAATTTGCAAGTTTAGGTTTCGTTGTTTGATTCAGAGAGCAACCAATCATTTTTTAATTTCAGGATAGATTCCACAGATGAGGCAATAGATTTCCCTGATGTGTTACTTTCTATTGTTAGTTGGAACAGTAGATAAGCAACTTGGATAAAACACAACAGGCTTGCTTTGATTTATTGTCTGCAGTAGAGGGCCAATATTTTTTTAGTAAATGGAAGCCAATTTTGGAAGGAAAAAAAAAGCTCAAAAGAAAATAAAATCCCCTGGCATTAATTTGGTGAGTCAATTCATGATCTGGTAAGACAGCATTCACTGTAGCTGATAATATATTCCAATGATGGACAAGCACACTAGGCCTGATCCAGGGCCAAGGGAAAGCTGCAGATGGTCCTTCCGTGAAAGGGATGGGATTAAATCTGGTATTTTAAAGTTAAGATAGAAAACTGGAGGTGGGAAAGATAAATACAAAATTCATTATACTATCCTGTGAAAGAGTGCTTATTATTTCTGTTCAACCTTCAGTCCCATGGCTTACTCTTCCTGATAATTTTGAATACAGAGGTGAGCACTTGTTTTTCTCCAGCCCTCAGGCGCTTCTCCTATTTGCCATGATCATTCTTCTCAAAGACATCTGCCAGATCCCTTCGCACTCGTGAATTCACCCCACCAGGGTCTAAGGGCTTAAATGTGTCCAAATTGCTCACGTATTCTCTAACATGGTACTCTTCCACCAAGGTTAAGTCTACACTGCTCCAGGCTTTCCCTGTGGTTGTCAGTTGCCTGGGTTTTGTGGAGGTTAGTCTTACTGGTAGCGCTTGAGGTGAAGAAAGTATTTAATACTTGTGTCACCAGGTCCTCTGCCCCATTCAGCAATGGACCCACATTTTCCACATCTTTCCATTTGCCCCTTAGGCAGCCTTTCATGTTGTCTTTTACAATCATTAGAAAATTTACCTTCAGGTGGCCTTCCTAACCACATCTCATCCTTGGACAGTGCATCTGTACTCTCATACTGTCTGTACCTTCTTTCTCCCCCTGTATGCTTCATTTTTATTTTTGAGTTTGGCCAGGAGCTCCTTGTTCATCTATGCAGGTTGCTGGGTAATTTTGCTTGTCTTTCCCATGAAGCCTGTATCTCCTCCAGCCAGGCAAATGCTCAGAGCATCAGCGCTGAAACAGTCATAGACAATGCAGTAGTTTAGGAAGTGGTCATCAAAGATTTTAACTGCTTATAGGAATAAACTCTGTGACACAGAGTTGTTAGCACCGTAATTGCAGTCAAGCCCCACACAACGTAGGTACATTTTGCTGTAAATAGCAAATGAATTGCCCCAGTTTAGCTGATTTTTTGGTAAATATAATTATAAAAAGTTAGCAAACACAACGTATATATATATTTTCTCTCAGCTTTCTCATTTAACATTTAACGCCTTTTTTATTTTGCATGGCCAGGTGGATTTCCAGGTCCTGTGAGATATGAATCAGAAAAACAGAGTGGTAGAGGGGAAACCTTGTCATGCATGCATTGTATGAAAATTATACAAATATATTATTACTCTTGTGCAGAAGAGACATCATTTAAAGTTCATATATTTACTACTAAACATTTAATGTTTTTTTTAGCTCTGTGAAGTTTTGATTCTTCTCTTAGTTTCAAAGGTCTTAGAGGAAGAACATTTAAACTTACACAAATTCACACACTCATCTAACATTAAAATTATAGCAAAAAAATACAATCCAGGAAGACAGAATTCCCTTTTATTTCAGAAATAAAGGTTAAGGATTTATCTGATAATGTGGTAATATTAATTGTCAATTACTTGCATAATATATTACTTTATTCCTAAGTGTCTCTTAAGTGTTTGTACAGGAATCAACTGACTGGATGTCAGAAGGTATAGCCCAAGTGTCTACATCTTTGTTAATCAATGTGGGTCTATTTATAGCTAATGGAAAGAAACAGACATTTCTAGAAAGTCATTCGTCTTGTCCCAAAGTAGACATCTATATTTAGTGAAAACTGTCACCCCTGGAAACTGTGTTTCTCTCATTAGTGTAGCAGGAGTTCAGGATTATTAGGTCATATGTAGACACCCACAGTCAGATGTAGACATTTAAAATCAGGATAATGAAGATTTCCTTTCACGCCCTCTGTGCAAATGACCTAAATGTCAGGTGTTATGCAGCTTAGTGCAGTATAGGCTGTTCCACACTGGATGATACACCTTGATATTAAATGGTGTGCAAATTTAAAACAGGGACCCCTAAATTACAAAAAGTCTTGCATTCAACAACACTACATCATCCTTTGTAGCTTTTCTGTCCTTTTGCCTCATACTGGACTGGAGCATTAGCAGGTAAGGATGCTAGCAGAAGGATGATGGGATGATGGTTCAGGAATACACGTGGGTGTTTCATTACCAGAGCTCGTTGGGTTTAAAGCCTTCTTATTAGCCAAAAGCTTAGAGAAAACTTCTGTCTTCATCCAATTTGTGAAACTGTATCCTTGTTTATTTTATTTTTTAAAAAGCTTTATAATTTTCTTTCTTTCACCATTCTTTCTAACTAAAACCAAAATTTTCAGAATAATTCAAAGACAACATACCCTCAAACGGTGTATCACTCAGTTCAGGGTTTCAATGTAAGTTCAAGTATTTGATCTCTAACACGTGATTTAAGTTATGGGAGATGGAAATATTTCTGATCTCACGAGTCCGTATACACACACCTGCTACATCTCAACTGAACCTTGGATATATAGAGAAAATTATCCTTTTCTTTTTGGCCTCAGCTATTCCTGACCAGTTTTGATTTGTTTCATTTTGTTTTTCTGGAAATGTTCAAGATCTTGTGTGTAAATTTGATGGGAGCCCTGAGGCAGTTCACTTTAGTACCCAGCAGAAACATCTGATGGATCACATTTTTCAGATGTTCCTCTACGTCTTCTAGACCTGGTTCCACAATTAAAAGCTTAAGCAGGTGGTGGTGGGAAGAGTCGTCTCAGTGACATCCCAGAATAGAACTGTTTTCTTTATTTTGAGAAATGATACACAAGGCACATCCAGCTCAGAGTAAAGGGCAAGGAGCAAAGAAGTATGCATCACTGAGTTATCACTGTGGGGAGAGCTGGCTAAGTAGAGCTCAGTTTCTCAAATTACATTTAGACAGGTCTAACACCTAGGGCTTCTCAGGAGGACTTGTCAGGTAAGAAAAGAAAATACTGGCATGATTCTCAATTGTTTCTCATTTGTTAGTGGTCACTCTAACTCAGTGTGACAAGAGAATGTCTGCAAGTAGGTGTGACTGAGTCCTGTCTGACTGAAAGGGGATAGATTTGCACAACTGCAGAAGAATGAATACCATTACCCAGAGACTGCAGAATGTGTATAAATTAGGGCACTGAGCTATGGGAAAAGGTACAGGTCCAGTGCTGAATGGCCCCAGATCTTGTGTATGTTTCAGTTTGAATCCATGTTTAAAAATAACAGGAGAGTTATGGAAGCATATATTGCTCCATCTCCCAGAAAACCCCTAAGGAACTGTATGTTTACAGGATTCTGTTAGTTATACAGTGACTTTTCCCCACTAAATAGTACAAGAAGTTGGGGATTTTTTATTAAATGTGATAGTGATGTAGAAGTATGAACAATTCATGAAACTGATTCATTAGCTCAGCTAGTAGAGATCCATTTGTGGCTTTGCAACATCAAAACATTCCTATTTTTCTATTAATTAATGTATAGACATTTACAGTACCTCCACATATAAGTGGCAGCAAACTTCTGAAGCTGTTATGTGACCTAGAATATTTGCCTGTTTTGTCTGGTAAGGAATATTGACAAGTGCCAATGGGTGCAGTAAAAGAAATTGACAGTATAAAGCCAGCCTTTCTTCCTCGCTGTCTGTGGGGATTAGAGAAACAAGGCAGTGAACACGAGAGAGGATTTTTTCTTTCCTGATGTAATAACTCTATGTAAATGATGTTTCAGGTAGCCTAGTGAAATTGGCATCTGAAATGGAAAGGAGGTAATTTAAAGTCTAGATGTGAATAAATTCACAGCATCTGATACAGAATGCTGTGACTAAGTGTTTAACTTTCAAATAACCGGTAATTTAATGTATAGGTTTTAAATTAAATGAATACATTTTTAAGGCATAGTTTGGAATTTAGGATTTCTAGCTCCCACCCCAAAACCCAGCCATTAGAATCCAAGCTTCCAATTAATTTTGAGCTGCATGCAGTACAGCAGTGGTTTAACAATTCTGAACAGAAAGGTTTGAAACTAGATAACAACCTGTGGGCTGTAAACAGAGTAGGCTTAACTCTTGCTGATTTTAATGTGGTCTGATCAAGCAGACTGTAAATTAAAGACTCTGCTGTAGTTTGCCCACTAATTTGAATTGTGCTCATTTGACTTGTTTCCAATACCAGCATTATTACCTAAACATTTATAGGATCATAAATAAGAATGAAAAATATCCTGAGAGATGTATGATGGGATTTTCTTCTTAAACTAAATATGCATTAAAAAATATTCCTGGAGATGAAATGGAGACTTTTGTAGAAAAAAATAGACTGCTCTCTAACAATATTCCCTTCTTGTTTATGAAATTTCCCACTAATTGCCTATTCAACCAACCTTTCCCTGACCCCTTTACTTCTTTACTTTTTTTTTTTGCCACATGTGTAGGGTTACTGGTCAGATGGAGTGTTTAATGGAAGCTGAGGGACATGCAAAGTTTGGATGGAAGAAAACTGAAAATTAAAAAAAAATAACAACAATCTACTTAAAAAATATTTCAGAACCCAGGAGTGTGCTGATAGAGTCACCTGACTGGGGAAAGCTTTTACAGGCTACAATCATTGCCTAGATTTATTCATATTTACTGCAAGCAATAGTTACTGCACTGTTATCATAAGCTATTCGGCCACATTGAAGATATTTCCTCAGTCAGCCCTTCCTCCTTCACATGGGACAAAAATTGCTTTTGCAGGGTGAGATACCACAGAACAATAAGACATTTTGTGAAGCCAAGACATCGACAACTGTGTCCTTTTTACTGGCATGTAACTCTCCGTGGCTCTTGTTCCAGCATTGCCCCAGTTGCTGCTTTCCTTGTCATTTCATTCTCGTGAAAACACTACCTAGCAAAAAGGATATCCATGAAAATTTTCTTGCTGGAGGAGCAGCTCCATCTGGTTCCTGAGGTCTTGGGAGAGTGACTGCAAAACAAAATGCTGGCTGCAAGGAGGGAGCCAGTTTGGTGAAGGAATGGGTAAATCACAAGTCCTAGCTTGAGGCTTTGTCCAGATGCAATGCTGGAGGCAGCTTCCCGTGACCACAAAATTGGTGGGATGTAGAGGTAGCAGTCTTCTGAGGCTTGCACAGCGAGATGGATGAGGAGATGCTGTGAGGTTGTGGTCTGAGGGTGTGGATCTGGCAAAAGACTACAATTCAGGAATACATATATCTGGAAATTATTTTATTTCCCTATGAAACACAGATGGAAGAATAAAATGAAATAGCATACAGTAAGAGAATATAAAATTAGCAATAAATAAGCAACTGCCTGCTCAGTTCTACTCTTCTCTGCAAAACAGATATTCAAACAAAGCCAGACAGATACTCAGGTTTCTCACTGAGCACAAAAAGTTTGGCATTTTGACACCTGTTTTGATCTATACAGGCACAGCAGGTTATGAAAGAACATATGAATGAACAGACAATACAAAAATGAAAACCAAATCATTGTATAAGTTTAATTTTGATTTACTCATATGGCATATCAACATTATCTGAAACAAAGCCAACTTTTGATATATTTTCCTTCCATATAAAAGCAGAGGTTAGTCCATGATCACTGGAATTAATGCAGCCTCCTATCCTGTGGTTTTATAATCTTTGTCTTCAACTATCTCACGATAACAACAATTTCCATTCCCTTCTGTGTGTTCCCTGGTTAACAGATAACCCCTGGCTCACCTGGAGATAAAACTGTTATTTTCAGCTTTTCAGTCTGATATTTAGATGAGCAGTCCTTTTGTGCCTGTTAAGTCATACCTGGCAGTGCAGGTGCTGCTTTCAATCTCCTCTGACATGACACTAGTATGCCTAAAATTTACGGAATTAACTTTGAATCATCTGCTCCCTTTTGTGGGGGTTGTTTTTTTGGGTTGGTAGGTTTTCTTCACCTATTTTATAAAATTGGCCAGTATGCTGGGAAATTACTTAAGAAGATTGTGAGATGAATATACAGCATAGTCCTCTAAGTTTATAGCTTTAGGAATGAAAAAATTCATTCCTAAGGCATGAAGGGTTTAGGCATATTTGGGTTTTGGGGTTTGGGTTTTTTTTGATTAAAAATGTATTTCTGTTGAAGTTCTTTTTATCATGACTACCTAATACTGAAAGTCTCCATGGCATGTGTGGCTATAGTCTATTAAACACACAGTTCTTTAGAAAATTACAGCTCATCATCATCATCTGCTTCATAACATGATCGCAAAAAAAGAAACTGTTTACAAAAGTCTTTTATCAGAAACATCCTGAAAAGGTAAACATTTGTTCATGTCTTAAGTGGAAAATAAATGATGAAAAAACAAGTAAACAAGCAAATATACAGACTGAATTAATTGCCTAAATTAATTAATTTGGCCAACATAACTACAGATAATTAATTTGGCCAATATAGCCACAATCCCAGATGAGCTTTTAGCCAAAAAAATTAATGCTTGAGTTTTTTTAAGCTTGCCAAGTATGCAACTGGATACAGCCTTTCCAGGGGCAGGACATTGGCTTTCGCTTCAAATCGAGACAGCAGGTCTGCTTGCAAGGCTGCTCCAAACATTCAGGGCACTGCTCCCCATCAGGGCCAGGGTATGTCAGATGTGTCCCTGTGCCTTGGGAGCGTGAGCATTTCCTGCTGTATCCTGAGCTCTCTTTGAAAACCTCGTGTGCAATCCTGACCCTCAGCCTGATCCTGACGTCATTTAACTTGTGAGCTCTGATGAAAGATTGTACAATTGCCCTCTATGGCATCATTTCAGCTTAAAGGAATTTACAGAAATACAGAATGCTTGCAGTCTGTCCAGTAAACAAGAAAAGAGGAATCCTGTGGTGGAGATACTTGACTGAATGTCTATCAGTTTTCTGCAGTCTTTTTAGAATTCCTCGAAGCTTGGACTTTCCACCTCGCCTTATTCTGACACTTCATTGTTTAATTTTTCTGTACTTTAGAAAGAAAATAAATCCTAAGAAATGGGACTCATAAAAATGATGTAATTTCTTTCCAGAGCATTATATTGCCTTTTGTTACGCACCGCTTACATTATTCACGGCATTGTTTAGCACGCTATATAGTGTCATCTCAAAAGGCAACAGCAAAATAAGTAACACAGCCTATTTAACTTAAGAGTGTTTTCAAAAATGTTCATGAACCACTAGCTTTTCATGTTTAAAACATTTTTTCTCAAGAAAGAAACATTAGCAAATCAGTTTTGCTGATATCATTAGGCATTTTGCAAATGTTTGCTGAATATGTTTAATATTTGTATTAGTTTCTGTAGAAAGTTGACTGCAACGATTTTAAAAATATTGTTTTAAACCAGATTCTTAATATAGTATGACATGGTCATGTATTCATATTTTTGTCTGGTTTGAGTGCACATAGAATTCCTTATTTATTTATTGGAAATAAGAAAATTTCTAAGAAAAATTCTAAAATGTTAAAAAATATTAATAGTATTGGGATTACATGTGATACAAACCCAGCCAGTAAATTAGAAAATTCTGTAGAGACAAGTTAAAAGCTTTGTTTATTTGTGTTCTTGGACTACCATTCCTAAACCAGCACTATAAGAAAATGAAATAAGGAAGGTAATTAACTTCTGATGTTATTAACTGATAAAATTTATGATATTTCCCAGGTGTCAGATAAAATATTAAATTTTCAGGCATCAAGCAATGAGCATCCTAAACTTCTACTATAGAATTTTACTTGTTTTTAGACTAAGCATTTAATTGTGAATACATCCATACCATTTATGTTTATGAAGCTCTGCAGGATACCTCTGTTTTTCTGTTGGCAGAAATAAAAACTTTTTTTTGACCCACATTCTTTGCAGTTTATAGAGTAGTCCTCTATTTCATTATCATGAAAACACCAAAGTCTACAACCAGAACAGGAAATTTCACACACCTCTCTCTCTAGAGTGCAGCAACCATAATGGTTTCGTTATCCTCAGATGCTACGTGCAGCAACTGGTCCTTTCAGGAGGGGATTTGGTTTGTTGCTTAGCATGTTCCAGTTGACTGTAATTGCTCAATACCTACACATATTTCTTAAGCTTTCAGGCTTACTTTCATAGTAGATCTCCATTTGTATACCACAGCAGGAAGTCAAACCAGGTTCCTTGTAATTGGTTTATTTCCTTGGGGCTAAATTATGGTTTCTACATTTCGAAGCACAGGGGGATGACTAGCAGACTTGACTTTTAGCTGTGAAGAAGGAGGTGTTATGACTGGAACATGTTACTGTAGGAAGTGAACTTCAAAGCACAAAGGAGGAGAAGTGCCAAGCGCCCTTTTGACAGCCACCTCAACCACCACATAAATAGACCTCCCACTTAACTGAACTCAGGATAATAATGAATGATATCACGGGAAAACTGTGCCCTCTTTCCTTTAGCTGTGCAACTGCAGCATCTTTGCTTTCCCAACTACTATACGTATATATTTACATACTTACAGACTTTGTTTCTTGATGGCAGAATATCACTGGCAACATAACCCAGCTGGAGCACATATCTACATAAATTGGCACATGGCTTTTTTGAAAAATTACTTTTAGGTTTGATGGTTTTCGTTAGAAAAAACTGACAGCATAGTAAGCAGTAAGACATTGCCATTTATCCTCTTCAAGGAGATTAGTACAAAATAAGCAAAATTGAACAAAACTGTTGGTATTTCTGCCTTGTTTATGTATATCACTGATTTTGTTTACTAAGTCTTTAATTTCCTTTCCTGTACTTTATTTAAGACTTTAATTTGTGCTTTCAATCAATAGCATTTCTGTGGTCTGCTAGGAGGTTTTGTTTGGGTTTGTTCAGACTTTTTTTACTGATTTTGAGAAATTGTTTTACAATTTCACAATTAAAATTTTTTACTTTCCTGGTGTTTTTAAAAACTGTTTTGGGAAAATGCAGCTCTTCTTATAATGTAAGCTATTTTAATGTATTACTTTTTTTCAGTTTTAGTTTTCACTTCTGAGTATCAAAAGGAGTAAAATTACATTGTTGAAAGGCAATTAAAAACTGTGTTACAGTGAAGCAGAATCTATTTTGACACAACATCACCATTCGAAATATCTAGAAATTTGCCATAATTTTAGCAAATTGAAGTATTTGGTTAAGTATAGGAAAGCAGATCTTCTACACTTAACAATTTATCCACTGGATTATACTTTTTTTTTCTGGGTTTTCCTTTTTATTTAGACGGGAAAAGTATATGATTTTATTCAGCTAGAGAGATTGTTGAAAAAAGATGAACTGATAAGGTTAAAACTATGGAATTCCTTACCTTCCTATGCACTTCCTAACTGGGACACAGTTATTTATAGGTAAAACAACACTTTAGGTGAATACAGAATTAACGCATTATTGGTTTGAGACATCTTTATGCAGTTGTCACTACAGTGATGCTATGGGATGCACCCTTTTTCCCCCCTTCTTGTATGTGGAAGTTTGCCTCACTTAAATATGAAATATCACAACAGTCATAATTATTTTTGTATGGAAATTTAACTTGACTAATAGATAAGCCTGAAAACAGCATCCTCTAAATGAACATTTACATTTTGGCAGGTACATTCAGAACAAGTCTAGGCCTTTTTTTACCAGATAAAGGAAATGAATGCTTCATCATGCCCCTGTAAGATACCCATGAGAGAGTGGAAACCTCCTCCAAGTGAGGCATGAAAGGTGTTTGAACTTAAGTGTACTTTATCACCTGACTGCTCTCCAATATGTACCAAGCTTCAGAGTTTCCTCGGAAAAATCTCACTCTGCCAACACTTACACAAGAGGTTGGTTATCTGCACAGCTGCCTGTGACCCTGATCACCAATGTCTGCCTCGACTCACATCCAGGGAAAACACTCTTCATGAACTCTAGGAGCTCAGTGTCTTCTTTTCAGCTTGGCAGAAGGTCATCTCTCATTCAAACCCCAGACTGTCTTTCTACCAAAGATTAGCTCATGCATGTTTCCTTAAGAAGCCTCTGCTTATGAACCTTTGAAAGCAGGGCTTGCTTTCCTCATTCTGCTGTGCTGGGTCATGCCACACCCATGGGGTTGTCTGGGGAATGCCCAAGGTGTCTGGGGAAAGATGGATCTCTGGGGTGGTGAACAGGCAGCTACCTGGGTCAGAGGATCTTCACCCACATCTAAATGGCTGAGAATTGCCTCTGTAACTGGACAAGCAACCTGAGCAAGTCAAGGAATTCAAACTGACTGAATGACGATGTGTGATTGCTGTTTTTGAGGAAGTTCCACAGCCCTTGCAAATAATATATAAGAAAGATCTTGAACACAAACATTCAGAAAACAGTCATGGTTGTGACTCGTCTCATGCTTCTTCTTAACACCTGTTTTTCTTCATCCAGATCCAGAAGATTTAGAAAGATTTTTCTTTCCCCAAATTAGGCTATCTTTCTGGAAATGTTTTGGCATGTTGCATGTACACTGACTGAAATCTTATGGGTCTGCTTGCAAACCCAAAATTGTAACTTCTGCAAGTTCATCTTATAATCACAGACCTGGAGGATACATGGAGAGAAATATATTTTTGTCCTCTGATATTTTGCACAGTAAAGACTTTGTTCTCATAAATGAATTCATGGCAGTTTTATAGCTCATAATGTACTATTTGTGTGTGTAAGGCTGCTCAAAGTGCTGTTTGAGCAGTTGCTAAAACCTGTGAAAAATCATTTATTTAATGGTGTGTTATTAGACCTGTTCATTCAAAAAGAAGGATAACATCAGAGCTGTTGTCCAAACAGATTGACTGCAGGTTTGCATTCATGCATCATTATAAATATTGACAGTGTTTTGTAGAGCAAAATTGGAATTTGTGTTTTATGGAAGAAAGACCTACCTCTTGCAGGAAGGAAACAAAACTGGGAAACTACCATTAGGCTCAGATAAAAACTGATATGCCTCTTTTATGCCCAAATATTTCAATTTTAATAAGAGTTCCTGCTGAACATAGCATATAAATTAGAAAACAAAATTTTCATCCTTTTCCTCAATACTTGTCCATCATCTCTACTGGTGAAGCATTACTGCCCCAAAACCTGAAAAATGTATTTCTTTTAAAAAATAAAACTTTGTTTAAAGAAAACTGCAGGAGGATGAAGCAGTCTCAGTTTCCTAATGTTCAGAAGACACTCAAGATGTATGCTTGGCTCTAACATCGTTCCAGCTCCCTTACCAGGAAAACAGGAACATTAGAAGTAATTACAGAATTCCCGCAGCTCCCACTGACAGCAGAATTGTGTTGTATCCCTACCCAGACTAAGAGAGTGCCTTGCAGAGCTCCCAGTCAAAAGAGACAAGACAAACTGAAAACAGGACAAAGCCTTTTTCTTTGTCATAATTGTCATTTTTACTTCCAAAAGGAAACACTACTTATAACAGTACCATAATTAGCGCAACCACTGAAGAGAAGATATGCCAACAAGACATTTGGAAAGGAAAATGAAGGGCCTAAGTTAAAAAGAATAATTTTTACATTTTCTCATTTACCACCAAAGTTTTACAAAAACATAAAAACAGACCTTTTGTTTAAAATATTTCAGAAAAAAATAAAGAATGTGCCTTTCTTTTCCCTTACGTGAATGAAAACATTCAAGTATTATTTTGAAATCTTCACTGGAGATCCTTCTTTTTCCTGACCTTCACCTATAATTTATTGAACTAAAAGATAATGTCTTACTGAGCTCCCATTCATCTTTTGGAACTTCACTGAGCTTCCATTACACTACGTTCTTTTGGGTTTGCTTGCTGCGGTTCATTTCCAATGAAATATGTATTCGTTCAAATATGATAAAAAAAAAAATAGAAGGTCCCTGTTATTTGAGTCTTTTTGTGTAATCAAGTCACCACTGCCAAGGATAAAGTATTTGTCATTTTGTGGTAAGGATCTCGTAGTAAGAATCTTTACATTGTAGGCACGCTATTTGTTGGGGAAGTAATTCCACATACACAAAGAACTATAGCCAACAGAAACCAGAAACATTCATCATGGCCACTAAATATCATTCCCAAGTCCAGGAGTCCTAAGTCACAGGGTTTTCTGCGCTTTTCAGCTTTCTGGAAGTGAAATCTGACAGGGAACCTGAGAGCTGCCCTATTTTCCACTTCCCAGTCTGCACAGTCATAAATTGAGAGCATTTCTGCATTCCATGAAAACATGGTCTCCTCTTCCCTACAAGTGTTTGTCAGATAATGGGAGGGTCCCCCAACCTTGTCTTCACCTACCACTGCAGGTTTTCAGGAGGTCCCATGTTATTTGGCCCTTGAGCTTGTCTCACACTCCTGGTGACATCCAGATCACATTGAGCTGCTTGAGAGTGCCAGATAGGTACCATTATTCAGCTATACCTCACCAACCAGCTTGCGTAACACCTCAGGTCTCTAGGTATCAAGACCATCACCCTCGTGCATGCCTGGAGCGATGGAAGCAGGCAGTTCTTTATTTTCTTCTCCCATGTTCCTAACCACATAGGTGTATATCACTTTTAGTTCAAAATGAAAGCATTCTCCATTATTAAGCCCATCAGATAACTGGCAAGGTTCTGTTCCTCAAAAATTCTCTCTGAATGCTCAGACTCTTGGATATTTTATACTGTTCTTTCTTTTTTCACTTGTTCTTCCTACTGAGAACAAAACCTTTGAAAAGTGGCATCCTCTAAATACTTATGACACAAAAATACTGGTGCATGCACTGCACAAGAAGCCTACACTCAGACCATAAATCCAGCACTGTCTGAGATACTTCAGATTTACTTCACCGGCCTAGATTCATTGCAAGGAGTGTTTTCAGCATGTCAGGTTCTATCTGGGACTGCTGTTCAGGCACCTTCATGGGCAGTTGTTAAAGACTGGGCCTAACACAGGCCACGAGTCTCGTGTTTTCTGAAAGGATTCACTGAGCTCATACTGTAGAACTGTATTAGATGGGTGACGAAGATTTCTCTGGCAGCCCTTCATACCTGTTGTAAATGCTTAATTACATCTGACTTGATAGTTTTAGCAAAATCTCTGTCATTCTTAGAGGAGGGGAGAACCAAAAAAAAAAAAAAAAAAGAAAATCCATTAGGACAATCCACGGAAAATCGTGAGGGTAAAATAACAGGACTTGTCGTGTACTGGGCCATAGTGAATGCATTTTCTTACCCTTTCTTGTCGATGCTATCAGTATATCCTTGCCTTTGCATCCAGCACAAGAACACATGCACTCTCACCTTCCATACTTCCTTTTCCTTTACCAATAGCTCTCAATCCAATGCAATTTAATCAAAAGGTCTCAAGTCTTTTTTAAAGACGATTGTAGTGGCTTCTGCACAAAGAAAGTTTGCTTAAATTGTTGAGATAAAGGAGATTGCAACGGGAGGCACTGATAGGATGAGATGAGCCAGCTGGCAGATTTTATTTTAACTAAGGCAAACACCAGTTTTAATATAATCAGCCAGGAAACTTGAGCAGCCCTTGAAAACTCAGGACATTCCCAGAAATAGTAACATCTGGTCATCATAAAGATTACATTGGTAGATTCCAGTTATATTTGAGATAGGACCTCTGTAAGGCAGAGCACTTACAGTAATTGTTTCATTTCTTTTTTTTTTTCCTCCTGCAGTACTTCTTGAACAGCTTAAATAGGAAACTTGATCTTCACTGGGTACTTTGCCATTGTCTGCTTCACAGCAAATTTCCTCTGAAGGCCTAACTTGGGTTTATTTGCTGGAGTTTCATTTCCCTGTAAAACCTGCCCTGCAACATGGAGAGGAAATTAAGGTACTGGTCTTTCCACTTTTCCTCTTCATCACTTTCCCTTGTGGTAAGAAACACTGATTAAAAAGAAAAAGTTTATTTAGCCAAAGTGAAAATCAATAGCATCAGTCAGGTATCTGTTAAAAATAAATAAATTATACCTCTCTTTGCCTTCTATCAGCTACCTTTTCTTTTCAGGACTTGCAAACAAGATGTAGTAACAACTCACTCTGGCTTACCTGCCGTAGTCCTAATAACTTTCTGGTAATAAATTAGGCCTGGAATTTATTTATTTACTTTAGAAGTTCTGCTAACTAAATTGCTTTTGCAGTATAAGACAGCACTTGTTCATAACTAAGTAACTCATTGTGCCTGACAACGGGTTAATGGGCCAAAACAACTCATTTTGAGAGTGTTGGCTGTTTTGGTCCAGCAAACTGGTTCCAGAATCTCACACATCCTACATTCCCTTCGCACATCTGGACTCTGCACAGACAAAGTTTTCTTTCATATAAACTGTTTATTGTTCTGTGAGATTGATGCCGTTAATATTGGCTTTCAGAATGACAGATTAGCATCACCAGTTAATCAGGGCTATTAGCAGATAAATATCTGTAATTTAATCACTACAGGAATTTCTCTTCCAATAATAAGATTTACAAATGCAAGTGATTAAGTAATTAGCTTACATCTCCATAGATTACAATTCCTCTGAGCTTTCTTCTCTCACTTTTTTCCCCAAAAGATTTCAGTATTTAATTAAAGTAACTACTCCCTCCTTTACATCGTCTTTGTACACACATGTGAGAAGTGGGGTAGTTTTTTTTTCAAACCAAACTGCACCTTTTGTACATAATCCCACAAGGATCCTCCATTTCCGGACCTCTTCCATCTCTCTCCAAGGGTTAATACCTACCCTGCCAGTCTCTCCAGCTATAATCTTTCCCAGTACTTTTCCCAATCCATGCAGCAAGTGGGGTGCATAAGGGGAAAGAATAATTTACAGGAAGGGGGGAAAAATTGCCAATGGAAAAATTGTATGCACTTGATAAAATAAGAGCCTGGCTTGCTAAAACAGTCTATCCAAACACTTCTCAAGGATCCCTTTGTTGCCTTTCCACTGACTTGGCCCTAGGGCAAAAGGCAAGTTCTACTCCTTCCAAACTTATATTCTCCTATTTGCAGAGTAATTTGACAGTTACTGTTAATTTCCTAAATGCAACATGAAAGCTGTTGAGGGAAGCCTGAAAAAAGGGTGGAGAGGGGGGGAAGAAGAAATTCATAAAGAGCAGCAGAGAATATGGACAAAATTGCTTCCATGTGTGGTGCAGAGGCACAGCTTGGGCAGAGAGCTGTGGCCTTCCCAGAGTTTGACCTCTTGAGGCAGTGCCAGTTTACAGGAGAAAAAGCATTGCTCTTTAATGAAGGTCTAATTTTTATTGCCACTCCATCGACTTCAAAGTGCTTCAGGTTGCCAAACATAATTTCACTGGAGGTATTTTCAGGTGCAGAGCAAATACTTCATAAATAATTTCCTCATTAGATTACAAATTCCATTTAAAAAGTTAAGGGAGGGGGCTTGCTTTTCGAAGGCTTTCTTGGAAGGTGATTAAAAAATCTTTCAGAGGGATTCTTTATGACTTTAATTCTGAAAGAAAATAATTAAACAGTCTTAATTTTTTATTTATATTTTTAAATGAACATGTAGCTTGTTAAGATGACCAAGTATGGTGGAGACGTTTTAATATGCTCTCAATTAAAACATATAATCCAATGCCTGTGTGCCTTTCCTTTTTCTTCTCCTCATCCTCAAATTGCTACTAAGCCAGTGACTGCCAGCAACCCAGTGTCAGCCTCATTGGGGCCCCAATTAACTATGTAGATATGTCATACTTCTACATTTTTCATGTTTACTTCCTCTCCTTGAGTAAAAATGTCTGTAATTAAATGCATTGTTTCCATACATCCTCTTTTCACACCCCACCGTGAAGCAGGCGCAGGGAGCTGCTGAGGCTGACAAAGATAAGCTGTCAGTCAGAGGGAACTGGCATGATTTGGATGGAGTTTATGTTTAACACACTTTGCAGGCTGAGATGGGCCCACTATCAAGGCAGAAGGGAGGCTGGTGGGGAGGGGATGGAGGTCCATGGGAAGCACCCATCCCAGCACTTCCAATGAATTACAGCAGCGGCAGTCCGTGTCTCCCCCCCGTCATTGCAGTGTCCTGTCAGAGCCACTGCTGTGATGGTGCTAAACAGTTGTAAGCCACCTTCTACTCACTGGACAGAAATAGAAATGCCAACTAGCACTTGGGTGCAGAGCAGGTCTATCACTTTGTAGTTTAGTCTGCTTTCTCTGACCAATTATTCTGCAAATTTAAGTGGTTATAATTTCTCACTATTTCCTCTCATAAAGGTCCAGTTACCCTAACAGAAGTGAAAATTATTTATAAGAAGAAGGGTAGGGAATTACTGATTGTTTTGATAGTGTTAAATTAATTTTCCATTTCTTTTTCAGAGGAGTGCTAGTTGGAAGATGAAAGTTAGCATAAATACAGAAAATATTTTCTTCTGTTGTCACCTTGAAAACCAGCTGCGTTTGATTAGATTATAAAGTTTTAAAACTGGTAGATATAGCAGTTTCTGTACTGCAGCTGTATACCTGCAGTAGGACTTGTTAGAGGCTTCTTATCTCTAAATCTGCACTGAGCAGACTCCAGTCCCAAATCCTGGTGTCTGAGCCTTTGCTTGACTTCCCAACACCCAGCTTAAAAAAAAAAAAAAANTGTGGATAATTGTATTCACTTTGTCGTTTCACACTTCTGAAGTGCACTCTGCTAACATCCCACAATTAGGTTACAAAGTTAGACAGCTGTGGAGTTGCTCAGAGTCCCTTTCTGGTGGTTCTTTTGGAGTGTGTGTCTCCCATTCAGGATGAATATATCACGAAAAACACTTGACTGCTCTCTAGAGCAAAGAGGCTACAAAAAATAAAGCTGAGATTCATGGTTTTTCATGTTCCTTTGACATATAACAAAGGCTTGACATAAGGCACTGAGAAAGCAGTTATAACTCAGAGAGAGTGACAGCTTTCTATTTCCACCAGTTACTGCTTTAGCTTAAATTATAGATATGTATGATGGATCTAAAAAGATCTCTGATTCAGACAGCTGAAAAACAATTCTGTCTTCCAACCTAAAACAATTTTGATGAAAAAAACCCAAACAAATAAACCCAAAACCTTAAAGATATAGCCAAGATAAAACAAAGCTTAAAAAGAAGAGACATTCTGCTGTAGGAGAAATAAGAAACATGTTGGTTTAGTTATTCTGAGGGCAAGATACACTATTCAAGTATAACATCACACCACTTTTGCTGAGAAGGGACAGCAGAAAGGATAAATGAATCCAAGTGGCAGAATATCTTTTTGTGCTTTTTCACTGGCTAATTAAGATAGTAGGTTACATTGGGTGCATCTGCATTAGCATTTCAATTCATATCTGGAGTTTCTCTTTCAAACAAAAATCTCCAGTTTCCTCATTTGCTGCTATTTGGTTCATACCAAAGAATGGCTGAGGGTGCTAAAACTGCATCAGATGAAACTAAACTGAGGAATGCAGTCCAGGAACATGTCTAACACAATGCAACCTTAGCAGGAATTTCATTTACAGGCTGATTTATACAGTTCACAGACTTAGTTTAAGTCAAAGTTTCATACAGTGAGGACCTCAGTTCTTCATCCCCAACTGCTTCACTCTGTAGACCTGCTACTTTTCATCTTTACTGTCCTGACTGAGGGATACCACATAGCCCTGTAACACCATAGAAGGCAGGACTGAGATTGCAGAAATTGCTTTTCTTCTGCCATGTCAAAAATATGATTCCAGTTATCTTCAGTTATTTATTTAGCCTATTTTTTTTCAAGCTCTTTGTGCTGGTGTGCTCTGTCAGAGGAAACGGAAAGGTCTGAATTGGAATGAAATTGGTGAGAATTATGCAATACTAAGGAAAAATTCGGCTCCATGCACGGAGACAAGGATATGGAACCTACTAGAAGAGGAAAAGAGTACTCTCAGAGTAAAGCACCATCTGCATTGCTGGCCACGCAAAACTGGGAAGATGAATGAAGTTGCAGTGGAAATTCAGTGCCGGGGCATTTTTTTTCTGAGGAGATAGCTGAACATGTTTCCATTTTTCTTCTCTTTTAAGTCTAATTTAAATTCTAATGACTAACGTTTTACATAAGAGGTCCCTGCTACAGCCATAAACATATTGGACTTTTTTGCTAATATTGCTCAGTACATTGCTATATTAGTCAAATGCTGCTGTGATACAGCCAGGTTCAGATCCTACTATCTATAATACAGAACGTCTGCAATTTTTCTTGTTTCCCTGGTAACAACTGTAAATGCACTGACTCCCTGGACTGCTCCACCCCTCCTGCTGCTGATGTCAGGCACAGGAGAGGCACATGTGCAACTCAGCTCTGTACCTGTCAAGCCAGGCGGACGTTCTGTTTGATCACCCATGGTTTGGTCCCACAAAGACCATTCGTTTGGTGATCAGAGGGCAGTGTTAATTTAGTCAGATATCAGGATACTGGGGTGGGGGCGGGGTGCCGGGGCAGGGGGGAGAAAAAAATTCACCCACTTGCGCTTTGGTTTTAATCAACAAAGAGAATGGGGAGGCTAAGAGAGCTATCATGTGGCTAGAACTGAGGCAAAGTACTCCTTGCTGATAAAATGAGGATCAGCACCATTTCTGTTAATGTCAATAATTTCTGATAATTGGGAGCTGCTCAATGCCAAAATATTCTCAAATTCCATACTCTGTTGCATGCATGCCAGCAGGATTTGGCATGAATAATGTTAATACAATGAAGAGGGAAGGAATGAATGAGGATTTTCCATGTGTTAGCTGACAGGATCACTTTGAAACAAATGACCAGTCCTTATTAATGCAGCTATTATTTTGATAAACCAACAAGAATGAATGTGGTATTCATGAAAATGTGATATGCAACATTGTAGGAATCCCACTGTAATTTTACAATTAATTAAGGTACCTGTAGCTGTTATTGGAAAAGATTATGATCTGACCTTAATACTCATGTACTAAGCTGGCACACTGCCTATTTTCAGCTCAGCATTAATGAAGATGAGCATTTGTATGCAAGTCTGTCTCTTATCGTCATTTTGTTCTGTGTGAGTTTATTTAGATAATTCAGCACTTGCCTTAGCAATTACGAGTCATACTGCAACACTGAGTTTCTGTGTGCTAAGGTTTATTTCAGTTTTCATCATCACCCATGGAAGTGCATACAGTTCACCAGGATAATGCTGAAGTTTATTTGGTGACTATGAATCACAATATTAACTTCATTTTTGCAGTGGCCGTCCATCCTGCTTCCCCTTTTTTTTTTTTTTTTATAATACATGGTACTCCTAAAGAAAAATTTCGGTTTTAATATTTTTAAAAAGAAAAATAAAACCTTTTATATTAAGGCAGCATTTTTCAAAACAAAAATTAGTTATTTTCATTTTAAAAAGGGGTTTTATCACATCTGACAATATAAAGCTGATTTTGTTGTGTTTAAAAACTTTTTTGATAACTTAGAACTGTTGCTAACTGAACTTCATTTTACTAAGTAGCAGCAGTAGGAATTTTAACAGTACTATTACAAGTAATTTGCCTCAATGCTCAGAATTTTCAGTCAGAATCACTGTGCTGGGGACTAACAAAAGAGATAATCAGTCAAGGAAGTGACAGGCTATATTCTCTATTCTCCAGAATTTAAGCAAGACTAGACATGTGTGCAGTTGTGATGGCAGTGGAGTCACTAGTCTTCCAAGAGGTCCACATCACTGAATAAGAGCGTGGAAGTAGAAACCAACAAAATGTTGTGAAGGTTAGTCCCTCTTTTAGAGGATAGAGTCACTCCTGCAGGAGGAGATTGAGTGTCCCACTCAACCAGACCAAAATGCAGGAACTGAAAATAAAGAATTCAGGCAGGATAAAAGTTTTGTCTAATACCTGAGAAATTGTAGGTCAAAAAGTTCCTCAGGCAGGCCCAGATGTCAGCATAGTAAGAAAGCTGGGCCTTTTCAGCTTTCAAAGAGTAGATGGCAGACCTTGAGATAAAGAAGTATAACACAGACTATCTTCCAGGCTCCTCTGTTTTCCAAAGCTTCATTGCTATTATGCAGAGTAACAAGTCTTTTTGCAGAAGACAGTTGTTTGATTACTCTGTTCACCTCTGTTGGTAGAATCTCAAAGGGGAAAGTTGCAGACACAGTTCTTTCAAGGATGTACATACCTTTTACTGGCAATCACAAGCATTCTCTTCCAAGACTCCAGGCTACATAGATGAAAATTAATGTCAGATTGAAACCATCTAGCTGCAGCTAATGTTATACTGTGTTCCAGGCAAAAATCTCATTCAACCCGTTCAGCTGAGCTCTCATGACATGCAGAGAAAATGGGCATGTTCAATCTGTTATTTGGTGCCTGTTTGGAATTCACTCCTGTGTAAACAATTTGAACTATAGTACCCTATTCCATCAGCAGCTAGGCTTTCCATAGGCACCATTACTCTGTGACTGCTCTGAAAAAAACCACAAAACAACTGGGATCGCAACCAGTTCCAGATTCAACATGTAAATAAGAGTGTCAACGTCTGAGACAAGTGTCCAAATACCCATATAGTGTCAATGGAGAACAAACATTACAATGAGTGGGGTAGAGATAGCTATTAAGCTGGTTAAATGTGAGGATTTGAGGATTTGATTGTCCCCACATGGTGGTTTAACATCATATGAGACACCACAGTGATCCATACAGACCTCCTGGACATACTGTAGAACCTATGAGATATCTTGCCTTTCTGAATTGATAGCTGGAGGCCAATCAAAGTTCCAATAGACATTTAAAAAAGCACCAGACACTCAAGTGAGGCTGAATAAATTGAACTCTAGTTGTATATTTCTGGCTGCTCTGAATAGCCTTTTAGATAGATTAAATCCATCTTCAGTGGGAGCACAGACACCTTACTCACACGTGGATGTCTCCGCCATGGAAACCTAAATTTCGGCTGCAGAATCTAAAGGCTGAATTCCACTCTCGGTATGTAATTCGGCTGCCTGACAAGTGACAAGTAGATATACTGCAGGGTGTCTTCCTTGGGTTCCAGCTGCCCAGAGATGTCTCTGGGGTCTTCCATAGATCATGTGTGTATTTTCCAGGCATCAATATCCGTGGTGTCCCGGGTAATACCAGGTGTCATCGATGCTTGTGTTCCAGTAACAGAACTGAACCACTGAACCCCTGCTTGTTGGTTTCCTGACTCGTATTTCCTCACGATTTGGATACAGTGCAAAATGAAGAATGCAGAAGTCCCAATATGGAATATATTTCAACACGGAGTAATGTGGACAAAAAGTTCTGATGCCCATAATTTTAAGATATACCAAAATGGCATCGAAAAACACACTAGCCAATTACAACTACTAGTTTCGCATAAAGAAAACATTTATCAGCCCCCTTCAAGTGTGGACATTCACTAAATACAGCTTATTTTTTCCACTACTTGTAAAAAATCCAAAATGGGTTGACACACCACTGGTTGAAATGAGAATTTAATGCATGCTCCAATTATTTTCATCACCAAATTCCTCAAATATTTTTGTTTTTTTCTTCTTATTTTTTTTCTTCTTCCCCTTTTTTTTTTTTTTAACCTACCAACAGGGATTTAGAAGTTGCTGTAGTGCTATTCAACTTCTAATATTAAAAATTCTGTCTCATAAAAAGTGGATCTAACAGGCATCAAAGACTTGCATTCCACTGCGATTTGAATGGTAAAAAATGTAAAAGTGCAGATCTACACACCTTAATATTCTCAATAAGACTTTCCATCTTATTCCTTTTCATCCTTTAACTGCATATGACTGCCAATTGGGTTCATATTAAAAAGTAATAAACTTGCACTGGACATAGTATAGGTATTTTTATAGGTATCTTTATGTAATTGAGGACCAATGACATCTTTATTAGATTATAATTCAAGTAGACATATTTCAATAGCATTATTTTTTCCACTTAGCTACATTAGTCGTTT
This sequence comes from Vireo altiloquus, assembly GCA_013396875.1. NCBI lineage: Eukaryota > Metazoa > Chordata > Aves > Passeriformes > Vireonidae > Vireo > Vireo altiloquus. The sequence goes on from VZRF01007232.1 coordinate 533,800, forward strand.
AACATTTAGCCTCTTCTACCTCATCCATTTGCCTGCATTTCCAGTGAGATCTCAATGAAGCCAGATTTCTGTCTCTTCTACAACAAGGTTGCTTAATAAGTGCTGTTTATTGATCTCATGATATGCACTGTCCTCAAGATTGAATTTATTTGAACAAATTCTTTTTTTTATTGTAGCTTCTCTTACAAATCATAAGCGTAATTATATATTGTATATCTTTAATTCATTACAATAACATGCATATATCTGTCTGTATACCTGTAGAATTAATCGAAATTTTCCACAGAAGACTCACATAAGAAGAATTTAATTAAACATATATCATCTATCATCCATTTAGAAGAACAAATCTTAGACTCTTTCAGCTGTCCTACATGTCCATTCTCCCTTTCCCAAACTGCCTACAGAACTAGAGAGGAATTTTACAACATGTTCTCATCATCAACAAATCATTCCTGGCACATCAAGGAAGGAAAGTTAATTGCTGAGACAGTTAAACCTTATTTTCATGGGCTTCAGAATAGAATCCAATCTTGAATATTTGGACTGTTTATGGTTACTGAAATTCTGGCCAAAAGACATTCTAAACAATTTAAAGACTAAAACTGATCTGCACAAACTATTACAGAATTCATTCCAGGAAGTTCTGCTTATAAGTTTTGATGTAAACCTGAGAAGCATTAATGAAAAAAAAGTGCCCAATGAGAGTTCCAAAGGAATGAGCCTCATTTCATTTCTTCTGATATCAAGGTATGGGTTTCCAAGTAAGCAGTACAAGAAGCAAGCCCACAAAATAATAGAAGGGGGAAAAAAAAAAAAGCAATGGATTTGGGCTCTACATCTAGAGGAAACAGCTGCATCTTCTTTACCAAGTGGAGATGGAAAAAAGCTCCTATCCATTGCTGTTACTTAAAAGGACTGATGTCAGTTCTAACATACTCCTTCAGTTGTAAACCTGAGTGAAAACTGGCAAATACACTTTGCAGGATAAAATGCTGGTATGATCTTCAGAAGTTCGTCTCAAAGTTCTTTTCAGTAAAACCCTCAAGTTATAACAGAAACTAATTTTTTCCAGTTGTGTAGTGATTCTGTCACATACTTTTCCCAAAATATTTCTTTTATTTTTTAAACAATACTCTCAATTCCATTTAATGTTTAGTAGTATTGCAGTCATTCTTAATACTCAGTTTCCAGACGGACTTATAACACATTTTCGCTGGATTGCAAATTTTTTTACCTAGAAGTCCTATGCTCTCCTATGTCCAACCCAAAATTCCTACTTTCTGTCCAGTGACAATATTAAACTCTTAAGAAATTATTTCTTCCTAAATGCTGCTACCTCACTTCTTCACCAAGAGCAGAGCTTCTCTGACCAATTCTTAATTTATACTAACTGCTAACATCAGAGAGGTCTATCACTTGTAGTCCTGTACACTTCCCACCTCCCCCCCCCCAAAAAAAAACCCTCAGACAAGTCAAAACCATAACATTTTTTCATTGAGAAAAAAGAAAAAAGTGAAAATAGCACGTTAGTAATTTTCAGGACTAGTCATAAAGCCAGGTTATTTTTGTTTCCCCAATTAAAATCATATTATACAGAATAATTAAATGATAAGATAATCAGAATTGAGCGGAACTTTTGAAAATAGCAAAGTCAAAAGTACTTTTGCACAATGACAGGCAAAATACCAGTGGGCACAGTTGCAGCATTCATTTGCTTTTCTAGGGAAATACTCTTCAATTGACTATTTATCTTTGTCAATGTTGAATACATATTTTCCCAAGAAATTAGTCTTTTGACCAGTAGCTAAGTAACATCAGGATGCTGCTGCAGTGAAATGATTTGTGCAGTCATTTACTCATTTACACTTTAGGAGCTTTGTAAATATCAGATGAAGTTTTTTGGACTTAGGCTCATTTCCAAAACCAACCTCTTTTCTTTCTCCTGTAGGTCTCAAGAAAAAATTTTGGTTTCATTTACAAATTGGCCTGTATTTTTGAGGTATAGAGGTTCTTCTGGGATTTTGTTTTAATTACCACAGCATATCTCCCACAAAGCTTGTTTCTGTTCTCCTGTGATGCTTTGTAAAATTCTTTCTCCAGCCTCGTGAACCAGGCCACCTGGCTACATTAGGGAAGGGCAAAAAACCTGAATTATGTTGGAGCTGTGATGTTCTAGGGATGAACAATGGTACACTCCAGCCAAAATCAAAGCAGATTCGTAATGTTGCATGTGCCTAGTCAGAAACCTTGTGTCTCCAAGGTTATTTTGACTGATGTCAGAGTGTTTTGTTTGGGGGTCTTTCTGTCATTGTCAAAAAACTACAACTCCAGCCCCAGTGAGACAATACTGTTCTGCAAAAAATCTGAGTAAAAGTTACTAATAGGTAGTACTTAATACTACTTGTTGGCTAGAATATTTCCCCTTTCTAGATACATTGTACGAGAGGTTTTGAGGATATTTTTATTATTCCAGTCATTTCTGATACCTTACATGACTGTTATACAGTTAATCATCCCCATGATATCTTCTCTCATATCACCCCTCTACTAAATTCAATAAAATATTACTTTAATAATTTCCATTTTTCTCATCTCAGAGTAAACAGCACTCCAGAAGTAAGGACACACTAAGATCAGTTGCTAAGTTCTACCCTTCAAACCACTACAAATCTTTATGGAAAATTCCAAAATTACTGTGCACAATCTGACAGGTCAGGGTTTTACCCTCTGAGACAGAGAAATTATTTGAATGAGAAAAAAAATTAAAAGTAAGAACAAAGCCTTAAGGGATAAAGATTAGTATAATATAGGGGTAAGCTTAGCGTGGAATACAAATACATATCTCCTGACAAGTTTTTTAAGACTGAACAAAGATAAGTGCAAAAATCCTTCCTTCCCAAGACCAGAGGTTCCAGAACAGTGATTAATTCCACTAGTAGGAGAATGTGTTTTTTTCTCTGGAAAGTAGTGAAAGAAAGATAGTCTGCCAGTACTTGAAAGCTGTTGTGAAGTAAAAAGGAGCAGATACTAAATGGAGTTCTTCCTCTATCATAGAACTAGACACTGTCCTACCTCTAGGAATCATGAATACAAGTCTTACTGAGAATTGTCCTACTTTATTTTTTTGTTATAAACAATCTTACACCTATATTTTTTTCCTCTCCTTTTTAGAAGCAAATCTCAGACACAATTTTTTCTAATGTTCTTAAAAAAAAGACCAAATTTATTTATTTACAACTAACCACTAGTAATTCTATTCTAACCTTGGTTTATAACAGGGCTATCAGTTAAAAAAAGAAGCTAATTTCTTGATTAATTTCCTTCTTTGTCCCTTGAGTTTCTCAGAAGTCATATTTAGGTGTACAGATAAGACTTTGAGCTGCATTGAAGGCTAAAATTTCAAAAAATTAAGTGTGCTGACACAATTGGACAATCAAAAATTTGCACAGATCTATCCTGTTTTGAACTAGAATATGGATTGTCTAAATCAACCAGTGTTGTGCTTCCATGAAGTGAGCATGAGGTTACTTACAATGAGCCAGCAGCTGACCACAGGCAAGAAGAAGGATGCAGGGAGCTACCAGCCAGTCAGCCTGGAGATGTGATGAGGTTCTCAATTCCTGGAGATGTGATGGAGTTCCTAATTTTTGAGTCCATCTCTATCCATGTGGAGGACAAGAAGGTGTTCAGGAGCAGTCAGCATACTAACTGATTTACACTTGTCTTGGGGTGACTGTATTCTCTATCGTCTGCCCAACATGAGTTCTGTGCCTTTAAAGCTAGCTCCAGGAGAGGGAGGAGAGACAGTGGAATTCTTTTGGTGTTTTGTGTTCAAAAGAGAGGTAGTTCACTGGCTTCTTCTGCCCGGCTGCTTGGCTTCTGCAGCAGGGAAGAGAGTTACATTCCTTCTGCTTTTTAGCTAGTCTCTTGTTTGTTAGCTGAAGTATGGAGCCCTGGGACTTTGGTTTCTTCTTCTTCTCTTCTGTACAGAGCCCTGGGGCTTTGGTTTCTTCTCTTCTGGACTCTTCAGTAACACCAGAACATAGTGGGAGGACCTAAACGGCAGCCCAGAGGGACCTAGACCAAATCCCAGCTCCAGAGAGAGAGCAGAGCCACGCCTGCAAAGGACTTTGAATTGTACCAGGTTCTCTCCACAGCAAGAGGTTTTATTATTTAGCTTTTTTTTTTTTTCTGTGCCTGTGTGCACTCTGCTTGTTAAATAAATAAGTTTTTTTCACTTTCCTCCAAGCAAAATTCTTTCTGAACCTGGTGGGGGAGGGGCAGCTGAAACTTGCCTTCTTTGGAGGAGACCTTCCTTCCAAAGTGTTTCCCTTAAATTGTCTCAAACCTGGACAACACTAAAGGTAAATTATACTTGATCTAACTTCTACAATGTAACAATTACCTCGGTGGGTGAGAGGAGAGCAGTGCATATTGTCTGCATCAACTTCAGCAATGCATTCGACACTGTCTCTCTCAACATCCTCATAGGCAAACTCAGGAAATGTGGGCTGGATGAGGGGACAGTGAGGTAGATTGAGAACTAGCTGAACAACAAATCAAAAAGAGTCATAATCAATGGCACAGGGTCTAGTTGGAGACCCATCACTAGTTATGTCCCCCAAGGTTCAATAGTGGGCCTAGTATTGTTTAACTTATTTATCAATGACTTGGATGAAGGGGCAGATGCCTCCTGTTGAGATCACTGACAACACCAAGCTGGGAGGGGTTGCTGGTGTCCCAGTGCGCTGTGTGTGCAGACCTTCAGAAGGATTTGGACAGACTGGAGAGAGGGGCAGAGAAGAACCATCTGAAATTCAACAAAGGCAAATGCAGGGTCCAGCACCTGGGGCAGAATAACCTCAGGCACAGACTGGGGGCTGATGTGCTGGAAAGCAGCTCTGTGGAGAAGGACCTGAGGCTGGCAGACCTGGGTAAAGTTTCAGACTTCTATACAGTTTTGATAGGTGATGGAGCCTACAGAGAGTGAGATTCTTACTCCCCAAGCCAGAGTACTTTGTGCCAGGCAAGGTGCCCAACATACAGGACTTGAAAGCCTAGAAATAGGTGATTATTCTGAATTTTGTTATCTGTAGAGCAAAATCTAACCAAAACTATCTAAAGTTTTAAATATCTCTGATGTTTCATTTCAAACACTATGTCTCTGCTGATCTAAGATTTTTTTTTCACTGGCACACATTACATTTACAACTTGGTTGGTATGGAAGTTAATGGCTCTGTTTCATCAGGAAAAGAGATGAGAGCATCCTTAAGCAATTATATTCCAAAACTAACAGTTAGCTACATCATACCTCATGCCAAAAATACATGAGATATGGATGCCTATGGGAGATGCATAATTCCCTAGGAAAAAAAAAACCTCTGCATTGTTTGTTTTGGTTACCAAAAATTTTCTCAAGTGTCTTAAGATACTTGAAGATTAGATGAAAAATTGTCAGGACAGTTTTGCTGTTCTCTGGTCACAAATAGCATTCCCCACTGAATTGTACATTCAGGATAAATCTCATTATTAATATAGACATGTCCAGGTTTGGGGATTTTACTGTCAATAATATAATCTAATTTGGTTTTACCTCAAGTTCCTCCTTTCTTTTCCTCTCAGTAGAATTCAAGGACATTTTTGGAGGATGATCCTTTTTCTTGGAAAGTGGCCAAGGTTTTGAATAATAAAATGTGACAATAATTAAAAAATAGTTTGAGTGGGCTAATGAACTATGATCCACTGAGTCATGGGTTTAAGAGCAGGTGTCTGACTGAAAGCCAGCTGTGAGGTTTGCTTTTTCTAGTCACGTGTCAAGGTATGTTGTATCATCTGCATCTCTCCTGGAAGCTTTCTGCTTTTTTGTTTTTATCAAAGATCTGTATTCTCAAATTGTTTGCTTTTCCCTAAACCCAAAATACCTCATTTTCTTTTTGCTTGAAATGGAATTAAATCCGTAAGTGGACTGATGAAAAGAGGGTGATCTGGAGTTATTTGGGTTATTAAACTGAGGACATGAATCTGAGAAAGCAAATTTGACTTCCATTTGTGATATATTATTACAGGGAGACACAAGGAGAAAAAAGTATTGTGTATCCTATATATTCTTGAAGAGGAATGGCTGCAGAGCAACACTTGGTAAACATCCATTAATGTCTTTCCTGAGAAAGAACAAGTTTCTCAGAGCCTTCCAGAGACATAAGATGAGGCTCGAGTGAATCTGAGTCACTTCTGGTAAAGATGCCCATCAAACCTGCCAAAATCAACCCACGCAGCAATTCTGATTACTCTGTGGACTAGGATTGTGATTTCCATTTAAGTGTGCATTGTCACTTCCAACATTATGTATTGATATACCTACATTGAATGTGAACCAAGGTATGAGCCCCAAAAGACAGCAAATGCCAGGTTACTGGACTAGGAAATGCAAAGAAGAGACTGGTGTCTAAAATCCTACAGAAGGGCTGTGAGGCTGCCTCAGAGTAGCCCATTCACCATTCCATGTCTTGAAGCCTTACAACCCTTATGTACTTGCTGTGGTTTAACCCCTGCAAGCAGCTAAGCACTACCCATTTGCTTTCTCATTCCTTCCATCAGGCGGGGTGGGGGAAAGAATTGGGAGAGTAAAAGCACAAAACTTCATGGGATGAGATAAAGAATTTTTAATAGAAAAAGCAAAAGCCACACACACAAGCAAAGCAAAATAAGGGTCTCATTCACTACTTTGCATTGGAAAGCTGATTTTTAGCCATTTCCACAGGTAGGGCTTCATGGCACCTCACAGTTGCATGAGAAGACAATCAACATGACTACAAACATCGCCCCTTCCCCCACTCTTTTCCTATCTTTATTGCTGAGCACAACATTATATGGTATGGAATAATCCTTTGGTCAGTTGGAGTCAGCTGTGTTCCCTCCCAGTTTTTTGTACATTCCCCAACCTATTCACTGGTAGGGCAGTGTGAGGAGCAGAAAAGGCCTTGACTCTGTGCAAGTCCTGCTCAGCAATAGCTAAAACGTCCTTATATTATCAACCCTGCTTTATTCACAAATCCAAAACATGGCACCATGCAAGATATTATGAAGAACATTATCCTAGCCAAAAGAAGTAGAGTGCTAATGGGTTCTCAGATTTCACATTCAGCTCTTCCAGAGTATCCCATCTGCCCCCTTCGGAGTGGGCAAATCTCCCAGAGATGAAATTTGGTTTAGGTAGTGCACAACTTTAACAAAAGTCCCTGAGAAGCTGCTACATCCAACTGCTGCAAAAGTGCCCTGGGATGCTGCATCTTACTCTAGAACAGCTTATACACCTTGTTATACATGACAATGCTCTGTAGCAACTCCGCAGCTCCGCATATGCTGACAGGATTTTTACAGTCACAGTATGTGTTTTGAACAATTACATTTGGAAAGGGAAATATTGCTAAAGCCCAAGTAATGTCCAAATTCATATCCAAATCAGACCACATGACAAGCTGTGTCTGATTTCTGCACAGAAACATGAAATGTTTCATTCCAGCAAGGCATTAAACCGGGCTTGATTCACATGGCGTATACTTTTGTTTTGAACTTTTGCAGAATTCTGTTCTGTATCTCATTACCAGTCCCCAAGAGACACCCCGTCTCTAGCCCTTAAATGGGGATTTTGTCAGGAAGTGTCTCATATACCACAAAGCAAGGTTTCGGGTTTTGGCAAATCAGATATCTGAAGGAAAGTGGATAAATGGTGTCGGAGATGAGCTTTCATAAACAATTTATGTGTGTGAATTTCTCATGGAGAAACAATGAGGAAATAATTTGAAGTAACACAAGGGTACATCTCTAAATGTGTTTTGCAAGATCATAAAGGCAGAAATATTAACCCACATTAGACTAGACTGCAATATTTGGTATATTTATTGCCTGGCTCTTGCCAGAGGACTGTTTATATGCTCTTTTGCTAAGCTAATCAGATGCCACTACAGTCTTCATCTTCTTGTGGCCAGGTGTCCAGGTTTTTTGTATTGGAAACAGAATGATTTACCTTAGACTAACACTCCTTAAAGGTATGAATTACAGGCTTCCTGAAATCTCAATCTCCAGAAAAATCTAACTATGCATTTTGCAATTAGAGCAGCAAATGAAGTTGTTCTGTGGGAAAATAATAGGAGAAACACAAACTCGTACTGCACTCCAGCCTGTCAGAATTATATCTCACAAAATGGAAACAAATACTCTTTTTTAAAACAACTCATACATCCTGCAAACTTAAATACTTCCAGGCTTACAGATTTAAATTGAATTATTTGTTCAAAAAGGGTTCACTATTTTCCTCAGATTTTTTTCTTTCCAGCCCACAGATTTAAACAGTAGATGAATCCCTTAAGGTCCCCAGCTGGCTACCTATTCTGGGTACAGTAAGGTTTTCCAAGCATCTTTTACATTCCATTCATCTTCTTTATTACTCATTTTTCTTAATCTAAGTTCCCTTTTACTTATTATTTTATTGTAAAATGTCAGCAACAGCAAACAGGGTAAACTTCTGTTTGCTTTCCTGCTTAAGGCTCACTGGAGACCCCCCAAAAGTCCTGGATATTGCTCATGCACTATGTAGTGTTCCTGGCTGGGTGAACTATGTTAACATTAGCACAGTCTCTCCAGTTCATAGGTAGTTATTCTAAAAGCAATAGGCATAAAGATATAGCAAAGTGAGCAAAAGATTAGGTAGATTAACTGTAAATCTAATGTTAAAAAGACAATAGATCCAGACTTTATGTGTATATATACAAATTCTATACTCAGGTGTGAAACAGTGAATGATACAATTATTCTAGTTTTGTTTTTATTTGAGTAAATAAGGTTACTCTTGGGATGTACTTTTAGCATTCTAGGAATGTAATGTTGTCTAATTCACCACCATTTCTATACTGTATGTATAAATGTTTTTCTCCCACACCAATCCAGATGTATGTTACATGTCTCTTTGCCACTAAGATTTTCAGTATGAATTAAGGAGCAATCAAAGTACTACATTGTGTGTCTTTTGAGGCAATTTTCTCAGATTTGATAGGAAAAGGAATTTTCAAAACTTTCTATTTCCTTCTCTTTCAACTTATTATAGCATAAGTGCAATGCCAGCAATATTTGACCTCAGCTTACACTGTTCTCATCTCCTGTTACCAACCAGCTCTTTGAAGGCTTCACTGACCTTCATTTTAAATATTGCTTCTCATATGAACAACAGTGGATATATATTCAAATGTAATGATTTCAAACAGCTGATTGAACAGGACAAAGTCATATCTTATCCAAAATGCTTTCTGATTTATTGCTACTGTTTGAAGACTACATTTATCAGCCTGATTGGGTTAGCAGAGGAGCTAATAAACCAGCGTGCTTACTCTTTGACAGCCACAGGTAAATATGTATGGGAAAGAACCAAGATTAAAAACCTGCTATGTAACAGACGCTGAAACCAGTTCAAAGCAAACATTTGTAAGAAAAGAATTAGAATTATTATAAGGTGCAGCAGGTATCCTAGCAGTAATTTAATAATTTCTGGCACAGAGGATGCACAGTAATATTGCCTGTCCTGAAGTGATTAAAAAGCCATATACCCTACATCCAACACTACAGCATTTTCTCAAATTCAATCACTGCTTAACAGTTGAAAATAATACTTTTCAACAGGTTAAGAGAGGAAGAACTATATAATCTCTAGGTAATATTCTAGCTAATGTTGAAAATTATAGCAATGGCTTTTGGACAACATGTCAGGAATACAAAGTTCAAAACCGTAATGTTATCCAAATATGCTGGAAATTTTCATACCCACAAAAAGTTAGTGCATAGATTTTACATATTATCCCAAACTATGCTTACCACTTCAATGTTCCTGCCTCTTATGGAAACACAGATGAATTAGTAGCATTGAGTTGCATATATAGTACATGTATATATATATATATATATATGTATATATAGCAAGTATTTAGATATGAACAAACCCTCTGAGACATGGGTAGACATGGGAATTCTTTGAGCTTGATGGAAATCTAACGTCTGTTCTTCCATATCCAGCAGAATTTAGCCAGTTGAGGGCAAAAGATTAGAATTACTTTTGAGTATACTCAAAAGATCCTGTTGAGTGAAAAAGGGCCAAAGATTAGACTACTTTTAGAGAGCAGTCTTCTCCTCATCTTTCACATCTTTTAGATGTTAGGCCACTCTCTGACTGGTTAGGGATGTGCCACCTTCCCCAAGCCAATTCCCACTGGTAACAACTCCCCCCAAGAAGACTGGATTAAAGTGCAGCAGTTTGGCTTCTCCATTCAAGTTGAGTTCAAGAATCCTGCCTCAACACAAAAAAACCACTCATTGGCTTTCATGGTCCGATCTGTGATGAACTGGATGTAGCCCAATGTTCTAGTGAGTTACAGGTGGATCGTGTGGTACTTGTGAGGTTTTTTTGGTTTTTGTTTTTTGGGTTTTTTTAAAAATTTTTTAATGATCATTTGAACCTGAAAGCATGGAAGAGCTGAAAAGAACATCAAACATCTGTATAAGTCTGAGATGCACGTGTCACCTGGGATATTGCAAAGTAGGTATGTTTCTGCATGTGATCTGTCATACTGAAACAATTTACCCCCATAAAGAAGATGCACATTGCAGTTACTTGCCTAGCCTAGGCACTAGTGAAAATTCCCTCTATAGACCACCCAGCATGGGCAGGAGGAGGCACAGGAGAAGTTCATTCAGGAAAAGGCTCTGTGGGAAGACCACGAGTGCCTTCGTAGGTGAAGCTGTTCTCTACAGGCAGAAGGGGTGGCCACATCAACTCCATTTTTCAGCCTCCTTCTAAGGATGAGTTACAATGAACCTCCTCTTCATTGCTTCAGTAATATTTCACTTCTTGTCAGCTCAGGGACTGTAATTCTGAGTCTGGAGTTAATATTGTATCCTCAGCTTTGAGCACATCTGCAGAGAAGTGGGAGCAGTCTTCACATCATCTAAGTGCTCTGTTCAGGCTAAGGAGGGAAGAAGAATGTATTCATTACATTCAATGAGAGTCTGCTGCACTCATGTGGTGAGAGCTGCTGGTATTTAAGACAACTTGGGTATCTCTGCACACCACTGCACTCTTCTGGGTAGACCTTCCTTGTTGCTTGATGTGCTCCTTCCAGCCCATATTGCCAAACAGCTCCTATGTATGGTCTTCAGACATTTCACAGAAAAAACACCAAATAAAAACCCAGTAAACAGAGGGGGATAACACTTCACTGTTGTTGAGGGGATTTTTCTCACTTCTCCAAAAAGTCGAGGAGTTAGAAAATGACAGAGTAGAAAGTGTTGTGAGACCTCTCATTCCTGTTCATTTCATGGTAGGTCTTCAGAGCAATTTCATTTTCACACCAGCTAAAGGAGCCTTCTCTCAGTATCACAGACATACTTCTTGGGGTTATCCTTTTCACTCTATTTACCTTATGACTATTGTGTATGCCTCCTTGCACCTGCTCAAAAGCAGACATCAAATGAACCTTGGAGACAGTAAACTGTCCTAACTTCCTTTCAGATCTCTGTTCAATACTCTGGTGACTGCTGGGCAGGATGTCTTGTTCTTACTGACTGGGTTTGTTGAACTAGCATTTCCCTGAGCTATCCTTTACTCCCTTTCATTTTTAATCCATACAGTTTTGTCCATCAACTCAGCTGGTCGCATTTTTATTTTCACAGGAAATAATATATATGCTAGTGCTGAAAGTTCCCTTCTTTCTTTCTTACTAAAAATTCCTGATTTCCTTTTCCCCTTCTAATTAATTTTCCTCAACAATCTCCACCCCTTTTAGCTGTCTACTCATAGTATTCCCTAAGTTAACATTAATTTACATGCCTTATCCAAATGTACTTGGTATTTTAAATAGATTAGGACTCCATTCCTTTGAAGTAGTCATAATATTTGTCAGGAAGCTTTCTCTTCCCCTTCCCCACCCCCTCCCCAAATGAATGCAATACCCTTGGAAAGGTCTGGATGCTCCACTGCAGTCTAGGGGGAGGGAGGAAGACATCTGTGTGTATACATAGGTACACTAACAGATTTGCATATGTTTGCATGCGTACTTCTGTATTTGGCCATTCTGAAAATCCAAACCTGCCACGAGTCAAAAGCAGCACAGGGGCCTCCCACACTTCTGAGCCAATAGTCCTTGGCCCTGACCTGAAGAGATCCCCTCTGTAGATGCAAAACATTTGCATCTTATTAAGGAAGAAAGATAAGCTACTTTTCTAGAACTGTAAAGTTTGTGCAGCATGAAAGGGTAACTAATTTGTGAGCAGGAAAAGAGTAGAGCCACATTTCTGTCAAGAGAGAGGGGTAGAGAGGAAAGAGGTACTGCATATTATTAAGCTACTTGATCACATATGTCTTTTCAAAGGAGAGAAGGAGACATTAGCAGCAAACAGAGGAACATTGTCATCTGCAAACATAAATATTTCAGATTTCAGGTACACTGGGAATGTCATTAATGTAAAAACTGACAGGAAAGGGCCCTTGAGTCAGCAATGACCGTGGGAGGCACTTCAAGAGACAGAAGAAGGTGCTCTGACAACAAGCGTTGTAATAATAATAATAATAATCTGCTTTGAAAGTCATGCAGGAGAATCAGGACAGAGAAGCTGTATCCTTGTATTTCAATTCAAGTTTAGAGGGGCAGAGGAGAGGAAAGAAAGAACCTGCTCCTTGCACTGTTAAGTGCTCTTGTTGCTGGGGGTTAAGTAAGTTAGTGCCTGTGGCATGCCCTCCATCCTACAACAGAGAAAAGGTGATCAATACCTTCAAATAGACCCTGGCCAGAGAGCTGGTGAGATGAAGAGAAGACATAAATGGAGCAATTAATTAGAAATAATTTAGATTTAAGGTGGAGACGAATGATATTACTTGCCAACAGGGTCAACAGATAGAGATTAAATAGGAGCTTCAGCCACATGATGTGTTATTCCCTGTCAGCCAGAATATTGTCCTGGAAGGCTGGAGAGGCAACAGAATAAAAGAGGTGAAAGGGTCAGCAATTGCTGTAGAGAGTATAGGCTAATTCTTTATTGAATGAACATCTAAGTAGGATGGTCAGAGTCTTTCTTCTTGGTCACATTCCACATCTAAAATGCTCATTTTAATGAACTAAACAGACACTAAACTGCTTAGCACAAATTTTAAAAAATCAAACAAAAAAATTACAACAGGTTGTATAAGACATTTTGATTCCTTATGTGAACAAAAGCTATTCATATATGAACTTGGGATATGAATGTTCAGTACTGGAAGAACCTCCACATTATTCACCATCAGGGTTAACAAGGACTATTTATTTCATATCTACATTATGGAATTACACAGACATCCCTATGCAGTTATAGGAGAGGTTAGACCTAGAATTAAAAAAATAAAATGAACATAATGAGTTATATTTTTGACAGCTGTCATTTAGTTTTTCATTACTTATGACAAAATTACGTCACATACTAGTAAATGTGCTTTGGCATGCTTTGTTATATTTTTAATGAAGTCTTAATGGTTCTGAATCTCAGTACAACACCCTGATATTATATATTTTCTGAGTAATAGGAAGGGACAAATCAAAATATTATGGATGTAAATTACCATGTGGTAGGGAGCGAGGACCTCCAGTATTATTATTGCCACTTTTTCAAGCAAGAAATTAATCCATTTTGGGGGGAGATGGCAGGGAGGGAGGGAGGGGAAACAACAAAAAGCAAGCTTGTTGCTCTTTCATATTGGTCCTGATCCAAAGCAGGAGCCCTAAAGAACTTCCCTCATCTAAATTTCCAGACTGGAACCAATCGGTTGACCTTTGGCCTTTTATAACTAACTGCCCTAGAAGCTCTGAGTATTAAAGGAAATATATTTAAAAAGCATGTCTTCATTTGTTTTAATGTTTTGAAATTTACCATGCTAATCAGTAAGTTAGAATAATCTTGAAATATTAACTGGCCATTTGTAATCTTTTTATCAACTACAAAGAACATGCAAATAGATCCCAGCTTTCCTCCCTGGGGAAGATAAGGAGTTTTTCAACTGATACCTCCATGGCTGGAAAGCCTGGGATCACTCCACAACACGTGGAGACTTCCAGACATTATTACATGTGCTGAACGAATAATGTTTGTCTTTAATAATGTCCCCTCCAGATAGAATTTACCCAAATGCAAGCAACTTTGCATTACTCAAACACTTGAAAATAATGCAAAGATCCAGGACAAAAATGCAAACCAGACAGCAAAAACACAGTGCTATAGCTGAGCTTGATTCTGGGTAAAGTGGTTTATACAGGTGTCTGAAGGGCTGAACTAAAAACTAATGACAACCGTCTGACATGATGAGTACCTGGCCTGTCCTCTGTGGACTGATCAAAATCTGCTTAACCCAAATAAAACTTTAAACAGCTCCTAGAGCAGAAGAATAACAGAACAGCACCTTCTTTTAGTTCTTGCATTTTAAAAGGAAAAGACACATATCTAATATATAAAGAAATAAGGTGAGTCTCAGGCAAGTCAATTTTAGTGAAGAGAGCAGCTTTATTTCTCCAAACAATACATCAAGTAAAGGAGCAAAGGTAAGAGAAAGATTTACTTCTTCAATAAGTAGTAAGCAACATGATTTCACTCAGTGTTGAAGGAGACAAACACAATTCTTCCATTCAGAGGTGATAAAGGCTACCAATAAAAACAGAAAAAGTAAGAAATATATGGTCTGATGCTGCTGTAAATGGCCAGAAGATGCTCTGATTTGGGGTAGTTAGCTATTTGCTATGCTCTAACTTTGACTGGAAATCTCTGTTATGCATTATGTTGGCATACAAGAACAAGACGGTGCCTGCATCTGCTCCTGGAAAATAAGAAGCAAACGTTGTCTCATTGATGTTACTAAAAGATATCAGATTTACAAGGGGACACATGCATATGTGATGGTAGCACACTTATGCCGTATGCATTTAGTTGAATGATGGCAATACAGTGTTCACATTAGTGACAAACTGAAAGAAATTTTGGAAAGTCTACAAAATGTACACAGGTGACCATGGAGGTGCTAATTCTTACACAGACAGATTAGATGAATCAAACAAATAAAAAATTTTGTGCAGCTATTATAAACAACCACACAATCTTAAAGGTACAAACATTAAAAAAAAAAAGGAAAAGCGTTTCCTTCTAGAATTGCAAAATGTAGGACAGTGCAATAGCAAAATACTACCCATGAGAAAAAATCCTCCCTCTACATGCATACGGTGCTGCCAAAATATGCATAGGAAAAGGAAAGAATGGCCTCACTCACAAAATTGTTTTTATATATAAATATCAGCTGCGTAAGAGTTATCAGGCTGAAAAAAGAAAAAAAAAGTGAGAATTCATTTTGTGTTTTTGAAGTGTCATCACACTTTTCTTTTTTTGTCCTTCCCACCTACTCTACCAGTAACTCCTAAATCTATTGCTCATTTTCAATGTCCTTGATGGGGAGTATTATTTCAAAGATATTACGTTCCTATATATATTCTTAAAATAAATGTTCAGATAACAGATATACACTGCTCAGAGAAAAAAAATAGGATGAGTCAGAAAACTAAATGCACACAGGAGAAAGACATTACAATGCTAAAATAATGGAAGAAGAATTGTAATTTGATCAGGAAACTGTATCTTATTAGATATTAGATAATATAAACACAAAGAACTAATTCATTAAAAAAAAAAAAGAGGGCACACAAAAAACCCAAACAACTGCCGACTGACAAGTCCAAGAAGTTTGTGTCCAGATGTAGTTACAAGGAAGCTTTCCCAGTTCTCATCAGTGAAGATCTAGTGAATCTCCCCCACAGTCTGGAGAGCTACACAGGTGACCTCCACTGGTGCCTACTCTAGGCTGAGCTGAGAGCATCTTCAGACAACTTTGACTTTACTGACTAGATGCTCATAGGCTGCAATAGCAGTGGTCTTCCGTGGCATTAGACAAATATAATTAGGCAACAGAACCAAGCTCTGAAAACTATCTTAAACTTTATTTGTTCCAGTGATAGCAGAACTGCTAGCATTTCTGTGCTTTCTAAACATTTTTCTTCCTGTTCTTTCACTGTTGTCATTCTGCCATGATCAGATTACTGCAATAAGAACATCTGTCACTGCCATCTTTTTAGGCTGCCATCTCTACACAAGTTTTATACATTTCTTTTTACCTGCCACATTTTCTTGCGTGGCCATGGGCACATAATAGCCACAGACATCCTTGAGCATGCACCACAAAACAGATTACCACAGCTTTAGAATATATGTGAATAAGATTACCATGAGCAAACTGTTACGGTAACTCAAGGACTTTTTAAGCAAAATATATTTGCGGACTTCATAATAATTCTGAGGGCATAAATAGTATCTAACATATCTAGGATTTTGTTGCTTATCACACACTCTTATTTTGCTGATTCTCTAATGCCTTTAATGTAGTCATATGCATCTGTTCAAATCAATAGTCTTATAAAAACCTAGCTTCAGGATTCTTCATTTATATTTGAAGATTTTTAAACACCAACTTCCATGACAGAGATGTAGAGAAATTTTTTTTTAACATTATTTTTTTTCTTGACATGTTTGTATACCTAGTGAGAACAAATTTAAATAGCAAGCTGGAATGGAATGCAAAATGTTTTTTAGAGAAAGTATCCCACATGATTTGTAAATATTTTTGAATTCTCTACAATTGGAATTAAGACTGTAGAGCCACCAAAACTCTTCCTTGTGCTTAAGTGAGAAAAGTTTTAGAAGCATGAAAGCAAGGACCAATGTAGCAAGAGCAAATAATTTTTTAAAAAATGAGCTTCTTTAGTGACCAAAATGAACAAGGACATTTATGTCACATGGTCATTGATGATTTAATGCCTTGTGATAGGTCTCAGAGTGTGAAAATCTAGAGGAGCTCTTCAGGAAATAAGTGACTGATGTACTGCATGTGGACAATGAACTACATTGATCAGCTTAACCCATTTTCCTAGAGAAAAAGGAGGATAAACTTGGAGTTCAGTAGTGCATTTTAAATCCCAAGGGTGATATTAGCTGGTACGTGGGCATCTTTGACATTCTGCACTAGGGGGCAAAGCAGTAAAATGTCCCTAAAGGTGGTTTTCAAAGATACAGAGCCACAGACATGCAGAGATGAATAGTCAGAAAAATGGAGACTCTTTTAATGGAGAGATGAATCCATGCCCCTTCACATAAAATGAGTTTGACCTGCTGCAAAAATGGGATAGGGCAATTAAATGAGCAAAAAAGGTTGCATTAGGCAAAAGTAGGTTGTTTACCTACAGTCTGGCAAGATTAATCCTCACACAGTTCATCCAAAATCCTGTTGTGCCAAGACGAGAAAAGTATTTCCGATAGGCAGACTGCAGGCTTCAAGTACTTATAAATAGAGGGAAAGAAAAGGATCTGAAAGATCCTTCAGATTGCTCACATAACTATTAAACTCATGTGGAACATGGTGTCAACCCCTGAATGCACTGAGAAAAGGAAGCATTCAATGAGGAAAATTTAATAAAAACAAACATATTCTGATAGGATTACAGCATCAAAAGTGCATGTGTTCCACATGTTTTTATTTCTCTTTTAAATTAGAAAAAGTATCTTTGCTTGATGCATCCTGTAGGGCACTAAGCCAGAAAACACTATTATACTATTTCTTGCTTCATAAAGAATTTCATTTAAACTATGAACCTTCTGATAGGTAATTATATGCAGGAAGCAGAGCACATATGAATTTTATATTTATGGTCTACACTGAGGTCACAATTTAAATTCTAAAAACTGCCTTCAGAAATACCAGTTAGTGTGTCGTTTTTATTTTAATTGCATTTCCTCCCCTCTGGTACAGCATGATCAACTGAAAATCAGAACACATGTTTTATGTAACATATTTAAAATCTAGCAATAAACTATTACCATCCATATAAACATTAAACCCATTTGGAATGCTGCTAACGGAGAAGGGGGGAGGTCGTGGGAGGTGCTAGTAGATCCTTTTGCCCAGGAGAAGAAAACAGCATTAAAAAAATTTCACATGCTCCTCATAACAACTGCTGATAATGAACTGCTCTCCCTCTTCCAAAGGTGCAATCAGAATAACTTATTATTTCCAACTACAGATATCCTAAAAAAAGATTTACCAAATTTTTTTTTTTTTTAATGCCAGCGAAACAGAAATATGTCAGTTCCTTTTGTTGCAGTAAGTAATGGCACCAGAACCAGTTGGGGCTCAGAGAGGATCTAGTTCCACATCCCATCCAGTCAGAAGTATGGGACTGCCAGTACTAGAGGTTGTGTTGTTTTTCCCCAAGGGTCTATTTTGTCAAAGTTTAATACTGAATATGGTCTCAAATTTGGGAGCTGAACCTGAACCCTAATGGTGACCTTGTACTGTCTGTACTCATAAAACTCAGAGTGTCCCAGTGCCCCTTGCCTGCTGACTTTTGCATGTGGGCTGTGGCTAGTCTCCACTCCAAAATGTTGGCAGTGCCTGCTCTTACCCAAGATGGTTGTGTGGTTACAACACCCTCATGGCAAAGGATGTGTTCTGCCAGTTACCATGAGGAGTCCTGCTGAGAAACCCCATCTTCTGCTTTCTGTGCCCAGGTTTTAACCCTCCACTCTACAAAAACTCTGGGCAGGCTGGGGCACTCCTCTAGACTCCTTCTGTATTCAAGGAGAAAAACAAAATCTACTGGAAGGAGATTCAACTCATCATAAACTTGATAACTCTCCAGGCAGATGTGATAACTATCTAGAAAGGACATTGTGGACTCTTTTCACACCACTGAAAGCCCAGGACAACACCCTGAGAGTTAGAAGACCACAATCAAGTGGAATGAATCTTATGCAAAACAGCTAAATAGTTGCTAAATTAACATCTTTCAGACTATCTTAATTCGCGTGACCAGAGTTTTTAACTCTGGTCTGGAAGAACACATTCCAAAGAGGAGAAGTTTAGCTTCTGTGATCTTTTTGGTCTCTTCACGGAGAGTGACGACAAGACTAGACATTGCAATGACATTTTTATGTGACAAATTTTCACTAAAATTCAGTGAGCTATCAGTCCTTTGTGACAGCTCAGGGCAACAATCAAACAGGGATGGTCAGACAGTTTCAGATTATTTTAATTTAAATTTTTTTTGTATTTTCCTATCCCCTATTCTAAAGGTAATGTCTGGATGTTCAAGACTCAGTCACTGTGATTGGAACAGGATATACACCTTTGACCTTGAATTTTAAAATACACAATATAACACAACTCCCTGCCATCTAGTTTCTATCATACCTTCATCATTTGTCATAGAAAATTTTTTGATTGACTTAACATTGATACTTAACGTACATATGCTGAAGCTGAAAGAGCCTCCTCAACTGGTACAAATCAGACTAGTTCTATTAACATAAATTGAAGCTGACTGATTTATACCACCTGACAAAAGAGACCAGTATGTAATAAAAATCTGAAAGGCTCTTACATTTTACCTGACACTTACAGAGGTTTTAATCAAATTCTACATTTGCTTGTTTGATTTTTGACGTAAGAGAATTTTTTTCTTAGTATTTATCGTGCCTCAGGATTAAAATAGAAAAAGCCCAAAAACCAAAACCACATAGTAAAATGTTCCAATTCATGAGTAAGTTATCTGTGTGATAATTAAAAACAAAAAGAAGCTGTGAGCAAAAGCCAAATTAAACTGCCAGTTGACATACATCTGAGGGCAATGACATCTTATTATATAGGGGACTCACATGTTCCCTTCTGCCTCAGTGAGACTTTTCATGACATGGAGATAACTACACATGGGAATAGAAATATTTACCCAGATGAAAATGAATGCCAGCTCTTTAAAAATAAAATAATATTTTTTGAGACATTATTGTCTGAATTTCCTGATGCAATCATAGGAAACATTGAAAAATATGATCTTGGGTCCTTAAATTTTCACTACATAATTTTAAATACAAAGACATTACCCATGGCTAAGGAAGTCCTGGAACCATAAATCACTAAGGAAGCCATAAATCACTAAAAAAGGATGAGAGGATATTTTGGAAAACTATAATGATGTACCAGTCTTGTTCTTGGATTACTCCCTAGGCATAGCTGTATGTGGATCAGGTCATTGGACTTGTTGGGCCTTGGTCTGATCCAGTAAAATTATGATTGTGCTTTTACTTTCAACTGACAACTGAATAACATGTGACCTCACCATCCAAAAATAAATTAAATCCCCAAAAGTACTAATGAAAAAGGATTGTAAATTGATTGAAACTTTTTACTTTAGGGGATTGCTATGAAGTTTGCAGCATCACATTTGAAATTCTCTGATTTTTTAATGACATTTTCAAAGAAATAAAAATAAACGAAAGATAAGAAACAAACAGTGCATTTGGCAACACTACCAAATTTTTGCCATTTTAAAAATTTTCCAGTGGCACAGAAAACCAAAGAAAATTTTGACACTGAATATTTTTTAAAAGATATTTAAAATTCTGAAGAATTAGGCATTTTCAAGACTGAAACGAACATTTTAAGACCAGTTGAAGCAGAGTCAGAAATACTCCTTTTTCCCACATGATCATGGCATTTGCACACAGCTGACAATATTAGCACTTTCAGTCTGTAAAGTGACTGGATCACTGGAAGATTTGAGAGTCTCCTAAAGCTTAGGCAATAGGAAAACATTGATTTTGTGTTCTTGCTCTCTATCCAACACAGTATTAGTGATATAGCAAAGTATGACATCTGAACTCCAGAAACCACACTCAGTAATTTGAGCAAATGTATGAATGCAAACAATAGAAAAGAGGGAATCCCACAAGGCAGGGTAAAGTATCTAAAGGAATGGTATCTAATTCATATATACTACAGTTTCTTTTATGGCGAATCTGTAAATAACTTTTCATTGTAATATGTCATGAGGCACAAGAACATATGCTGTGTTGAATTCCAAACATATGACCTCTGCTGCATTCCTTTCATCTAATCATTATATAATTCTGTCAGCAAGAACAATCAATTTTGATGTGCTTAAGTGTTCGCAGAATTGAGCTTGGGTACTCTGACAGTTCATTCCCTCAACATGGGTATCATAATTTTGGGAAAGGACTCAATCTGTTAGATTGGTAAATAAATGGATTTTTTTTTTGATTACTATAATAGTTTGGTTCTTTAATTTTGAACGATTACTTTGTACATTAAAAAAATGATCAGCAATACTGAAGTTACTTAGTTAATTTTCATTGTAATTCAGGATCCTCATTTCTTGGCTGAGCCAACAGAAATGGAATTCTGAGCCAACCGGAAATGAAAATTCCCAAAGTTTTACAGCAGTCAGCAGAAGCTGGTCAATATAAATCCGAAGAAGAGCTGGTTTTTAAGATCGAATATTTCCACAACTTCTTTCTAACACACCAATAAAACATAACTCACAGAAATTATCTTAATTAAGTTAAGTTGTGCATGAAGAGATAATGATTATAGATTATACAAATGTTGTAGTGATCAGAGGATCATGTAACAGAAGTCATCATGTTATAAATGAACAATTATGGCCCTGCTGTATTTTCTAACACTTCCAAAGTAAGAGAGCACTTTTAAACCTGAGCAACTAACACTTATCTAAAATATTTCTAATAGTGAAGGTTTACCTGACTCGATAATGACAATCCTGATGTCTATAACTCAGTAGTTACCCCAGGCTCCTGTTACAGATAACTGAAAGAAGCAGGCACTTCATTCTTTTCCAAACAGTGTCTGAAACAGGTCAGATGAACAGTGACCTCAGAGTGCCTATTCCTCTCCATCTCACTAGGTAGCATAAGAAAGCACAGCTCCGAGAGTTTCGCTGTTCTTACCACATTCCCTAGAGCTGAATTTTCATCCATATTTTGGTCTGTTTATCTGACTAAAAGGGGCAAGTAAGATGACCTTCCTTTTTAGACACTTTCATTCTTTCAAAATCTTTAACAAACTATTACTAAATGAGTTTTCTTTTAGTGTCTGATGTTCTTCTTTTTCTTTACAAATAAATCATCTTGCAGAATATCTTGTCTTCAACTACTTTTCCTTTGGAATAATAATAATAATGATAATAATGATAATGATAATGATAATAAACAAGTCTGAAGAACACGAAAGTTAGTGACCCATAACTTTGAAATAGTTTTTAATAATTCACCTGAGTTTTATCTGATATAGTTTGTACCTTAGGAGAGATGGAACTAAAGAAAAGAAACTATATGTAATATATGCACATATTTTTTCACCTGAAACCACTAAATTTGCACCAGAAGAAAACAGAACAGAAAAATGCCACATATGTCAGTGTTTTGTTCTACAAAATTTTCTAAAACCATCTGTACACCTAATTACATCTACTCTTAAATTTTTGTCTAGGAGATACACAGTTGAGTCAGGTTCAAAGCCAGTTTGAGAGGTACTGCTTTATACAAACTGCGGTAGATCCAACACAAGGAATTGCTTTTGATAGGCAGGAACAGGAACTCACCTGTAGGTCTCCTTAAGCATCTCCTGGGATGTTCAAAGAGTAGTTCCTCTGGTGTGATTTGTTCTCACTTTTCATAGAAACATTTAAAAAATTTTTGGAATGGAAACAGGAATTTTTTTAACATCTTGGAATTTTTATAAGAGGGGAACATCATTTCCCCTCTGGTTCTATGAGTAGCTGCTTTTACTTTTTCAGCTATATATTTATAATCAATACAGGAAATTATGATAAACTAAATGCTTGATGGATCACTTAACTAGAACCAGCCATGAATGAAAAAAGTATAATTTTGCTATAGCAGAAAGTAAAAACCTAATTAGTGAGATTTGATTTCAGTTCTGACATGCAAAAGAGTAAGAAATAAAAAAAAAAAAAACAACAAACCAAACCAAAATAAAACAAACCAAAAATAAAAGTACAAATGTATTCATATAACCAACATTAGCAGAAGAATCTAAGTATTGATTACTTACTGGCCATAGATCAGAAACGTCACCAGCATATTCATACACCAAACTGAATATTATCCAAAGAATCTATTCTAGAATAAAAAAAATTCAATTACCTACAGCTGTTACACAAGAAAGCAGAAAAAGGTTGGCAATTCTCAAAAAAAAACAACACGGAAAACCCATTTCTTTTAAGACTGGAAGCCATCTATTTCCCACCAGAGAATTATTTGTGTTTAATAAGCTCAGAGTCAACTACTTACAGCAATTTTAAGTTCCCATGCTTCCTGTAGAAATCTCATCTCTGACTTTCCTTCTTGGAAAGCTGCATAACCTCTTCAGATAAGTATCCAAATGAAAGAAAAGAGGCTCCTACAGATATGGAAGTCCTTCAGTGGAACTGGGCAGGATAGACCTTCCAGTAACCCTCCATCATGTCTCTTCCCAGTCCTTCTGCCGGGCAAAGAACGTGGAAGGTGGTGCAGTGCCTCTCACTACAGTTTCCAAAGTGAAACTCAGCATCAAATCACCACATGAAGAAAAAGATTTTTCCAGGAAGCTCCTGTGTATCAGGACAGAGCTGGAAAGAGCCCCTGTGCACAGCCATGCTCCAGAGCAGCAGCAGCCACAGACAGCCATCCCTGCCGAGAGCAGCTGCCTCCAGCAGCATCTGCTCTTCCATACGCCAGTGCTAATGGTACAGCAGACACAGCTCTGACCCCTTCTGCCATGTGCCAGGCATCAGCCACCACTTTGGGCAGAAACAGGACGCTGTCTCTGCTTTCTGTCCCCTGCATGGTGCTCTCAAAATGGGGTCTGCCCCGGGTCCCTCCCAAATGGCAGGCTGCATCCTCCAAGTGTATCGGGACATACACCCAGCTGCCTGTGTGCACTGCCTCTGCACCTCCTATTCAGGATGTAGGCATTCTTAGCAGACTCTTTCCTACTTGTTTTGACCTTGTCCCTGCCCCTTTGCAGTTCTCTCGCTCAAGATACCAGAATGGCAGGTCTGAAAAATCAAGCAGTTTTATGCAGCAGACTCGTTTACTGTAATGGCAGATGCAGAGAGAGGAAAGAAGGGAAATGTATTTTTAGCCACAGTTGTAGAAATGTAGTAAATTGCAGGTGCAAGTAAATATTTCAGGGTAATTAACTGAAATCAGTCTGCAAAGGTGTTTCAAAGTGCCTAGAGCTGCAAAATATTTTTAATAATTTCATCAAGTATCTTAACTCTGTTTTCAAACCAATTATCATTGT
The DNA here is from genome assembly GCA_013396875.1 of Vireo altiloquus. NCBI lineage: Eukaryota > Metazoa > Chordata > Aves > Passeriformes > Vireonidae > Vireo > Vireo altiloquus. The sequence goes on from VZRF01007232.1 coordinate 558,087, forward strand.
TTATTTGTTTTCCACCGATCATTGAAAAGACCTCATATACAACACAAGGATCATAAATCGAGCAGCAGCCTGAATTTCCTCCATTCAAACCTATCTCATCTACACTTGAGAAACCTCTAGAATATTTCCCATGCACAGCTGAGCCAGACTTGGCAAGTACTGAAAATCTCAGGAGAATCCCATGTCTTGTCAGATGTTCTAAGAAGGTTTAGCGAAGTGTGGATAAACAAGCAGTGTTTTAGTTGTCTTACTAAACTATATTTTCGAAGTTCACCCATTACTTATCATAGTGTGATAACCTGTCAGAGATCATTGCAAAGAATTCCCCACTGTAAATAAAAGCTGTATGAATACAACTAGTTATAATACTTTGGATTTAAATGGATGTATTTTTGGCTAGAGGGTTCTGTCAACATTTATCAGGGAGATGGGCATACATTTTATATTGTTTTGGTTCCACAGCTAATTTGGACAGCAAAATGAGATTTCTTTGTAATGAGTACAAAGCCACCTGCTTTGTCTCTTTGGAGGAATTTAAAATATTTAGCATATGAAGTATAAGTATATCATAAGAGTTCTCATAAATACCAGCAAGAAAGCTGTCTAGGCATAGACATCTCCTGAGTAAAAGAATCAGTATTTAATAGGTCCCTTAATCTCACTTAATGTTAATGGACAATTGGAGGAAACTACTCATCTGGAAATTACTTTAGCAAATTAAACATGGCCAAACATCTCTGCTTAAGTGAATCTGAAAGGAAATCATCCATCTTAGATGGGATTTTAGAGAAGTATTCACAATCTGAGGACTGTATGTCAGTTTAGTAAATGAAAGTCACTTATGAGCTTACATCAATGTACTGCATGCTCAATCCATGACTAGACAGAGCTCAATTACCCATCTCTTAGCTGACAAACTCCACTTACAAGCAATGTGCCTCAAAAACTAATGAGAAACATGAGCTTTTCAATGCTGTAATAACTCTATACACATTATTTGGTGGTTTGAAATTATTTCTTTCAGACAAGACTTGCTCAAATTCCTTGCCCATGTTTGATACAGTGCTATCACCCCAAGGGTTAATTATTATGTATATCATGCCATCTTCCACCTCCACAAGGACATCACTGAAATTCAAAAATATGTACAACTTTCATGTAATTAAAAATGGTCTTATACAGCATAAAAATGTGTGTTTACCCACCTTCCTTACTAATCAGTACATCTGAAAGTATTTTGGTAAGGTGATTAACTATTATACTTGTCTGCACCTTCTGTACTTGTCTGCACACCTTCTTCATTTTTTTAAGGTTCAAGTCTTTGAATTTCAATTAATTGCAAAATGTGTGTAAATAAAAGCTATGTATATTAATTTATTGCTTTTTATGCGTCCAATGAGCTACTTATATAACCTTTTATTTCATCACTTGTTTTAGCCCATAATCTTCCAAGGGAAGTTTTGATCATTGACTTAAATTCAGCTCACAAAGTAAATCAGAGAACATTTTTGACAGTAGGAGACTGCGTTTACTCCTAGCAAATTCTAATCACTTTTAGTTAAATTACACTCAACATGAATTTTGACTGGAGTGTTTATTTACTTTGAAATGGATAAACAAATTTTTAAGTGCCTACTAATAACTCCATTTAGGTGTCTGATGATAAATTAATTCTTCATGTAGCTCTGTGGAAGCCAGTAGGGATGAACTTGATCTATTTAATTTCTATTTGAAAAGGATTTGGAACCATATCACACATTAGTTTCTGAGCACTCTCCTAGATTTTAGCACTATAACTGGTATAAATGAATATGCATATGTCGATTACATGATGAAGGAAAGGGAGTACCAAATCTGTGCATAATACATCAAAAGAGGCCTGCCAGATTCAAGGATCTATAAAAATTATTAGAAAGAAGAAAATTTAAATTCTTTTTTATTTCTGATCGTTCACATAGGATCCAAGTGTTGACATGGGTACATCCTTCATAATTTCTCTCACACATTAAAAGAATTAATGGTATCCTGGAAGTACATGATCAACCACCACAGTAGAGGGTTAAAAGGCCAATATCAGCTATAATTCCACTAATTAAGTCTAATTCCACTGTAAATCAACAGAATTAGGTACATTTAATAAAATTATTTAATTTAGCTTGTTGACTCCAGCTTTGCAAGCAGACTGAACAATAGTCTTGCAAAAGGAAAAAATACACTCAAGTTCTAAAATAATCTTCTAGCAGTACTGTTCTGTATATATAACTTCAAACATATTTTAAAAACTGACATAAGTGAGTTTATGTGAAGTATTTTACCTTTTTAGCCAGTCACTCTATTATAGGAGTTCATGTGTTTCTAGGTTTCATTATTGTCATCCTATTACAAAAAAAAATCGAGAAAATAAATCTCACCATGTAAACACTGTATTTAGCTTGAGCTTCTCATTTTTCCAGAATTTATCAGATAAATTTAAAATCAGATTAGTATCATATCTTTGGACATTTGGTTCATGTTCTTTACAGTTCTTATGTATTTATCAACTTTTCATTGAAGAAGTCTCTGGTGTATTTTTAATCTCTTTTCAGTTCATGCTTTTTCAATTTTCAGTTGATATGAAGGATAGATATTTAAACGCAGTTTGCAGCTGGATTTAGAGAAGCTGTTTCTCTTACTTAGACTAAACTCATGTAATCATATGCCATTGTTCTTCAAATTAGGAACAGAACTTATATAGAAAAAAAAGAAATCTAGAGTATGTCTTGAGGGAAGAGAGTCAAAACAGGAAAAAAAATTGCTCTGATTCATGCAAAAACATCTCACATCTCGTTTTAGTTTTCACTTTCCCCTGAGTAAACTTATCCTTTCTTATATATCCTTTGGTATGAAATGAAGGATATCTGACATACAGGACAAAGAAGTGTATACATCACACTGAGTAGCTTATGATGTAATCAGGAAAATCTTGCTTAATGTAGAATCAGGCCATGGCTGAGTAAATCATATTCTAATCATATCCAAATATAGTATAACCTGCCTTGATGGTAAATAATCTAATGTGAGAAGTGAAATGAAGAAGGGTAAGTTGTTAGGACCAGGTGAGTACTGGAGGAGAACTTCCATCAGGTTTCACCCTCACATGCCCACAATTTTTCACAGCCCTGTAATGTCAACAAAAATAACTAGTTTATTCTGTGAACCTTGAATAAAGTTTTTTGGTGAATTAAATCCAAACTTCTTTTTGCCTGGTAAGAAAACTCATGATAGCGCTTGTTCTCTCAGTAATTTACTGGCATGCTTAGAGGTATATCTAGGATGAGACACTGTTTTTCTTGCAGAGAAAGTGTCCAGCTTTACTAATATATTAACAAGACTCATTTCCTGTAGTACTCATGTAGTACACCAAAGAAGAGAAGCTGTGCATCCAGAGGTTTTGGCCTAAGTCTAGGGTGAGTATGTAGGCACATGTTTTTCTTCTCCAGGTTGGCACACCACAGCATAGCAACGTGCCAGCTGTTTTCTCTTGCTGGCTGAAAATCTTATCACCACGCAAAGCACACCAAACACTGCGGAAAACCTCAAAGTGCTGCAGCAGGCTCCACCTTGCCCACGTGCTGGAAACAGAGTTTGAGTCCTCCATCACCAAATGTTGCTACAGGATGTGTTACAGACCTGATGACAGCAGCAGACCCAAGTCGTCCATGCATTGTTCATAGGTAAGTGGCATTTAACTCACCTTGAGTTGCAACTCACACATAAATTTCAGGGAGCCCTCACCCATTAACAAGAACCAATTATTCAGACAAAAGCTGTTTTCAGAAAAGTAACTAAATATTATGCCAAGCCAGTTCTTCCTTTGTGGAGAGCAGAGAAGCAGGTAACTGTGTAATAGGTCAAAATCGAAATTCTGCCTAAAATAGTTTATAAACAGCTAAATACTGCAGAAAATTGTAATTCTAAATGTTGATGTGAATGGGCTTTTAGCAAATCCATGTGATATCTCTGCTCTGCTGTCATGCCTGGTCTGACAGCTGCCATTTCTTGACAGTCATTTCAGTAAGTGTGAATGTTAGTTTTTCTTATACAGGTAAAAATAATGTTTTACATTTACAGTAGATACATTCCCTTTTCCATTTTTAACAATAAAAGCTTTTACTTCTTGAAGAAATGCTACCTGTATTAACAAAGAGGAGGAGGGGAAAAGGTTAAAACACCCATATCTTGTCTACCAATCAAAAGACAAAGTAATCAAAATAGTTCTTATTACAAAGTGGTTTGGGTTTTTTTCAAAAGGTACTGACAATTTATACTGAAAAATAAAGAAACCAGTCACTCACATACAGCTCTTCCTTGCAAGAGATAGAGTACATACTTAAAGGTTTTAGACACTTAGGGTGAAATCCACAGCAACCCAAAATATGCGGAAATTGTTCTTCTGGATGCAGTCCTGAAGTCCAGGCTCTCTAGAGCTGCTGCAGAAATAGGCAGATGCCTCCAACAGGCTGATGCCCATATTTTCAGCCTAAATTAGACAGACTGGATTTCATTAGATGGACACAGATTTTTCATCTGTTTATATGACCTGCCCTTCTCTGATCTCGAAAGCAATCTAGACCAAGTTTTGGGAAATTTTTAGGAATTATAAAACCAAGGACTATTTCAGGTTTTTTAACAAAAAGCCAAAATCAAGCAGTGGGAAAAGTTCCCTTTCAGTCCCAACATCCTGCTCACATTGCAGTAGAAACAATATTTTTGAAATAGGTGCTTATTTTTAACCCCAAATTTTGTGGTCTCTCATTGAAAAATGGGCAGAATGGATACACAACATGAATACTGACGGAGGAATTAATTTCTGAAGAGAAAGCTGTACAGTGGGATGCTCCCTGGATGGGGCCATACATCTTTTCCACCAGATGTGCCAGGAGTCATTCACAGGAATAAGGAGTACAGCCACTAACCACATCCTCCTGAAAGATCAGGCCCTCAGGAATCTGATCCAATTGCTACAAAAACATTTTGCAGTGGCAGAAGAACATGTGCTCCCACACATAGTTAAGGAGCGTTTTGCTTTCTTTTTTGTTTAATTTTGCTCTACGTGACTCAGAAGAGCAGCTGCAAGTCACACTAATGCTGCCTAGGGAAGGTGCAATATCTGAAGCCACCCAAATGAGAGCAACTGTATCCCAACACACTTTGCCAAGCAGCACATGTTCTGGGCTCCAGGAAATCCCATGTCGATGGATGTGAAATGTAAAAGACATGCATATGCTCTATTAGGAGTTGGCTCCTCAGCTGATTAAAAGAAAGGAGTCAGTTCACTGAAGTCAGTACAGCTGCAATAATTTATATTAGCTCAGAACCCAGCCTAAGCTTCTTTAATGCATGTGGTTTTATTTCTTAATAATTTATTAAGCATGGTTTAAAAGACAAATCATTGATGGTGATTCCTGTCAGAGAGAAAGCTTTTATGCTAGCTGCATTGTGTCTGACAAGGCAACACATACGGTGGTCCGGCTTCTATCGTACACAAAGGGTGGAATTCAATTGCTTAAACACTGGCATCTGTTGCCACTTGAGACATCTCAGGCGACCCCACCTGGTCTCCAGCTGCCTGTCTGGGAGGACACAGGTCTCTTGTAAGTCCTGTGACATACCTGTCAGCCCAATGCAGATGTCTGGGGTATCCTGGGGTATATCAAACAGCACTACACACTTATGTTCAGGCTACTGAATCCCTCCCCAGGACTGCTAGGATAGCTGGAATAATGTGTATTACACCAGTCCTCCTGATTTGTTGTCCGCTTCTTTTACTGTTTTAAAGAACCTTTGCTAGCAGAATTGAATCCACTATTTTTTTAAGATAAATTTTTTAAGCAAAAGGGTTTTTTTGCAATGATTTATCTCTGCTGGGGGCTATGCAAAATATAAAATATTATGCATCTCAGTATATCAAAAGTAAAGCAAACAGGTAGCTCAGGTTTCTAACTCCATGGCAGACTACCATCTGTAAAAGCAAAAGATTGCTAAAATGACAGATTTTATTTACGAGTTTACTAGAAACAAAATTAATTCCCCCTAGCTTTGGAAAAAGGATTCAGCACCAGATTGCAGATAGCTAAGAACCAAATGTAAGTAGGTGTTTACATCTGAGACAAGTGTGAAAGCTTTCACAGTAGTGAATGGGATCTAGAGCTCAATTTACACACACCACGAACCATCTTATTTCACCTCCTACCAAAGGGTGCTGACCTTCTGCAGGCACATGCTACATGTGATGGACAAGGTCTCATGCATGTTAAGCCATGCCTGACTGCAATGGATACTCGTGTTTAGGAAATCATAGCATGCCCAGTTATGCAGAGTATGGAGTGTAGAGACCTATGTGCTCCTCCTGAAAAGGGCATCTAAGGCTGGAATCACTCAGAGGAACACAGTAATATTTTATGTATGCCATGTTGTCTCAGACATTCACAAGGGCTGGAGGGCATGACACAGGACTTTTCAGATTAGTCCACGGCTGGAAGTGCCAAAATTTCAGGCTTTAAAAACTGCATGGTGAAGCAATCACAGCCTAGTCTTGACTTACATGAATACTAATAAGTAAATTTTCTAATGACAGTGTGTCAGCTCTGACTCAATGTTTTAACAGATTAAATTGAAGGCTAGAAATAGTTCTGTCTATACATAGAACAATTTTAAATACTGCTTTTAAACCAGGATTTGCTTTATATGTTCAATGCATCATTAATATGCAGTGTGCTTAATCACCTAAAACAAGTATTTCTCCTTCAGCAGTTTATTTCAACAAATGAAAACCCCATAATGTGCATTGCGAAGACCCACTCAATCCCAACTCCAAAAACACTGGAAAAACTGTAGATCTTCTCTAATCCAGTTAGCTCCACTTAATTTTCTGCTGGTATTTTATAAATTTTGTAAACTTGGATGGGATAATATCCTTCTTCTGGCTGGCTGCTTTTCTTGTTTCCATTGTAATGCTTTTGTTGCTCATTGAACAGAGCACGTTCTTGAAATCACTGAAGCAGTACCTCTAATTACCTTTCTGAACAACTACAATTTACTAGATTACTAATTTGTTTAATATTTAGATAATTTTCATGTGAAGCTTTTTCAAGTGAAGCTTTTTCATGAGCTCAAACCTCTGATGGAGTCATCTGTACCTCTCTTAATGCTGCAAAATCAGGTTCAAGTTTTTGTCTTAATAACGAAGTCAGTACAATTCTCTAAAAAAAAAATTAAATTCCTGTGGGTTTACTTTGGAAGAGGTGCTGGATTTAAATATTAAAGACTCAACAGTATTAAAGGCTACAAAACAACAATATCATTGAATTGAATAGTTTCTAGAGAGCATTTTGATATATAATTTATATATGTAAATTATTTAGTACTTATGCAAAATAGTCTATTATGAAGCACCCCTGTGCTGTGAATGGCACTTCAGCCCATGGACTCATCAACTGGTAATAAAATCAATACTGAGGTAAAATTTGGGTTCAGTTGAAATTTATGTATACTGATGGCATTAGGCTGCAGAGAAATTTTGAGATCTTCCTTTTGTACTGAAGAATAAAATCATCTATGCATTTAATGAAATTACCTTAATAACATGAATGTTCTGGAATAAATCTCAGTCAGAACTGCAATTCTTATCATTATGGGCCTCACTTGAACTATGAAGATTTTTTTTGCTAGTGTTGTACACAAAAGTACTAGTCTGCCCTGGAGATCTAGTTATCTAAATAGGAAAAAAAAAAAAAATATATATATATTCTAGTCACCATTTAAACAGAGGAAAAGGCTGTCACAATGCCAGGCACAACCACAAAAAAACCCGAGAAGGGAACCACAGACCATCCTTCTCTTCAAAACAGTAAGGAACAATGCTAGTTTATCTAATTAAAAGAAAGGAAGGAAGCTTTTCAAACCTAAGCTGTCATTATTACCAGAAATTTAGCTGAGCTCTCCCTTGGTTCACTGTTCTAAAACAGCAGGACAGTACCAGTGAAATTTAAATATCTTGCTGGAAATCACTGCTTCTCACTGGGTGGATATTTCAAGGGATTGTGAAAACCATTCAACCCTGGAGGAGCGATAAAAATAAAAATTTTTGTAAGGAACCTGCTTACATATTGGCAACCACTGAACCACTAATTTCTAGCAAGGTGTAAAAAACAGACTTTTCTTTCCCTGTAATTTAGTTCATCTTTGATGCGATGAAGACAATACTATTGATCGCAATTAAAACATAGCTTGACTACACTGAGGATGAAACAAAGGCCAAACATCACATGTCCAGCAATTTCCTTATGCTGGCGCTAGTAGGTCACTACTACATAAAACTGAATATACAGAAATCTTTGCATTTTAGACAGAAAGATGTCAAAAGGAATAAGAAATAAGCATCAGAGGGGATTTCATAGGTCATCAGCTGTGATTCCCAGTTGTGTTACTAGGCTTTTCTGTCTTCTCTACTGGAATATCCTCTCAAAGTTACGCCAGAACCTCACTTTTGCATCGGGGCTTTCTTTTACTCAATTGTTATTAATTAGTCTAAAGAATTTTTCTCCCTCTCTATTGTGTGTTTCCACATACACATTCTTTCATTTTCATTACTTGGTGTAATCACATCCTCTTTACACCCCCTCTCCACTAAGCCATGCAAGTTATAGTCTTTCTCTTCTAATCAAGCTCTTCATCCTCTGACCATCTTAAGTCACCCTCTTCATGACGAATTTATTCGTTTTGAACACTAGGCAGTGGTTGAGCATTATAGGTGAGATCTTGCAAAGCTTTGCACCATAGCAGCAATGCTCTTCTTCTGATACTGGAAAATTTTTCATACTTCTAACAGAAGACCACAAATTTCTTGCATCCCAGCAACTTTCATAGCATATTACTTTATTTTATTTACGGTCAACAAGGCAGTGTTCCACTCTCCTACAAATGTTATCCACAGTATAGGAGGTGAATTGGACTTTGCTACAATTCCATTGTAATTTCAGAACAAAGGATTAAGGATGGTCAAAGATACGCCAAAAAAATAAATATTCTGACATTAAGTAGCTCTGTACAATAATTATTTAATCTAATTCCCAAAGCTACTCACAGCACATACAGAACTGAGCTTGAAATCACTCCTATAGCAATAGCAAATGCAGTGTTATGATCCTTCTAGACATCAGCAAAATGGTTGTTGAAGCTTTTAATGCATGGGCACCTAGAATCATTGGCAAGGCCACATCAGATTCACAGCTCTTCTAGGAAATCAAGGAAATAGTGCAAAAATGAAAGAAGAATGTGGGAAGAGCTTTCAATGCCAGCTACCTGGTTTTGTTGCTAGTCATGAATACAGTCATGAAGAAACTCCAATAAGACAACTAGATTGTAATTATCTCTAAGAAATAAATTTGAACCAACATACTCAGAGGTAAATCCAACTTATACTGAATATCACTTCTGGCTATTCAGCTGAGGGCACTTCTGTTTCAAGACAGGATTGGGAAGGGGGCACACGTTTAGATAAAAATCACTGAAGAAAACAAAGAGATTGTTCCAAATCTTTTACTTTCTGATTCCCTCTTATTAAAAACAAATATCCTACTGGTACTTCCTCTCCTTTCTTTCAACATCTGCAGGCAAGGCAGGAAACAGAAATGCCAATCTCATGTGACACTGAAGTTTTGACAAGACAAAACTTTTTAGTAGGGCCAGTTGTGATAGCACAAGGGGGAATGGTTTTAAACTGAAGGAGGGTCAATTTTGATTCTATATAAGGAATAATTTTTTTTAAAATGAGGGTGTGTCCCGGCTTGAGACAAATTCAGAGAAAAATATCCTCTGATAGACAGCAGGTTGTAGATACCCTCCCCCACCAGGTTTGGAAAAAGAAATATTTCCTCGGAGGAAAGTGAAGAAACAAAACTGTTTATTTAACAAACACACAGGAAAAGAATAATAATGCTAAATAATAAACTCTCCTGCTGTGGAGGGAAACCTGGAAAATTTGAAAGTCCTTCTGTGGGTGTGGCTCTCTCTCTTCCCTCTTTGTAGCTGGGTCGTCATGGGCCCACCTCCAGGCCAGTGGAAGGTCTCCCAGTGTGGTTTGGATGTTCTGGTGTTCTGAACCAGTCCAGAAGAGAAGAAGAAGAAACCAAAGTCCTAGGGAAACACAGGAATTCAACTCTCCGTCTCTCTCCTCCGAGAAAAGGACCCAAGAGCTAGTGAAAAAGCCGGAAGGTGCTTTCCTCCTGCTCTCTGCAGGAGCTATCTACCCGCAGCAGCAGGACAACAGAGAGGAGCAGTGACCTTGAAGCACAGAACTGCTTTGAAAAAGTTCCTCTGGCTGGTTTTTTCCTTCTCTCCTCTCTCGGGCTCAGTTTAAAGGCACAGAAAGGCACAAGATTCATTTTCTGGGCATAGAGTAGGCGATATGGAATACATCATCAAGTCACTCCGAGATAGGGTAGTAAAACATTAAAATAGGTTTCTCAGAGAGGTGGTAGATGCCCCCTCCCTGTAAACATTCAAGGTTAGGCTGGACAGAGCTCTGAGCGACTTGATCTAGTGGAAGATGTCC
>VZRF01007234.1:8381-31384 GCA_013396875.1 Vireo altiloquus
ACTGGTTTTGGGAACAAAATAAGATAGGTAAAGTTTCCTAACTGGTTGATAATAGATATAAAAGCTACCTGCTTTGGGTAGCCATTGCCATTCTGCCCTCGTGTTCCTGGAGGTCACAGCACAGTCTGTGCCTCCCAAACTTTGATAAGAACCAGAAATAAACAAGCTTTGAAACAGCAGAAAGAAGCCTCATTTCATCTTTTCAGGACATGGGACATTGAAATAAGGAACACAGCTGGGCCAGGAGTCAGGGTCCAAAGAACTCCCTGACACTTTTAGGTATCTTGCAAAATCCTGACTTCCCTTTTCCAGGCAGGGAATTGCAGAATCCCAGAGTGTGAGCAGCCATCAGTGTCCTGATCAAATCCCCAATCCCCCAGTGCCTCCTGCCCTGGCTGGGAGCCTCTCCCTGTTCCCTACCAGGTGGGAAATTCTCCTTCTCACCTTTCCCCACGCAGCCCTTATTGACACCTGGCTGTTTGCAGCCCTGTTATTTATGGCACACAGAGCTGGAGAGCCAACGCCAGGCCCAGCTTCAGATGGTTTGCAAATACAGATGAGGTAAGAAAAGCCATAAAAGCTTCTGAGGCCTCTTAATTTTCCCCCTTTGAATCATCTGTCATAAAACCTCGCCGGAGATGGGATGTGCTCACTCAGAGGCAGAGCTAATGTGCTCTTTGATGCTGTTGTTTGCGAAATCTCTGCCTTATTAGCAATAAATTCTGGGGCTGTGGTTGGCCTGGAGGAAAGGAGGTTTTTGCCAGCCTCTGTGCATTGTAGGTGGCACTTGATAAATGCTGCCCTGGGCTTTGGGAAATGCAGGAACGCACTGGGAGTGGTTGGGTGCTGAGCTTGAGGAGAGGAATCACCAAAACCTCGGATTTTGGGAGACAGAGTCTATCAAAACAAAGCAGGAATGCGCTGCTGGCGTGCAGCTCCTGCCAAGTATGAGCTGAAACCAAACTGGCAGAAACACCAGAGAGAATTTTATTTTATCTTTTTTTATTTTTTTTTTTTTTCAGAAAAAGCTTCACTCTTTGAGTGTAAAAACCTAGAAAATCTGTTTTTCTTGCTGTTTCCTCTTTGTGGGACCTGCCAGGCTGCTCCCAAAGGCGTGTGACACTTTCCCAGCCACGGGCGAGGTGTGATCCTGAGCTCACGTTGGGCTCTGCAGTGCAAACAGGGCCACAGGATTGCCTCCCACACAAACCTGCTTCTCCTTTGCTGTTCTGAGCTTCTCCTTTGCTGTTCTGAGCTTCTCCCAGCAGAATTTAACAACTGTGCAGTGTCCCTGAGGCTGCAGGGACTGAGATCCTGGTGGAAGTCGTTCGGGGAGGGATGGAGGGGTTGGGATTCCCAGCAGTCAGAGACAGCTCAGGACAGGGCAGTGCAGAGCTTTCCTCTCCTCTTGCCACCCAGGCAGTTTTTGGCAGCTCTCAGCATCCCCTCACACTGCAGGAAGGTGAGAGGCTGTCCTGCCCCAGCAGTGGATGCTTCTCCTTGTGCCAAATCCGGGAGAATTAACGTTAGAACATCGTGCCTGACATTAAAGGGACACTCAGTCTACACTAACTGCATTCCTGGAGGTCTCATTTGGGAATAAAAAGCATAAATTGGCTGATAAATAGTGGTTCATTCTCAAAAAAACAAAAAAAAAAGAAAATCAGACTTTTCTTAATTCAACTCTTGGAATTTTTGGTTGATATCTGAGCTCCATGGTCTGATCCATCTCCGATTCATCCTTTCTTGTCTAGCTGGTTTTATTAATTGCAACATCCTCAGCTGTTGTTTCATTTAGGTAGCAGAGGACAATTCAGCCTGAAGAAAATTAATTTTCCTCTTTCACATGGTTTTGGTTTGGTTTTTGTTTTTTGGGTTTGTTTTTTTTGTTTCTTGTAGTTTTTAATTGAATTCTAGAAAATAGCAATGAAAATATGGGAGGGAAGTCTGAAGTAAACATTGATTTTTACAGTGCAATAATTTATGGTACCAACTTAATAAGTGGTGTGACACGAGCAGCTCACCCCCCATTTATCATGCATTGATAGTTTGATTCCAGAACTTTTACCACCACTGCTTGCTGTGACATAATAAAGGACCTGCCAACATTCCCATTAAAACCATGAGATTTTAGGAGTTCTGCTTCAGCTATAAATATCAGTATTTGGAATCTATGAATTATTTTGCAGAGTAACAACCTCGGAATGACTTGTTCCAGCCACTATGAAGAAATAAGGCTTTGACATTTTTGAACTTCAGGAGGACATCTCCTGCTTCCCAGAAGAAAAGGCTCAGGGATGCTTTTCATTATGTCCACCAGCAAAAGTTTACCAACTCAGGAGACAGCTCCTGAGCTAAAATAAATCACTTTAATTCCACAGATGGCAAGGAGGAGACAGCAATTTACATTAAAATGTTCTGATGAGAGCTGTCTGGAGCTGTGGCTGGCTGGCATAATGGCTCCAGGCTAATCACACACCTCCAGGAGCTGTGCTGTGGTTCTGGGCAGGGAAGGCAAGGGACAGAAATAGCAGCTGACTCCCAGGTCTGCTCTCCACGGCCCCAGCTCAAGGACTTCCCAGACATTCTGGTCAGCAAGGTCACATGGGAGGCTGGTGGCTGCCAGTCTCTCTGCAGATAAGGATGTCAAGTCCAATTATTTCTGCCTCTCACATCCTTTTCTGCTGCTCCGAGGAACGCTGTGGAGCAGAAGAGCCCCCCTGACACTCGGGGCTGGCTCCCTCCCCCTGCTGCGCCTGGGAAGCCTGGCTGCACTCACAGCCCTGCTCCAAAGGTTCTGGGGGAGAGCCACGAGCTCCAGAGCTGCTTTTCCCAGAGAAATCCCCTCCAGGTAAGGTGGGTGTTAGTAATTCCCAGGGAAACCCACTCCAGGTAAGGTGGGAGTTAACAATTCCCAAAGAAAACCACTCCAGGTAAGGTGAGTGTTAATAATTCCGAAGGAAAACCACTCCAGGTAAGGTGGGAGTTAACAATTCCAAAAGAAAACCACTCCAGGTAAGGTGGATGGTAACAATTCCTAGGGAAATCCACTCCAGGTAAGGTGGGTGTTAATGATTCCCAGGAAAACCCACTCCAGGTAAGGTGGGAGTTAACAATTCCCAAAGAAAACCACTCCAGGTAAGGTTAATGTTAATGATTCCAAACATAGGGCTGGGAGTGCTTCACCTTCTGCAGAATCTTGCTGGGACAGAGTCCTGTGGGCTCAGTGCTTGTTTCTCAAGGAGTCATGGAGTTGTTAAGGCTGGAAAAGGCCTCTGAGATCAAGTCCAGCTGTTTAACATCAGTCCAGCTGTTTAACGTCAGTCCAGCTGTTGATCATCAATCCAGCTGTTTAACATCAGTCCAGCTGTTGATCATCAATCCAGCTGTTTAACATCAGTCCAGCTGTTTGGCAGCCGTGGCCATCCTGGTACCTGTGAGTTTTGGTGGGGAAGTGTGAGGAGGGTGAGGGATGTTGTTGTCACCCGAAGTTTTCCCATTAGGACAGTTTGTTTCCATGGGAATTCCTGTGGCAGAAGGGAATTCTGTTCCCAGTGCCAGCCCAGAGCGCCGAGGTGCCCCCAGGGCCCTGCCAAGGTGAGGCTCTGCTGGTTCCTTGGCTCCTCACACGTGGCACAAACACTCCCACAGGAAGGGAGCATCCCTGGAAATCCACCCTGCTTCCAAGGGAGGGCTGTACCTAAAAGGTTTTTCAGCTCCTCAACTCCTGTCCTCCCTTCCATTCCTTCTGGAAAATCCAATAATTCCTCTCATGAGAGAGGCCTCAAACAGCTCCACCTTCCAGGTTTGTTGGTTCAGGAACCCCTAAAAAGAGATACCTGGGAAACAGAACTTGTGGGTAATGGGATAACAATGAAAAACAAGTGAACTGGTGAGTTAAATTCTATTTATATACAGAGTTTCTAAAGGACTGTAATAAAAAGGGTGTGTGATTATGTTTGTCTTAGCTTAGGCTGTAGGGATTTAATGTACATTCTATAAGTCATTAAACAATTTTGTTGGGGCATTTGATCTCCATGTTGATACTTTATTACCACAGATCACTTGGAAACAGGAAAGGGACCTATGAAATTGGAAAACAAATTACAGTTTGTTGTTTTTTCGGTAACTAGCTCATTTTAAACCCCATTTTAGCAAGAAATAATGACTTGCTTTATTTAGAGACTATTTAAAATGCTCTCGAGGTATCTATTGAATATCTTGACACCACAGATAAATCAGGAGCAGACTCAAAATTAGCCCTGCGCTGTTCTATATTACAATATGTTCTATATTACAGTTACATTATCCAGCCCTTGTACAGTGAACCTTAGGGATGGCAGAGGAGTCAGAGTCTGTTCTCAAAGCTGCTTCTCACTCTTGGTCATCCTCAGCCCTGCAAACCTGCCAGGATTTGTCTGTGAGGCACAGAGCTGGACATTGGTGTGTGGGGAGGGACTCCAGGAGGCTGAAGGTGCTGCTGTTTGTGATGTTTTCAGTGCATTATTTATATATCCAAAAAGCAGCCAGGAGAGAGGTGGATGCTCATCTGGATTTTAAGGTAATTAAACCGACTTAATTCCTGTGAAAAAATAAACAGGATGAAACCTGCACTGTTCCAGGAGGGAGAGCTGGGCCCCAGGGTCTGGGGGTCAGAGCTGCTCGGGGTGATGCTCCTGGGGCTGGGGGAGGCTCAGGGCTTCTGTGTGATGCCAGAACCGCTGAGCTGCTTCCTTGGTTAATTAAAATAATCACCACTAACAGTTGACTTTGTGCCTTCCCAGGCTAGGCAGGTCCTTACTGGGATGAACGAGGCCCTTACTGGGATGAATGAGGCCCTTACTGGGATGAACGAGGCCCTTACTGGGATGAACTGGAGCCTCTCCATCACAACCAGTGTCTGCTTTCCAGCAGTGGCTGCTCCCCTTTTCCCACCCCTGACCCCTCGTCTCCTCCAAGCTCTGGTGAGATTGCTCAGCCCAAAGGACTGCAGAGCCTTTGGGGTGGCAGGGAACATTCCAGGCCCTGGGTTTGCTCCCCAGGGACACGAGGAGCATTCCCTGAGCTCTCCCAGGACATGAGGAGCCTTCCCTGAGCTCTCCCAGGACATGAGGAGCCTTCCCTGAGCTCTCCCAGGACATGAGGAGCCTTCCCTGAGCTCTCCCAGGACATGAGGAGCCTTCCCTGAGCTCTCCCAGGACATGAGGAGCCTTCCCTGAGCTCTCCCAGGACATGAGGAGCCTTCCCTGAGCTCTCCCAGGACATGAGGAGCCTTCCCTGAGCTCTCCCAGGACATGAGGAGCCTTCCCTGAGCTCTCCCAGGACATGAGGAGCCTTCCCTGAGCTCTCCCAGGACATGAGGAGCCTTCCCTGAGCTCTCCCAGGACATGAGGAGCCTTCCCTGAGCTCTCCCAGGACATGAGGAGCATTCCCTGAGCCCTCCAGGACCCTGTTTGTCCCAGAGCCATGGCTCCACTCCCAGCTCGGTTCCTGTGGAGGGGAGCAGCTCCCTCCAGGCCTGCAGGTGAATTCCAGCAGCAATTCTCGAGCCCTGCCCGTGTCTGCTGCTGGAGAACATCTCTGCTGTGCTGTTAACCACGGGGGGAAGCAGGAGCAGTCTGGCCCTGCCAAACCCCAGCCTCTCCTTTTGGCATTCCCCAGCAGCACCACAGAACTACTCCTCTCCCCTGGCCTCGGACCTTGCTCCTCAGGAGAACATGTAATAATAAAGGAGCATTTTGAGTGATTTAGTTAGAAATCCATCAGACTGTCAGACAGTCTGGTGGCATCAATAATTCCCTATTAAGCCCTCTACACCCATTATGGTTTGTGCTTTTCCTTTTCTTTTTTTTTTTTTCAAAGTTAGTTTCCAGGCAACCAGTAAGAACTGAATTACATTAAGCTATTAATTCAGCCTTGCATGCCAGCTCCAGCTCCTGCAGCCCAGTTCTTCCTCTCCTGTACAAGTTTCCCCCTAAAACCTCTTTTACTGGTTTAACCTTTGGTAGTGCCCAGCCTAGAGAAATGGTGTTGAAATGGCAGGGTCTGGGTTGGGTCTGGGTTGGGTCTGGGTTGGGTCTGGGTTGGGTCTGGGCTGGGTCTGGGCTGGGTTTGGGTTGGGTCTGGGTTGGGTCTGGGTTGGATTTGGGCTGGGTTTGGGTTGGGTTTGGGTCCTTGTTTGGATTTCAGCACTGCCTGGTGGGAGGTGTTTGTGAGCAGAGATCTGGGGAAGGCTGGCGTTGGTCACCAGAAAACTCTCTGTGATCCCCTGGTGTGCTCTTCATCACCACATCAGAGATGGCCTCAGTAAGGTCTGAACTAAGAAAATTATTGGGATTTGAGGGTGTGAGGCCCTGGCACAGGGTGCCCAGAGCAGCTGTGGCTGCCCCTGGATCCCTGGCAGTGCCCAAGGCCAGGCTGGACATTGGGGCTGGGAGCAGCCTGGGACAGTGGGAGGTGTCCCTGCCATGGCATGGGATGGGACAAGCAGAAGCCCAATCTCATTTTTGTAATTTGTAATTTGAACAGAGGCAGATGTTATGTCAGAGATCCTTTCAGGGACCACATGGACTCAAGGACGTGAGTTATTAATTAATCCTTGCACAGGCAATGCCTGTGCATCGATAGGGGAACGGTGAAGCAGCAGCAGTAATGAGATGGAACCACCCCGAGCGTGACATGAAAAGCTTTGCAGGAGCTAAAAAGGAGTAATTTGGATGTTGTGCTGCAGAGTTAATGAATGTAGTGCTGGAGAAAGGAGCTGCACTGGCAGCTTGGGAATGAACTTCCCTGCTCGTTCCCTGAAGCAGGGCAGGGAGGCTGAGCCCATCAGCTCTCCTTCCAGCTGCAGAAGTGGGATGGAGATCTGGGCTGAAGCTGCACTTGTGGCTGATAATCCAAGTATGAGCTATGAAATCCCACCTGGGCTGAGCTGTGCTGTACCTGAACGGGCAGAAAGGTCCTTCACCATTCCCAGCCCATCAGCTTTGTCTCAGGCTCTGTGCTGGGGTCAGTGAGTTGTGGAAGTCACTGCAGAAGTTGTGCAGGGCATTTTTGGTGAGGCTACAAACCAAAGAAACTATCTTAAGTAAAAGAATTTTTCTTTATCTACTGCCAAAAATTAACAAAAAAAAAAATATAAATAGATGTAATACTCAAAAAAAAAAAAAAAAGAAAGAAAGCAAAGCACCAAGATAAAGCCATTTCAGATCAAACTGCCACAGCTTTTGTAAAATAGTTGACTTGGGATAGAATTTTAAAAAGTGATTTAAAAAAAAAAATTGCTAAGAAAATAAACTACAGTTTTGAGCTCTTTCCAATTTCTGTCATTAGAGATCTCTGATATAAGTCTGAATCACAGAGGTGACAAATCCAGGCTCCAAAAGTAAGCCATATCTAGATCAAACTTCACTGGAGAAACAAAATTGTTAAAGCTCTGCTGATTATCAGCAGAGCACATCATAAATGCTCTTGCCTGCAACAGCCATAAGCACTGGGAAAGTCAGAAAGGGGCTTTGTGCCACAGTGGTGGCTCAGATTTCTTGGGACAATCAGTATTTCCCCCTCACATCTGTCACTGGGACAGGGATGTGTTGCTGTCTGCAGGGGCTGTGGTTCCATCAGCAGATCCAACAAACCCCCCTGGTCAAGATGCTGAATCTAATAATGTTCTCCATTTCTGGACCATATTTTATTAAACATTTTCATCACTTTCAACTGTGCATTCATACCTGCCCAGATTTATATCTGTAATTAGGGGATCGTTATTTACCAGCTGGTAAAAAGACACCTTTCAGCAACGTAATTCAAGTGTCAGGAGTTCCTGCCAGTTCCAGATTAATTGTACAGTTATTTCTTTGGCTACAGGTGAGGAATGTGGCTGCTGTCAGAAACCTTTGGAAACGCTTCAGAAATACTGGGAAACAACTATTTGTGTTTTTTCCAGCTGAAGAAAATCAGTTGTATGGGAAGGAAAGTGATCCTTCTCCAAGATCTAAGTTCGGTAATGAGTTGTTTTTATTTAACAAAGTCTCTGACAGATGGTGTTGCTAAATTTTGAGTATTAGGGCTGCTTTTGCAAGAGGCCTCCATGCAGGCTGATGTAGCACAGAGGAGGTTTCACATTTCAGCTCAGGGCTGATCCTGTGGTCACTGCTGGGGCTGGAGGCAGCCCTGGGTGACCCTCCTGTGTCTGCAGCCACCCAAAGCACTGCCCCAGCAGGGCACCCTGGTAACCACCCCAGGGAGATGGAGGTGCTTCAAAAAAATGATTTCTTGTGTGTGCTCTGTAGGAGGAATCACAGAATGGGATGGGTTGGGAGGGACCTTAAAGGCTGCCATGGCAGGGACACCTCTCATGTCCATGTCCTGCTCCCAGCCCCAATGTCCATCCTGGCCTTGGGCACTGCCAGGGATCCAGGGGCAGCCACAGCTGCTCTGGGAAATCCATTCCAGGGCCTCCCCACTCTCCCAGTGGATGAGCTTTGTGGATCAGAGCAGTTTCTGGGTTATCTGAGATTATTTTGCAGATGGTTTCTGGAAGGTCTGTGCCCAACATCACCTTTATCAGTCAATTCTCCAACCCCACCAAAAATCCCATTCCACTGGGAAGATGTGCTTCCCACAAATCCTGCTTTCCTGGGCAGTAAGAAGCAGACAGTGGTGCTGCCAACCAAGTCTAACCATCATCCTTCTCATTCCCAGGGCTGAAATCCTGGAAACCACCAATTTCTCACCAAATCCAGCAGCCTGGGTGTCACTCTACAGATGTCACCTCTCTGGTCACCTGCCCTTGGTGCTCCAACAGGGAGCTTTGGGCTGATGATGGTGAGACACTTCCCACACTTGTTCAAACCCAATTCATGCGTTTTTTTTTTTTGTTGGCACCACTGCTCAAACTCTTTTTTGTGCTTCTATAAACTCTGATCCTTTTGAAACAGGGGTCAGCTGTTTGCTTGGTGTCCTTGCTGCAAATCTCTCCCAGTATCAGAGGCTGTCCCTCACTGTCCAGTCCTTCCATGCACTCAGAACTCACATGGACAAAACCTTCAGCATTTAAAATTTAAAATTATTTTCTCCACAAGCAACACAAGATGGTTGAGGCTTTTCCAACGTGGGAATGCCACTGATGGAAATGAGGGGTGACTCTGCACATGTAATCCAAGGCAGTAGCTTTGGGGAAACGTCAGCCAGGGGAAGGAGGAAGAGAAATTTGAATTCAATTGGATTTTAGTAACTTCAGCTCGGGTTTGAATCATATTTACGTGCTTTTGCCTCTCTCCTCTGTTTGCAAGTTTTATTGCTCTGGTTCTCGTGTCTCGGAGCGATGTGAATTAGAGGGTTTGTTATTGCTGAGAGGGAGGGGAACTGCAGCAGCAAGGAATGAGATCGTTCCCTGGAGCCCTACCCAGGAAAAGTGTGGAAAACCTGGAGCTGAACCCAGATCCCAGGAGACACCGAGAGGCCCCAAAACGTGAGGTGTGGTGAGCCAGGAGCTGCCAACGGGGAGCTGAGTGGAGGTTTAAAGCTCAATTAGCATGAAGGATGTGATGGAAATGGGGACATTTAGGGCAAAATCCTCCCTGCCTCGCACGCAGAGCCAGGAGCTCTGCAGCTCTCCTGTTTTTGCCTCCAGCGGGGCCCAAATGTGAGAATTTTGTGCTGTTTCAGAGTGAGGATGAAAGTGAGAAATCATTTAACAGCCAGAGCCCCAACGGGAGCATCAGCAGGAGCTGGATTGATGGAAATGCCCCAAATTGAGGGTGCTTTCAGGGTGATTGTTTTTATTGTTGGTTGTGAGCTTTCGGTGAAAGCTTTTCTGAGTATTTTGGGACAAGGCAAAGACTTCTCACAGGGCAAACCAAAGATGAAATTACAGTTCTTTAACAAGAACTGCACTCGTAAATGAAAAATGTGATGTGGCACAGTAAAAACAAGACCATTGTCCTGAAGTCTTTGGCTGTGTCCTTTAAAGTGTACTTTGGGGATTAATCATCAAACGATTGTGTCCCAGCAATTCAGCTCAAATGGGTTTTTGCTTATATTGCAGCCTTAGATTACACACTGATTTTCAATTAAATAATTTTAAATAATGCAGCTGTTTAACTTGCCTGCTTTGGCTCTTGGTTGGCCAGAGTTTGCTGGGTAATCTCTGCTTCTCCATGGTCCCATTTCTCTACCACAGCCACAATCTCTGGAGGCCTCTGCAAGAGAGATGTAAGTTCTTCCTCTCTCTGTAAATACATGTAATGCTTTTTTCTGGTCTTAAAATTCAAACCAAAACACGGTTTATGGGGAAAGGATTTTTTTACTTTGGTATTTATTTCAGGATCCTTGTGTGCAGCACTTGGTCCAGGTGGAATGACCCAAAAATGCATGTACACCTCACACTGAAATACACACAATTATAGGCCTTGCATAATTAACATATTTATCAAAGATTCCCCAGTGAGAGGCTGGAGTGAAGCCCTCGTTGTGAGGAACCTTCCCCCTGGCTGGGCCTGTCTGAGGTTCCAAAATGTGTTCTGGAGAGGCCCTTGGTGTCTGGGGCTCCCAGGATGTTTGCTCTCCTGGTTTAACAGTGCCGTGGGGCTGAGCTGAGTTATCAGCCTTGGGAAGTCACAGTGTGTGGGCTAAAAGCACTGAGAATACATCAAACTATAAAAAAGAGTGTGTGAGAGGGGTATGAAAGAAAAACAAAATGTCCTTCTGGCATCACATGGAATCCAGGCCATTTCCATCTCCTCTGGACTCCAGTCCCATCTGGGCTCTGCAGCAGTCCCAGCACTCAGCAAAATATCCAGGAAAAGACACTGACTGAAGAAAAACTTGATGCCCAATGTGGAGCCCTCGACCACCAAGGACAAAGGTGGGGCTGGAACAGGTCTGCTTCCCTCGGGGATTTCCTGACTGTCACTCCTCCCTTCTCCTGCTGAATTTTCAGACTTTGTTCACAGAATCACAGAATGATCACAGTTGGAAAAGACCTCCAAGATCATTAAGTGCTCCTTAGATATGCACAATGACACAATTTTATTGGTATAGAAATGGAAAATGAACTCCAAAACACTCCAATCGAGAGAATCCCAGCTTAGTTCTGGTGGGAATTAAGCAGAAGTTTCAAGTAATTCATTATTTGAAAGGGGCATAAAGTGACAGTAAAAATTCCCGTTTTGGAAGGGGAAAATTCTCCTTGCTGGCAGTGAGGATAAAGGAAATTTGCTGTGTTTGAAAGGGATTGTCAGTGGTTTCTTTGATTTCAAATGTCAACTCAGCACATCTTAATCCTTCCCACTCCCAAGCGCTGCTTTGATGGGAAGTTGGTGATTTATGGGATTGAATTAGAATGAATGTCTTGGTTAGGAACACTAAAACCTCCTGCAGACTGCTGTGGTTCCCCAAAGCCATGGCCAGGTGGAAGCTTTGGCCTCTGCAGGTGCTGGGAGCTGCCTCTGGTGGCCTGGGGCTGCCTTATGTAACCCCAGCTGCTGGAGCTACCGAGTGCAAATGGAAAAGTTCAGGAGAAAACAAACTCCAGAGGGTTTTTTCCTCCTTAAGTGCTCTCCTGGGTTCGCCTGTCTTTTGCTTGTTCCTCTCTCCTCCAAAATTCCTTTTGTTTTCTTTGTTTTTCCCTCAAAGAGCATGAAAAGGAAAATTGCTAATGAGTCAAACCACCAGAAAAGTCAAGGGGTGTGTTGAGGACATGGATTTTTCTCCATGGGTGTGACAGAGCTGGAACCCACCTGGAGTTTCCAGCCAGCACTTCCCTGCTCTCATCAGCCCTCTCTAATTAAATTAACTGCCTGCAATTAACACACAGTCCAGCATCACTCTTTTAATTCATCTTCTGGTTCTCCAAACTGAATCACTTTTCATAAAAACTTTATAAAAAGCGAATTTATTCTTGTCTGCTCACGCCAACCCTGAGCCACCATCGGTGTGTCTTAAATACTCAGTTTGATTTAGGCAGAGTTGGACCCTGAGCTAATGGGGATCCAGAGTGGGAATATCAGACACTTTCTAAACTTAGAGATAATGCAGAGCACCATCAAGGTGGGTAATTAAAGAGGAAGGAGAGAAACTCTCCAAGTTTAATATAAAAATAAATGATGGGTTTAGCACTGCTGCATGAACATTGCATTTCCCAGTAGTAAAAGCTTGTTTGTATCTGGGTCAAGGGAAAAAAAAAGCTGCTAAAATTAAGAAACACTTCTAAGTTTGGGGTTATTAGAAGTGAGAGAGGTTCAGTGAGAAATTCTGGATTGTCAGTGGTGCAAATGAAGTTTTCCTGGCGGGCTGGTGGGTTTGTGTTTGACTTTTTCCTTAAATATTTGCAAGAAAATGAAGGGCAGCGCTTTGGTTCTGCAAATATCGACATCAGGTTTCCACCTGCCATTAGCAGGAGCAATATTTGCTGAACTGAACCTGTGACCCCCAGGGGATGCACAGAGAGATGGGCCAGGGATGCTTCACTGCAGTGAGGGCTCCAGCTGGGAGCTCTGGGTGCTTCTAAAGGAACTAAATAGGGAGAAATTATTTAATTGGAGACCTTTCCTTTTAAAATACACCAATGTTTGAGTGAGAGATTTCACCCAGGGATCTCCTGCCTGTGGCTTTCTGGCTGACTTGGGTCTTGCTTCTCCTCCTGTCTGCCTTTGCTTTGGGCCTCTCAGGGGCTCTTGTTGCTTTTGCTGTTCCTTTGCTTGTTGCTTTTGCTGGCATCACTCAGCTTTATATTTGTTATTTGATATTTGTGGAAATATGTGAAAATCCTTTTCATTTTTGCGAGCCCTGATTTAAATGACCAATAATTAATTCTCCATTGTGGCCAAGCTCAGCATCCCCTCCTAAAGGTGTTGCAGGTGCCTCTGAGGGACATTCCTTACTTCAGAATTCCAGATCCCTGAGGAAACACTGCACCTATTCTTGGGGGTTGGATTTGGTTGCTCCATGAGCTGCAAATTCTCCATTAGCACCATCCAGAGATGGTGTGAGTCACGGGCCTGGCTTTTCCCAGAAATTCCATGTTTCCCCCCGGATGGAAAGCAGGGAGAATAATACAGAGTGATTTTCAAAAGCCCCTGCATGGAGCAGTTCCCTTGGTCTGGAGCAGTTCTGTGTGATTTATTCGTCAGAGATTCCATCATATTTTGTACCATCCTTCACAAATCTCAGCTCCAATTTTTTTCCCTTCTCGGAGCTGTCTTGTGAATAACAAACCCCACATTGTTCTTGTGTGTGTTCTTCTGAATTTATCTCATGTCATCTTCTTACAGGAAAGGAAAAAAAAAAAAACCCTCAGCTCCTCTCACTTAGCCTCCTTTGGGACAGCAGCCACAGATGAAGAGCAAGCAATCAACATGTCAGGATAAAATTAGATTGCCACGGAGTACAAGGTTTGATCCAATATCTGTATCAGATTTGGGCTTCAGCTCTGCATATCACACTGGAGCAGTCCTTGCTGGAGGTGCTGGGCACAGCTCCTGTCCCACCTGGGGGCAGCTGGGCAGGGACAGGCAGCAGTGTCCTGTTTGGCACCATGGCCTTTTGGAGACCAGCAAAGCCAAACAGCTTTGCCTGTTCTCCTGGGGACCAAATTTACCCCCAAAGCTCCACAAGAAGGCTTTGCCATCGAAATGAGCCCTTGGGAGAGGCTGCCCCCACTCCTGGGTGATCAGCAAACACCAAAGAAATGAAAAGCTGAATGTTTGATGTGCCACAGAAAAATGGGTTTGTAGTTTTAGGAATTGCCTCATGTATTACTATGGGACCAAGATGGAGATTTTAGGGAGTCAGTCCCTTGTCCTTCTCCTCCTTCCCTCTTCTCCTTCTCCTTCCCTTTTCTGTGACCTCAGTTCCTATCATGTAGTAATTGGTAGAGAGAATTTAGTTTAGAAGAGACCTGTTAATAATAGTGATAGTTATTGGATTTATAAACAAAATAATGTACGTAGAATCTTTCTATTTGATGATAAACCTTATATAAACTCCCTGCTCTAGGTGTCTGTGGCCATTTTGGCACCTGGAATCAGTGGTGACTCTGTGTTCCTGAACATTTGATAACTTAGAATAAACAACCTGAAGCAGCACTGAAGTCATTTGTTATTTTGTCCTGAGATGAGAGATTGAGAAGAAAAAGCATCCTGGGCACCAACCATCCTAGTGGGGCCCAACCAGGGTCCCTCCATGGCCTCAGGGGTAATTGTGGAGGAGGAATGGCAGCAGGAGAGCTTCTGGCTGTGCTCTCAGGGTGGGCCCAGCTCTGCCTGCAGACGAGGGCACAGACAGAGCCAGGCCAGGAGCTGGGGGAGCATTTCCTGCACAAATTCCCCCCAAATCCCCCAAATCCCCCTCTCCCGTGCCCTGCTTTTCACCAGGGGGTCCTTTTGAAGCGAGGAAAATGGATTTATTTCGGGTAGCTGGGATGGGAGATGGGTCTGGCAGCATCCCTAACATGATCTGCTGGCACCCAGCCTGGAGCAGAGCCAGCCCAAAGCCAACCCCAGGGCTGTGTCCAGCTGGATGCCTGCTCCTGAGCCAGGACCTTGGCTCTGCAGCCCAGCCCTGCTTGGTGACACAGCCACAGCCCTCAGGGACAGCTCCAGGAGCGCCAGGGGCTGCACACAAAACATTCTGACACAGTTTTTTCAACAAAATGCCCTAATGACATCAAGAAATGATAATATTTGTTTCCATTTAATTGGAAAAAATGACGAAAATATTTTAAATATTCCTTCAAATGTGTTTGGTTTGGGTCAGACAAAGTGTTTTGGTTCCCTTGAAGGGCCTGGCAGAAGCCAAGTGCCAAGGAGTTGGAAGATGAGAGCTCTGTGGGACACAGCCACCCCTGTCCACGCTGTGCTCCATAAAAACCCTTTCCTAACTCTTCCTGCCTCTTCCACCAGGTTTGTGGCTAACCATAACTGCCTCCCAAAGAGAGGCATGAGCGTGGCTGAGGCTTGGATGGAGTTTTTGGGAGGGTACCGAGGCAGTTCCCCTCTCTGCCCTCGGGCATCGCGATTTGTACCACGGCGAATCCTGAGCCATTGGGACGCCCCGCCAAGGGCACTCCTCCATGTGGACTAATTGAGGATAAAATCCATTTTCTCTGGGTGTAAAAGTATTGCTGCACACACGCAGAGCCTGTTTGTAACCCCTGTGGCCCAGTTAATCTCCCGTGTAAGGAGTTTAACCTGGTTCTGCTGCTCCCAGCGCCCTGGGAGGACACGGCTGGGATGTCCTCTGTCCTCTGCTCCTCAGCCCTCCACACTGCCTCCCCCTGCTCTGCCAACACATTTCGAATTAATGCTCCAATCTTTGAAATTAATGAGTTTTCATCGACCTCAGTGGAAGTGGATCAGCTCTGAGACTGCCAGCCCACCCCGCCGGAGCTTCACTAAAAGTAGTTCACCTACTTTGAGGCAATTCCTGCACCTGGCAGAGCCTCCTCTGAAGCTCATTAAAGCCTCCATCAGTGCCCTGCTGCTCCCCACAAAGAGGGTTAAATAATGACAGTTTTGATTTTTTCCTGCAGTAACTCCAGGTTATTTTGAGTTCCTTTCTCTACTCCTTTAGCTCAAGCAACCAGTCTAGAAAGCTCTTATTAGCCCAGGGTTTCCTGAGAGAGGAAATTCAACACCTGCATTTCCCAAAGCTCTAAATGGGGTTTTGAAAAATCTGATTTCAGCCATTACAACAACAAAGCATCTCAAACAAAACAACATTATTGGAGCAGCTCATAGGTGATGGAGACCTGCCCAGTCCCCGTAAATTGTTTTTTCTTTCTGTGGAAAACACAGTGAGTCTTGGAGAGTCAAAAATTGCTGGGTGAGCCCTGAGCTCCCAGCCCACATTCCCACCTGATGCCTTAAATGGCTCCCTAGAAACAGAGAGCAGACAGGGATAAAGGAATAAAGGAGGGATTGATTGGAAAGGCCTTCAGAGGTCACACTCTGGGCTCCAGAGGCTCCTGCCTCAGTGCATCCCAAAATGGACAATGACAGCTCCCGAGTTCTTCCCACTTTGATATCAGCATCAATTGCCCAAGCAGAAGCCAGGCAAGGATGGAATTTGCCCAAGCTTGCCCCCCTCTCGCCAAGATGAAGGTTTGCAGTTGTTGGGCCCAGGAGGGTCTGGGTGTCCTTGGAGAGCGAGCTGGAGAGGCTTTGTTATGTCAGTGTGAGCATGAGAGAACAGCACTGAACGAGCTCCAGGGACCTGCAGAGTTACACTGGGCACTGCAGGGCTGGGAACAGAGAAAAGTTAAACCCTAAGGCATCACCCTCATAGCTTGGAGAGGATTTTCCATGGCCCTGCAGGGTGTGGTTGGATGGAGCAAGGCCCATGCAGGACAGAGCTGTCCCTGTGCCCCAGCAGCCTGGGGGTGATGCAGTGTGGCACCAGAGAGGAGCTCCAGGATCCAGTGGCCCACAAGGTGAGTGCTGAGAGAGGTGAAGCCAGGGAAAAATTCATCTCGTGGAGTATAATAGGGCGTGAAAGAAAGTCATGGTTAAGTACCAGAAAATGGGGAAAAGTCATGATTGTCTGCTATTCAGTCTATCAAAGCAAGTGAATAAAGGTAAAAATCTATATCCTAAACCCACCTCAAGAGAAAGGAGCTGTTAGCACTACCTGGGGAGACTGAGCTGTCGATGTGTTTTGCCTGAGTTTGCTGCTGTTGTACACAGAGGTAAAACCTTGCACAGACCAGGCTGGCTACAAACGAATGAGGAAGGACATCGAGGGAATAAATACAAGAGATGAGGAGAAGATCTGCACTTGTACAAAATGTGTGCAACCATGAAGGGCCCTTAAAGAAAAAAGTGAAAACTTGGTTTACAAAGAGCTCTCCTGACTTCTGTCATAAAATGTTCCAAAACAATCTCATGACTCAATTGCTGCAGCCATTGAAGTAGGAAGAATTACATAAGATCCTTGCTGTTTGCTTTATTTCATGCTTAACTCACATTCTCAATGATTCATTATCAAGATTTGTCAGGACTAATTAAGCAGAGTGCCAGCTGTGATAGGATTGGGTGCCACAGCATCGTCCTGGGTGGGGACTCCACCAGGATCACTGCTCCAGGAGAATTAGGGAATAGCAGCCAGTGTTCAGTGCTTTGGGGATAAGCTGCTCCAAAGGGGAATGTCTTCAGTGCCTAAGTTCCTCCTCAGCAGGAACTGGAGTTTTCTGTCACTCTGTTACAGCAAACAACAAAATCTGTGAAGTTCTCAGGATGATTTTCTTTTCTCTGGTAAAAGTGACCTCTCTTCAGTTCAACAGAAATCATTAAATTCCCAAAAGGACGCAGTTTGACAGTCAGGAAGGTGTGAGTGTGTGTGAGGACGTGGTTGTGGAAGGTGTCCTGTGGAAGGTGTCCCTGCCATGGCAGAGGGTTTGGAACTGGGTGGTCTTTAGGGTCCCTTCCATCCCAAACCAGCCTGGGATTCCATGGTTCTGTGACTTCATGTCCAAGCTTTTAACGCTGACATGAAATGAGCAGTGAGCTCTGTTTCCAAACAAAGCCTTTCTGACCCACACTCGATACATCCCTCAGAGAATCCCCAGGCTGCTGTGCACGCCGTGCTATTAAAATTTGACTCTCCTAGAGTAATTAATTTCTGGGCAGCAACGGCAAAATACAGGGGCTCGTTTACAGGGATGTGAGCCAGGTGGGTCCATTGGCACCGTGGTGGCTCCAGCTCTGCCCATCCCAGCAGGATCCTCTCTGGCAGTGCCCAGGCTGCAGTGTGGGATGTGGGGGACAGCAGCTGGCCCAGGAACAGCCCCAGCTTGGTGCTGGCAGTGCTGGGCTCTGCAGGATGGACAATCCTTCCCAAGGAGGCTCTGGGGCTGTTCAGGGAAATCCCAGCAGAGGATGGCAGGAGGAGGATGCCTGAAGCTTCCCAAGGGTGTGTTGTGTGTCTGTCTCCTCTGAAGGGGACCAAGAGCTGTGCCCTAATCAGGGGCTGGGACAGATGTCACCGGTTAAAGGTATTTTTCAGGAATATATAAAGCATTTTCTGTCGGAATTCTTTGGGGGGGAAAAATCTGTCAAGCGTTTTTAAAGTGTTTTGCTTAAAATTTGGCTAAGCTGTGAAGGACAGAAAAGGGGCGCTCATGGCTGGGAGGGAAAAGCATCTCAAGAGCATCCTGAGTGATTCCATCAGCTTTAATGCCACTTTGTCCCTTGGAAAAGTCCAGGCAGCACAGCCAGAAGGGGAGGAGGAGACCTGCCTGCGCTGGCTGGGCCCGTTTATTGTCTGACATTACAACACTATTATTATTGGGAGAAAGCTGTCTTATTTAATTATCCTGAATGTGCAATTCCATCATTTCCAATTCAGCATGGGAGGAAGATGTTCCAAGCATTAAGCAAATCAAAATATTCTTAGTAAATAAGTAACTGAGAGAATAATAAGTGTTTGGAAAGAAGAAGTTATTGTTCCCTGTGAGTGGCAGCGAGTTTAATGATTTGGCTGAAGTGCCCATCTAATAGAGCTGCCTGCTTGGAAGATTTGTGATCTCCAAGGAACGGTTTGAAAGTGTCTCCTGTGTAATTGATTGATCCATTCCTCTCAGATGCTTGGATGGCTTTCAGAGCCCGGGACGGGGATGGATGTGGCTGCAGGGGTGGGAACGCTGCAGGTCTGTCCCCGAGGCAGAGGTGACCAGGGAGAGCTCCTGCTCAGAAAGGGGAATTGCTGAGAGCTCACCCCAAACCTCCTCTGGGGAAGAGCAAGGGCCTTCCTCCCCTTCCTCCCCTTCCTCCCCTTCCTCCCCTCCCTCCTCTGCCCTTCTGACCTTCCCCTGGCACAGGGAGTGGTGGTGCCTGACCCCTGCCCTGGGACTCCTTTAACCACAAGCTACACAAAGTCATTGAGATTGAGATTGAGATTGAGATCACCAACCCAATGGTGAACCTGGCACTGCCAAGTCCAGGTTGGATGTTTTGGTCTCCCAAAGACAGCAAGTTTGGCTTTAAAACTGGCATTTGCAAAAAATTTGGTCTGGTTCTGAATCTGTTTTTGGTCATTTCTGAAACGGTCTTGTTGATGGAGACAATTATGGTTTGAAAACTGAAATAAATTAATGAAGAAGCCAGGACTTGTTGATGTCCTTCCCTGGTTGTGCTGCAGGTTCTGTGTCTTCCACAGGGTCACACCAGTGTTGCTACAGAGAATTAGGCCCAGAGCCTTCATTTAGCACAACATGCTCATTGCAGTTTTTTCTTGGTAACAATCCATAGTGTCTTGTAGATTTAATAACTTCATATATTTTATAAATTATGACCTATTTATAATTTTCATATATTTTAATATTTTATAATTCAATAAGCTACAAATATAAAAATAATGCTTCTCTTACATAAAGAAGGATCTAGCAAGGTATCTAAGCGACCATATCCTTGAAGGGAATTTGCTGTCCCCTGTCCTCCCTGGAAACCAGAGCCTCGCTGACACCTTCTCTTTGTAAACAGCAACAACAAAGCCCCGAGTTAAGGATCTGAGCTTTTTGCTGGTCTCTGCTCCAAAAATCCATTATTTTCTGAACACCAGATAAGCAGGAGCTCTGGCTGCTTTCCCGAGCCTGACTTCACCCAACAAATTAATTGCTTGTACCACGTCCATTACAGTTGTCCAAGCTGACCTCTGCCTGCGCGGCAGCCTCTGCCACATCTCCAATATTTGAAAGATTGTTTTATTCCTCCTTCCTGCTGCTCCATCACTCTTTGGGCTGCTCCTGTAACAGGATTTTGTGTTTGCTCTGCCAGCTGCCCAGACAAAAGCAGTGTTTGGTTCTACAGCAGCTCTGACATCGTGGATCCTCCTGCCATGGAGGTGGTGCCACACCCTGAAGGATGCCAGCGACGAGGCCACTCCTGTTCTGGCAAAGTCTTTGCTCATCCAGTAGCCATTTGGCTGAATCCATGATCTCACTTGACAGGCAAGTTAAGAAATGCTTTTGAATACTCTCTTGGATGTATTTAAAGCCAGCATTTACCTCTAAACAAATTCTCTTGCTAAAATGATCAGGCTTGGGTTTGGTTTGTTTGTTGGGTTTGGCTTATTTTTCTGGTGAATTTTTGTTTTGTTCTGTGGGGTTTTTTTTTGTTTTCTTTTTGTTTTTTTGGTGAAGGAAAGCTCCCCAGGAGGAGATGGAGTGTGTCCCCAGCCCTGCAAAGCCTCAGGCAATGGGAGGGTGCTGTGGGTGGAGAGGCACGGGTGGGACTTTGGTTCTGGGTGCCTGAGCCTGCCTGGAGTGGTAGCAGAGCATCAAACCCCAGCTGAGCTGCCTGAGTGTCATTCTTTGGGTGAGAAAAGCAGAATTGCTTCACTCGTGCCCCAGGAGGTCTCCAGCCCGTGCAGGTGTGAGGACAGAGCTCAGAGGCTGAAGGCAAAGGATGTGTTGAGTCTCTCGTGCTGGGAGCTGGGTTTGGCACACCAGTGACTCACTGTGAAGTGAAACACAAACGTCACACTGCAATGACTTTCCCCATTTCCATATGCTTCTGTCAATATTCCCATTAAGGACACAAAATGCTGCTTTGCTGCACAACATCCTCTCCTGAGCCATTCAGGATTTGGGCTGCAGCTTTCCTGGGATGGAGCACGGCGAGAGTGCAAACTGCTGGCTCTGAGAGTGGGGGAGCCCAGGCTGGAGGGGACAGGACTCAGTTTTCCTTGGGAACTGCTCTGTGGTGGGCTGGGAGGGCAGGGAGGAATCCTTTAGCTGCAGTGGGACAGGGGATGTGGCTCAGCACAGGTGTGACACACTCACTGCCTCACCCCAGGTATTCAGCAATCCCCACAAAATCACACAATCACAGGATCTTTTTGTTGGGAAAAAAGCCTTTCAGATCATCGAGTCAGATATTTCTCCCAAGGAAAACAGCAGTGAGAGATGCACAGGCTGTTATTATATTTAGTTTCCAGTCAGAGAGGGCCAGATTGGGTGTAGGTAGCTCAGAGCACAGAGTGGATGGGGCTCAGGTACAACGAGAGGGAGAATATTGCCAATCTGAAGAGTTCAACTTAAAAGGCAGGAAATAGAAAACTGATAGAAACCAGGATTTCCCAGATGTCCAGTGGTCCTTGTTAGCACAGCAGCCAAATCCTTAGCAAGAGTGGGAGAGGGACAGAGCACTTTTATGGATACCCTGAGTATCCAGAGTCATGACTACTGTATCAATTTTTGTAATGTAATTAGAATAATCTTTCATGCTTCGGGGCTTAAACCAATGGAAACCTTTGTCCTTTTCTTCTGATACATCTGCTGCTAATCCAAGATAAGCTACTGGGCTGGGCTGGACCCTGGCTCTGCCTTGATCAGCTGTGGCAGTCCCTGTGCTCCTCAGGGAATCTGGAGACTTCCTTAGGTAAACCAAGGCGTGAGGAAGAGCAGGATGAAGTAGAGATCTCCATCTCAAAGATGACTTTGAGAGGAGAAAAGTTTATGTGGTTATATATGAGTAACTGCAGATTTGCCCAAAGGAAGAAAACAACACAGACCAGGAAGATTTCAAAATCATGAGGTGACTTCCTGCAAAACAATGAGATTTATTAGAAGAAATTATTTACCACCACATCATTTCTGAACTGGAGCACTTGAGGCAAACTTGAGGCTCCAATCACAAGAGTCAGAACCTTTAATATTAATAAACAGAGGTAAGATTCTGACTGAGGAGCTTGAAGCAGGTAGGAGATAAATGAGCACAAAGAGCTCTCCCTGAGTGTGCACATTGGGATGGAAAAGGGGATGGAGCTGGTGTTAACAGGGGAGAACTGGGAAGGAAATTCCAGTGTGCAGCAGATACAGTGATGTGAGGAGTTGGGATGTGTGTGCAAGGGCTGG
This sequence comes from Vireo altiloquus, assembly GCA_013396875.1. NCBI lineage: Eukaryota > Metazoa > Chordata > Aves > Passeriformes > Vireonidae > Vireo > Vireo altiloquus. The sequence continues at coordinate 30,235 of VZRF01007234.1, forward strand.
GGAGGGCTGCTGGTTCAGCTCCACCCTGCTGGCAGAGAGAGAAGCAAGGCTCTGACAGCACTGCGGAAAATCTGCTGCGAACTGGATGGTCCTTCCAGCCCAACGCATTCTGTGCCTGGCAGTGTAAAGGGAATCACCTTTTTAAGGTGTGTGGGTGATTTGAGGGTAGGCAGGCCCTGGCACAGGGTGCCCAGAGCAGCTGGGGCTGCCCCTGGATCCCTGGCAGTGCCCAAGGCCAGGCTGGACAGAACTTGGAGCAGCCTGGGACAGTGGGAGATGTCCCTGCCCATGGCATGGGATGGGATGATCATTAAGGTCCCTTCCAATGCCAAGCGCTCTGTGTTTCTGTGACTGGACAGGTTATGACACACAGGGTGCTGCTGGTCCAGAGTGTGTTAGATGAACAGCAGCTACATCTGGTCTGGTATTTAGGAAGGAGGAATTAAAGGTTGTCTCCAAAAAATGTGCTTGGTCCGGTGGGAGCATCTGAGGGAGGCATCTCGCATTAGTCTGGAATTGGGAATGTGGCAGCGGATGGATTTGCTGGTCAGAAGGGAATGGCAACAGGTGGTGTCCCTTTGGGTGCTGCAGCTTGGGGGTGAAGGGAAGGAAACCAGGATGTTCCAGCATCCTCGAGATCTGGGTGTGCACAAGAAAAACGGGTCTGGAGATCTTAAAATAGAACGAGATCAGCTGCATTACTTCGGGTTTGGGAGTCCGGGGTTACATCCAAACTCCTCCTCCTCCACACCGGCTCCATCGGCACCCACCTCGGCAGGCGGAGGATGTCGTTCCCGTGTCACAAGCGGGATTGCCGCTTTGGATGGCCCGGGCCGGCTGGACGCTCCCGCTGTCCCCGGCTGTCCCCGAGCCCCGCGGTGGCACTGCCGGGCCGGGAGAGCGAGGCGGAGGAGGAGGATGCTGCTGCCGGTGCCGCTGCAGCTGCTCCGGCGGGGCCGAGCGAGCATCCCTCCGGCAGCGCCTCGGGCCGAGCCCCCCGTGCCCAGCGCCGGCGGCTCCGGCTGCACCGTGAGCCCCCAGCCCGGCAGGGCGGGCGCAGGGCCGGCACCACGCCGCTCCATCCCCATCTCCGAGCCCAGCGGAGCCGGTCCGGGGCGCGGCGGGCGCTGCGCACGGCCGGGGCGGGGCG
>VZRF01007234.1:32288-98530 GCA_013396875.1 Vireo altiloquus
GGCTGCGCTGGGTTTGCGTTCGAGCGAGCCACGGCTCGGCGGGGATGGATTCGGGCGCACGGCATCCCAGCGGGGCACGGCCGGGACGGCTCCGCGCACGGAACCGCGGCGGTGCGGGCAGGGCTGGCGGGGCTGGGGGGTCGGTGCGGTCGGCAGAGGGTCAGCACGGGCTGACACCGAGCCGGGGCTGTGCGGGGCAGCCCCAGCACACAGCGCCTGCCCTGTCGGGTCCCGGCTCCCTCCCGAGCCCGGTAAGAGCGGGAGGGACCGGGGGCGGCTGCAGCCCCGGAGAGCCGCTCCGCACTGCCCCGGGCTCCGGCGGCTCCGGGAGGAGCTGAGGGATGAGCGGAGCCGGAGGATTAGAGGAGCGTGTGTGTGTGTGTGTGTGCGGGGGAGAAGCGCTGCAGCGCCCGCCCGTTCTCCCCTGCTCGCCTCTCCCCCGTTCGCGCTGCGATCGTGCCGCTCTCGCCCCCGGTGAGAACCTCGGTGGGTGTCGGGCACGGACACTCGGCACCCCCGCGGCACCCCCGGGCCCGTGCCAGGGCGTCCGTGCGGGTCTGGGCAGGGTGCGGGGGTGTCCCCGGGGTGCGGGGGTGTCCCGGGGGTGGGATGGGGATGTCCCCCCGGGGCGCTGCCGCAGCCGCCGGGCCCCGCAGCGAGCTCCGGGGGCTCCTCGGCCGCGATCGCGGGTGCGGTGACAGCGACAGAAGCGCCACCAGATGCATCGTGAGCAGCGGAGTTCCTCGCTCCCTGTCCTACGCCTTCGCATGCGGAAGGTGGTGGAGGGATTTTTTTATTTTTGTGCAGCGGGCGGAGAGATCCTCCGCTTTTCCCAGCTGGAAACTTGTGAGGTTTTCACGGCAGATCCACTCGGCGCTGTCAGCAGCCGCCGAGCCTCCTCTTTCCCATCTGGCTGCTGGTGCCATCTCCGGCCGCCGCATCCGAGGCGATGCCGCCCTCGCTGCTCGCTGCCCTCCGCTCTGCCCGGCCGGGCTCTGCCCTGGCTCTTTTCCCGAAAGAACACCGAGGAGCCGCGGCTTTGCCCTGCTGGCCTCTCCTCTCGGCAGATTTAAACGCTGGATTCATTGCCGTGCCCAATCTCGCACAATTTCTGTGGCTCCACCGTGCCAGGTCCTGCTTTAGCAGTGCCAGCTCCGCTCGTGGCCAGCGCTCGCCTGCTCCAGCTCCGGGGATGGGGATGAGGATGAGGATGGGGATGGGGATGGAGACAGGCTCGAGCTCAGCGGGAGCACAGCAGCTCGGAGGGACGCGAGCGGTGCTGAAGTTGTGCTCAAGCACTGCTCCAGCAGCTGCTCGGGGCTCCACCAGCCAGGAGGGTGGGATGAGGCAGCTCTTCCCCTCCAGCTCTCATCCCACAGCAAGTCCTGGGCACTCCAGATCCAGTTCAGAAGGGAAACTGAGGCACCAGGAGCCTTTTGGATNGCCGCCCTCGCTGCTCGCTGCCCTCCGCTCTGCCCGGCCGGGCTCTGCCCTGGCTCTTTTCCCGAAAGAACACCGAGGAGCCGCGGCTTTGCCCTGCTCGCCTCCCCTCTCGGCAGATTTAAACGCTGGATTCATTGCCGTACCCAATCTCGCACAATTTCTGTGGCTCCACCGTGCCAGGTCCTGCTTTGGCAGCGCCAGCTCCGCTCGTGGCCAGCGCTCGCCTGCTCCAGCTCCGGGGATGGGGATGAGGATGAGGATGGGGATGGGGATGGAGACAGGCTCGAGCTCAGCGAGAGCTTCTTCTTCCAGCTCAGAGGGACGCGAGCAGTGCTGAAGTTGTGCTCAAGCACTGGTCCAGGAGGGTGGGATGAGGCAGCTCTTCCCCTCCAGCTCTCATCCCACAGCAAGTCCTGGGCACTCCAGATCCAGTTCAGAAGGGAAACTGAGGCACCAGGAGCCTTTTGGATAATGCCACAATACCTGCAAAGTCTCTGGGGATAGGTTACGTAAAATGGAGTTTGCAGAAAATAAGATATTTGGACAGTTTCTCTGTGTAGAGATATTTATATAAACTAAATGTTTTAATGTATTGTGGCTAAGCATCTGTTCAGAATGGCAATTTAACCAAATCATCCAGGAAGCAGGAACTGGCCCATGCTGAGGGATTTTACTGAATATATATTTTGCAGCTTGGATGAGCCGCCTTGAAGCAGATCTTCCATGCTGTAAAACTGTTCTCCACTGTCCTCTCCTCCTTCAAAATGCAGTTCAAAACATGTTCAGCCAAAGAGAGATAGAAAAGAACTATTTTAGGAGGAGAACTGGACCTGTTCAACAACTAAGTTGTGTGTGGGTGGATGAGAAGCTCTAAGTTAGTGGAAGGAAGAAAAGCAAGTACCAATCACTAAAAGTCTTGTTAACCTCAGTACTCTCTCAAGTTCCTGAGTGTGGCAGCCAGCTTCTTTCTCAGGGCTCACTGTGGGTTTTGCTGCCCAGGGTGAGGGGTGGGAGGATGGCTCTTGAACGCTTATTTGCATGCCCAAAGTGGCTTTTTCCTCATATCTGGTAGATAAAAACTCTCTCCATCTGTGGAGGCCTCTGCAAAGAAATCTTGCTGGAGTCTCTGCTTCTCTGACAATATCTTGGAAGAGAAGTATTGGTGCTGTGCCTTAATGTAGGGAGAAAATCTGTGTGTATATATATTTATAGATGTATATATCCCATCCCCAGAGCACACTGGGGCTTCCTCAGGCAGCTCCTGGTGCTTCAGGCACTTCCTCCCCAGGAGGGGCAAGATCCAGGCTGCTCATCTTCCTCTCTGCATGGGAGGTTCTGTTATCTCTGCCTGCAGCTCACCTGTCCCCAGTGCAGCACACAGGGCTGGGAGCATCCTCAGCTACAGCCAACAGGTGGATCTGCAGGGAGAAGCAGTGGTGGGGTCCTCTGGCTGGAATTCATCCATGGAATTACTGCTGGAAGTCTTGTAGGAGCTTTCCCGGGGTGACAAAATGATGAGAGGGATCTCCATGACACTTGGGGTTTTGGCTGTGTGATCAGAGTCCCTCCCCTGGCTCTGCAACTCTCTCCTCACTTATCCCTGAGCTGCTCCTTGGATAAAAGAGGATGGGAGTAGCTGGGGTGGGAGGATTCCTCCAGGAGTGTGGGGAGGGCCCTGAGTCCTGCTGGAGCCCAGGGAAGCTGTGACCCTGCCTCTCCCTTTGTGCAGCTGAAGGCTTTGTGCTGAATTTGGGGTGCTTGCTGCTCCTGCTGGGTCACACATGACCTGTGGGCACAGGAATTGCCAGCGAGGACAGGATGCCTCATTGGGCCCCAGGCAGGAGAATTCCTGCTCCAGATTGAACTGAGGAGGGATGGAAATGGCCTGTGCAAGTGCAGGAGAATTCCTGTTCCAGATTGAACTGAGGAGCGATGTGCAAGTGCAGGGTCTGAGGGAGGGGAGGCTGCACCCCTGGGTTCAGTTCATTTCATTTTCTTGACAAGGCAAAATTCAATTTTAGCAATAATCTTGGCTCTTAATCTGTTTTCAGTGTCTGCCACTGCCAGGGGCTCTGTGGCATCTTCTGGAGGTGCTGGGGTTAAATTGATGGGTGAGGAGCATCAACAGTGCCTGGTCAGGAGCAGGGCAGAGCCCAGCCTGAGCAGGGTGGAGCAGGGCTGGATGTCTGAGTGCACAGGAGCTTCTCCAGCTCGGCCGTGGCTTCCCTGTGAAGGGCTGGAGGCAGGAGGTGCCTCGGGCTGGATTATTTTCCATCTCTGTTCTTTCCCTTCACCCCATGCAGCAGGACAAGTGCCCCGGCAGGAGTGACAGTGGCACAGCTCCCTGTGGCTGCACCCCTCGGGCTGTGTCCCATCCCCTGGGAAGGGCTGCTCGGGCAGGAATTCAGGGAGGAGGGCAGGGCTGTGCCCAGCCCCGGGGCCCCTCTGTGCTGCAGCGCTCGGATTCAGGCTCCAGGAGGGATCAGCCTCGGCTGCTGGAGCGTGGAGATGGCCCTGCACCAACATTCGAGTGTGTCAAAGACAGAGACTTCTTCAGAACACAATTCTATCAGTGCACACCAGTAAATAGCAGCCCGGTCATAAATTAAATATCTCTCCTAAAAATAACACTGAAATAATTTGGAAAGCTGCTTCCAAATGCACCGGGGACTTCAAGCAGGATGTTTTTAGGCTGCTGGTTTTGCTTTGGGAAAGATGCTGCTCCTTTGCAGGGTTGTAGCTTTCCCTACCAAGGGAACTCCATGACAAAACCATTGCCAGGTTGTTTCATATTTTCTGGGAGTAGACCTGTGCAATACAGGGAATATCAGCCCAATGCCCTGATTTCCTTTTTAATGCTGGCAAATTTACTTTTGTGCTCCCTTAGAGCTGCAGACTTGTCATGATAAGCTTTAATAGTAAACTGCTGCTTCAGGTTTGTGTCCTCGGTGGATGCAATTTGAAAGAATCAATCAGCAATAATTGTGTTCTTGTCTAAATCCCTGTGGGGTTTTATCGGGGGTGGCTCTTGTGGCCCAAAGGGGGCTGTTCCTGAGGGAACTTTGCAGCAGAGTGGGCTAAAGGAGCTGGTGAGCCTGGGAGTGCAAATTGGAGCATCCCTGATCTCCCTGGGGGTGTTGGCTGCCTTTCCTTCCTGCCGAAGGAGGACGATGACAGTCACAGTCCTGCCTTCTGCTCCAGACACAGTAATCACAAAAATGAGATTATTTGGAAAGGAAGGGAGCTTAAAAGTGCAGCTCTGAGTTGGATGCTGCTCTTTTCTTGGAAAATGCACACGCTTTTCCCAGGCTCTCCGGGGGAGGCTGTCAGGCTGGGATTGCTGAGGATGAGGATGAGGATGGGGCTCAGCTGCTCCGGGGAAGGAGGGCAGGGCTGGAGCCTGCTCCTGCCGGGAATGCCCCTCGGGCACAGGGAAGGAGAGCAGCCCTGGAGCCTGCTCCTGCTAGGAATGCCCCTCGGGCACAGGGAAGGAGGGCAGGGCTGTGAGAATGGCTGTACAGAATGTGTGACCCCTTCGGAAGTGTTCGGTTCCAGTGAATTCCACGCTGTTGATCTGATCATTTTTCTAGAAACTCCTTTAATTCCCAGAAAAATGTCTGCGAGCTGCTTGTTCCTCCCTCTCTTAGTTCATGTTTCCTGCAGGAATGGGGGATACAGGCCCATTCCATGGGATATAATTCCCATTCCAAAGACTCCAAACCCCCTCCTGCTGCCCTTGCCCTCTCGAGGTGCTGGGGAGGTGTAATTGCTGGAATGTCCCTGGGCTCTCACCGAGGCTGGGGAGAAAACTGCCACACTTCAGCAGTATTTTTTTTCTGGATGCTAATTTATTGTGAACTCCTGACCTGGTTGTTGCGTTTTCCTCTCCTCGCTTTAAACAAGACAATAGTTCTTAGGCAATGGAGCAATGAATCATTTTAGAAAAGACATTTCAGGAGAACTCCACATTTTTCGGTTTCTCCCGTAAAGAATGGAACAAAAAGCTGAAAATAGGAAACAGCAAACTTTAATTCTTTGCCTCTTCTCAGAAAAAAAAGGGGTTTTGTGTTCCTTAATGAGCTTCCATTTCAGCAGCCTCTCAATATTTGTCCTCGTTGTTAGTGAGGCCCTGGTGGGTGTGAGCAGCCTGAGTCTCGTGTGCTGTGCCTCAACTGTGAGGCTGCACCTGAGAGATGTGGAATCCGATTTTCCCTGGATAAATAAAAGGCCTGGAAAAGCCTCACTTCAAGAATTCCACATGGGGGGTCACTAATGAGAGGCTGGAGGTGCTGTGAGTATATTTTTCTGGAACGCTCTGTTTTCGGAGGTAAAATTCATTTCCTTGACAAGGCAAAATTCAATTTGAGCAATAATCTTGGCTCTTAATCTGTTTTCAGGTGTCCCTCTTGAGGCAGAGGGGACTGCAGAGGGTCACTGGGAAGGAGGCTGGTTGTGCCAGGAGAGGGATGCTGGGCAGAGGGTTCAGGGAGAATTGGGGCTGGCACAAGGGGTGCAGGAGTGGGGAGAGCAGACGTGCAGGGAGTTCACTTGTGCAATTCCCAATTTACTCTTTGAAACAAAGTAAGGTGACCTCGCCGGAATGACAAATGGAGGGATCATTTCAAGGCATTAATTTTTATGAAAGAATTATTGATCTGCTTTGGAATCTCATAACAGTAACACTACAAAACTACATGTACTCTATTCCATATTTTATTCTATTAAATGAGTTTGGCTTGGAGGCATTAAAACCATCCAGCACAATACTCTGTTTCATCAGATCAGATGTTGTTATTTCTATTTATAGTCATATTCAAATTAATCTCAATGAGTGACAATGCTGACTGTCCCAGACGTTGGACTATGATGAATTTTATCATAATATTGGGAGATACGAAGCATGTAATTAAGGCTGTTTGGAGAGCATGGAATCCAATATAGTCAGGTCATTAGTGTGGTGGAGAGGTACCCAGGCAGAGAGGAGTCTAAAGGAGAACAAGGATTTCCAAAGCTTTGCTCATTACTGATGATTCACGAGGTCCAACCAGGCCCTTCTGCTGAAAGCAGTGCAGTTGTTCTGAACCATCACCAATTTAATGGGAATAAAGCCTGGTGCTGTTCTGGAGCAGGAGAAGGTGCTGGTGCTGCTCCTGCCCCACCTGAGGCGGCAGCTCCCTCCTGGGCAGCTCCCTCCTGGGCAGCCTCCTCGTGCTTCCCCTGGCTGCAGTGAGCTCAGCCCTCCAAGCCTGCAGAGCTCTCCAGCCCTGGGTGCTGCACCAGGAGTGGGCACTGACAGAGCTTGGTGTCAGGGTGGGCTGGAGCTCCTTGGTGTCCCCAGGGCCACCACGGGGTGTGTGTGACCACCGTGGGATGTGTGTGACCTCCATGGGGGGTGTGTGTGTGTGACCACTGTGGGGTGTGTGTAACCTGCATTTTGGCAGCTCAGGGGCTGCTGGGTGGGCTGCAGGGGCTGTCCAGCTCCATGGGCTGTGTTTTGGAGTAAAGGCTTTTGTGTCAGGACCCGTGTCGGGGCACACCAGAGCTTCCCACAGGGATCTCGCTCCTTCTGCAGGGACAAAGTGCCCCTGGCTGACAGAGAGAGCCCAGCAGTGCTGCCCAAGGTCCCTGTGGCCGAGGCGGTGGTGCTGAGGACACTTTTGCTGTGTCATTTGGGCTCTGGAGAGCATTTGGATGCTGTGTGAGCGTCGGGCATTCTCCCATCCCTCGGCAGGCGTGACGCTGATCCGTGCCTCCCTTCCCAGTCCTTCCAAATGAGCTTGGCAAGTGTTCCCAAAGCCCCGGGACGTGCTCCTGACTGGAGATCAGCTCTCTGTGCCTTGGGATCAGTGAAGCACTTGGGCTGCCTGGCCTCTGACTGATGCTGGGAAGAGGAGGAAGCTTGGATTCCCTTTCCCAAGGCCCTGCGCTGCCTGGGGTGGTGCAGCTCCGATGATTTCGCATTCAGGGCACATCCAGCAGCTCTATTTTGGTCTGGGTTCTTGGGAAAAGGATTGCCTGGGCTGTAGGGGTGGAGGGGAGGGCTTGGAGAAGTCACAGGTCACAAGATTTCATCCTGATGATGGTTCTGCTTAATGCCTCTGAGCACGGTTGTGTACGTGGGTGTTTTTATATATAAATAGATAGAGATATACAAAGATATTACTGTTGGTGTATACTTGTAAATGTGAGCTGTTTCTTTAGGGTCTTGCTCAGGGAGTGGTGTGGGAAGGGGAGAGCAGGCTCCAGTGCAGGGTGAGGAGAGGATGGAGCACCTCTGTCCCCGTGTGACAGCTCTGTCACCTGCTGCTCCCTGCAGGTGGCTTTCCAGCAGCCAGCTCTGCCTGTCCTGCACAAAGGCTCCAGCCCCAGCTGCCCCTGGATGAGCATCCACATGGAATCAGGGCAGGAAATGCAAAGGTGGCACAGGATGGAAACACATCCCTGGCCCAGCACAGTTCTCCAGCGTTTCCTTTGGATGCTGCAGGTGGTGGGAAGGCAGCAAGCTGGACAGGAGCTGGCTCATTCCCTGCATGGCTTCAGGCATCTTTAGTCCTGGTACCATCCCCTCGGCCTCCCTGGGCACTGCCAGGGACCCAGGGGCAGCCACAGCTGCTCTGGGAGCAATTCCTCCCCACTGGGCAGTGCCTGTGGAGCCAGGCTGGTCCTAGCAGATACCTAAGCTCTCCTGTCAACTTTTCTGAGGAAAGTTCTACAGCCTTCAAAAAGGACTTTTTTGTTTTTTCTCTTCATACTCAGCTTTTATCCTCCTTGCTGGAAGTTTTCCTGGTTTGTTCTGGCTCTGTTTTCACAGCAGGCTCTGAGGCTTGAGTGAAAACGCAGTAGAGATGTTCCTCCAACAAGACTTTTGCTCTCCCCTTGGTACTCGAAGATAGATCCAAAAAAGCAGAGGTTTGGAGGTGAAGGTGCACTGAGGTTGGACTTGTGGATCTCCAGCTCTTCCTGAGCCAGGCTCAAGGTGTCAGTCCACGTTTCCAGTGCTCTGGGGACCAGTGGTTATTTTAAATTGTCTCATCCCAGTGGTGCAATTCCAGTCTGGACTACTTGTGTTCAAAACCAATCAAACAGAAATCCCACAAGAAGTTCGCTTCCACAATAGCCCTTCTTTAAAGAACCAAAGATTTTCCAAATTAAGGAAATAATGAAGTTCCAATTCTCTCTATTCCTCGATGACAAGGACAGAGGGATCTGTGTCCCTACGTTGTCTCAGGTGGAAATGCCAAGGTTTGATGCCTTGCAAGTTTATTTTCTCTCCTGCAATTTTAGGATTTGTATAGAGCAAAGCAAGCCCATACACCACACATCTCCTATAAATTTCTTATTTCATAAATATTTTAATGCTGCTAACTATGCTTCCAGCAGAATGGAGATTTGTCTCGTAATTAATCCCAGCCTCCTAATTGCATGCATGTGGTATTTGTGCACCCAGAGCAGGCTCAGTGCCAGCCCCAGGAGGAGTCTGTCCCTCTGCAGGACCCTCCTGGGCAGGCTCAGGGAAGGAGGAGGGGACAGCAGCAATTCTGGGTTTGGGCCTCAGATGTGCAGCAGGTTCTGCTGGCAGTCACAGCCACCCCTGGGGTCCCTGGGGTGAGATCTCAGGTGAGATTCAGGTTAACTCACGTTCAGAAGATGATTTCCCCCCCACTCTGCACTTTATCATTCTGTCTCTCCAAAAGGGATTTTAAATTCACACCTTGTTGACAAGAACAGGATTCTGGGGATTAGAGATCCCAGCCTGGCTGGGGACTGTGACCAGCAGCACCTCTGAGCTCCTGGCAGACAGCAGCCAACAGCCACAAACAGAGATGCAGGACAGGGGAGGAGTGGGACATGTGCTCGATTGGAGATGTGATCACACTCTTTGGGCTTTATCAACTGGCAATTTTTGTATAAAGGCCTCCTACCCCGATAGAAAAAACACTTAAAAGTACACATTTCTTAAAACCTTGCAGACACAGACCTGCCTCAAAGCCTCAAAACACAAACCTGTGGTTGAACAGTTATTTTAATGACATGTTCTCATGGTAACTCCTGGCTCCAGGAGCTGGGATATTAAAAGTCCCACAAATACAATGGCGACAGCTGTAAAATGTGCTCTGAGGTGCTCAGGACCTTTCCCATGCCTTTCTCCAGTCCAGGAAAGAGGGTGCAGCACTGGGGGGCTCTGGGACCCCTCTCTGCACCCCATGGCACCCCATTTATGGGGCCACCAACATGACACCAATCTACTTCCAAAATAAATTCATAAACATGTCTTGTGGTCCATCAGAACTTTTTAAATGCACATTTACTTTTGGCTACCTTGAGAGAAACCCAGGTTAGTTAACATGAGTTCATTGGCAAGGAAAGCTTGGCTTGACTGGTTCCAGGTGCCAGAGCAGAGCCCCTTTTGCCCATGGATGTGTCCTGGGACAGCACCTGCAGGTTTAGGAGCACCTCTGGATCCCCACAGAGATCCAGGTAACTCTAATGGATGGCTGGGATTCAGCACTGGGATTTAATGTCAGCTCTGAGAGCCCAGAGAGCTCTCCCCCAGCAGAGACAGCCCCGAGTGCCCAGAGCTGTTCCCCATACTTATCCCATCAACATCAACTCCTAATGGACAGGATCAAGGCCAGATCCCATTTAATAAAAAATGGCAGGAATAACTACAAAAATAAAGATAAACTGTCAGCTCAGGTTTGGCAGGGAGTTGTTATTTTTGCAGGAGTGAAATCCAGCACTAATAGAGACGGGTTAGTGATTTTTAAAGCAGGTAATTTTGTGGCAGGGCTTGAACGCACAGAAATTATATTGACAATAAAAATTAATTAAACGACTTTTTGTGGGTTTGTAGTTTTTCCATCTGACAGCAGTGCAGAGAATCTCTGAGTAACTGGATGATCCCTTCCAACCCACCCTGTTCTGTGGATGGTGCTGCAAAGGAAATTAACTTTTTGAGATGTGTGTCTGCTACGGCTCCAGTGGAGGATTTTCAAACCAGAAAAGGATGTTTTGATTCCCCAGCACACCTTGGAGAACTGGAGCAGTTGGAGGAGCTGCCTAGGGAGGTTTGGAGTGCCCATCCCTGGAAGTGCCCAAGGAATTCCTGGAGGTGGCACTCAGGGCTCTGGGCTGGGGACAGGATGGGGATGGACACAGCTGGCACTCCATGGGCTGGGAGGGCTTTTCCAGCCTCAGGAATCCTGGATTCTGTGACCTGAGCACTCCCTGCCTGTTCCAGTGCCTGACAACATCTCCTGCACAGAACGTTGGTGTTCCTGGGAGGGGATTTTGGACCTGACAGGATTTTGGAAGCTGACACAAGAAGATGAATTCTCCATCTGCCTGCAGTGCCCAGGGTGGCAAAGCCCCGAGGCAGTGAGAGCTCGTTTGCTCTTGTTTGCCTAAACTGGAAATGTGGAAATGAGGAATCGCCTGGGTTTTTCCTGCACGGGTCCTGGAACACACCAGGATCCCAAACACCTCTGTGGGAGACAGGAGCAGAGCTGCTGGAGTCCCTGGAAAAGCCACTGTCCTTCTTCAGGAATATTTCAGTGACATAGTAAACTGTGAAGAAGATTAAATCCATGAAGAAATGAAACAAATCCCAAATACAATTTTTCCCACCTGTGAAAAATGTATTTTTCTGGGGAGCTGAATTGTTGTTTAAAAAGCCTCCCACCCCTGTGCTTATTTTCTCGGGAAGAATCTCCTTGCATTTCAGAAGAGAATGAAATAACTCTGAGCACAAAAGCACCGAGGAATGGGGCTGAGAACTCGTCTGTAAAATGTCCTGCTTGAGCCCAGCCAAGCTTGTGCTGCTCCATCTGGCAGGGAAAGGCTGCTGGTGCCTCCTGAGCTGTGCCTCCCGTGGCTCTGCTCTGGGAATGAGGGCATGGAAACACAGCCTGGGGCTGGCTCTGCGTGTGCACCTCTGCCCTCAAGCTCAGATTTAAATGGGAAATGGCTCTTTCCTGGTTCTCAGAACCCAGGGGCTGAGCCTGGCTCCAAACCCTGTTCAACACCACGTGCAGGACTGGAGTGGGGCTGTTCCTTGGAGTCACTGAGGTGGGAAAAGACCTCCAGGATCAAGCACAGCCTTTGGATCTGGGGCTCCTCTGAGCCTGAACAGGGCACTTTGTGTGTCAGCCAGGACATGCTGTGGGAGGAACCAAGACCTTGCATCCCTGCTCCAGAGCAGGAAGAAGTTGTAGCAGTTTATCACAAACACCAACAGTTCCTGGGGGCAGAGTCGCTGATTTGTGGCACCTCTGTGCAGCAAACGATGGGGCAGGCTGGAGGCACTGCTTTATTGATAAATATTGCTTTGTTCTGCCTTCTGCTGCTTTCTCACAATGGATTTTTTAGCCATGAATGTGTGTGCTGTGTGTGCTTCTCCCTCTTCCCAGAGCAGCTGTGGCTGCCCCTGGATCCCTGGCAGTGCCCAAGGCCAGGCTGGACATTGGGGCTGGGAGCAGCCTGGCACAGTGGGAGGTGTGGGTGGCACTGGATGGGCTTTAATTCCTTCCCAACACAAACCAGTCCAGGATGCTGTGAGTCAGGAGCCAGTGGCTGCACTGCAGAGCTCCCTCCTGCCCTGCAGGGAGCCTGGAAGTGCCCAAGGGCTGGGTGAATTCCCTGGGATGCTGAGCACGGGGAAGTGGCAGGTTCGGGGAAGTGACAGCCTGTGGCTGCACAGAACAAAACACTCTCAGGAGCTACAGCAATTTTAAAAATAGAAAGCAGGGAGCAAATGGCCTGGCAGGGAGAGGCAGCACTGGCAGAGATGGAATTGGCCCTAATGGGCTCAGGCTGTGCTGGGGATGGAGAGCTGTGAGCTGCAGGTGGGAGCACAGGGACTGCTCTCTCCTGTGCCCCTCAGCAAAGTTATTTTTGTTCTTAATTGGGACAGAGAACTTGCCCAGACTTCTCTGGGTGCCACGAGAGGCTGCTGGTTGCCTCTCCTGGGGGTGCTGGGGAACCAACTGCAAAGCCAGCCCTGCTCTGGGACCTGCTTTACACTGCACAATCTCCTGTCCTAGGAAATCTGTCAGGCCTGGATTAGGTAATACTTGATTTCCAAAAGCAATACCTGACCTGGCTCCTGCCTGCAGCAGGTGAGTGCTTGCTGTAAGCCCAGGGAAGCAGAGATGTGATTTTTATCTGCTTTTTATCCTACTCATTGCTCTCACTCCCGTGAGCTCCCCAGATGAGCCCCAGCAGCCCCACGGACCCTGCTGGTACCCAGGGGCAGCCCAGCGACCTCCCAGTGCCCAGGGATGTGTGGCACATCCACAGGAGCAGGGGCTGCCTGTGCCTGTGCTCAGCCCTGGGGGAGCTCCTGCAGCCTCTCAAACTTGGCAGCTTCATGGGCAGAACAGCAAAATAAGGGAAAAAAATTTTTACTTTTTTTTTTCTGCTTTCCAGGTTATTTTTTCCCCCCTCATCTTTCTCCCAGTGCTCACATAAATCAAGCGAAATGTGGTACAACTGGAATCTGTTTTCCTTAGCAGTTGGCAGAGTGGTGTCTGTGCTGTTGAACCTGAATCCTTTGGCAGATGTCAAACCCACAACGCCCTTCCCGTTTTATTTTAAAGCCATGCTGCTCATCCTCATTTCGGGCGTCACAGATAGAAGAGATATATTTGGAAGACATTGTTTGGGGTTTTTTGATCTATGAAATACAGCCTGGCATAGAAATGGGTGTGTAACTCAGCAGAATTTGTGTGTTGTGTATAAATTCTTCACCATGAGGACTGTGCTAAGGATTTGTGTTGGGAAAGATGTCCAGGAAGGGTTTGACCTCAACCAGGGCTTCAACCTGCCAATATAACAGTAAAAATATACAAATTATTGTAGTGACAGTGCATAAAGAGCTGGGTTTGGCCTGGATTTGTCAGCAGGGCCATTACCATGGGGTTTGGCTCCTGTTCTTTGAGAGACAAACAAAATCTACCTGGACATAACCAGCCCCACACTTTCACCCAGAGCTTTGGAAAGGGAAATCCTGTTGGGTTTCTGGCAGGGTTAACAAAACGTCTCCTCATGCAGAGGAGAGCCCTGGGCACTTTCCACAGGGTGGATCTCTGGCTGCCAGCATTGCTGTTTCCAGTCCTGTGCCCTGGCTGGGCAGTCCCTGTGGATGTGGAGCACTTTCCTGGCCTTGGGCAATCAAAGGTTGTTGGGTTTGGTTGGGAGCATGTGCTGGTGCTGCCAACAGCGCCGAGGGAATGGCATCTGGGAACATTTGAGGTGAAATCTGAACCTCTGTGCTGAGCCTGGCCCTGGGCAGAGCCTAAGGAGGCTGAGCAGGGCTGTGAGGATCCCAGGGCTGCCCGAGCACCAGAGCCCTTCCTGGGCAGTACAGAGGGCATCAATGAGATCTTTAATGTCTGCCTGACACACCTGATCCTGCCGTGGCAGCAGCAAAGCCTGGCTGGTGCAGCTCCACAGAGCCTTGTGCTGGAGCCTCTTAGGCTCAGCTCACTGATGTCAGCTTGAACTGCTGAGCCAAACCCCAGCCCGGCAGGATTTTGGGCATTGCTGGGATGGATCCCGAGAGTAGACAAATACATTCCAGAATTAATGGTTTTTCTTCGTGTTAGAATGAATTTCTCACGTTCATGAGTTGATTTCCCCCCCACTCTGCACTTTATCATCCTGTGTCTCCAAATGGGATTTTAAATTCACACCTTGTTGACAAGAACAGGATTCTGGGGATTAGAGATCCCAGCCTGGCTGGGGACTGTGACCAGCAGCACCTCTGAGCTCCTGGCAGGCAGCAGCCAACAGCCACAAACAGAGATGCAGGACAGGGGAGGAGTGGGACATGTGCTCGATTGGAGATGTGATCTCACTCTTTGGGCTTTATGAACTGGCAATTTTTGTATAAATGCCCCCTACCTCGACAGAAAAAATACTTAAAAATACACATTTCTTAAAACCTTGCAGACACAGACCTGCCTCAAAGCCTCAAAACACAAACCTGTGGTTGAACAGTTATTTTAATGACATGTTCTCATGGTAACTGCTGGCTACAGGAGCTGGGATATTAAAAGTCCCACAAATACAATGGCGACAGCTGTAAAATGTGCTCTGAGGTGCTCAGGACATTTCCCATGCCTTTCTCCAGTCCAGGAAAGAACCTAAGCGTATGAACTGTATATTTTATAGGCAATTTTAAAATTTTCCATTCATTTTGGCACTTTGAGAAGCGAAGGGAGACACGTTAAAAGTAAAGAGGTTTCCTGCTCTCTGATGTAAAAATACTCATTGATACGAAAAGCTGATGAATAAAACCTCAAATGGTGCAAAGTAATTCTTGTGTGCTGTATGAAGTAAAGTGTGGAAGGATAATTCCCTGTGCTGGAGACCATCCTCGATCCCAGCTGGGGCCTGTGCACCCATGAGAATGAACTTCTCGTGTGTTCATTCCTTAATCTAGGGCCTTGCTGCTTATTTTGGCATCTCGAGTGCTCGACCCTCTTCCCGGAGTTTGCCATCCTCTCTGTGCATTAATTCCTCTCTGGCATTGTGGTGATAAGGTCTTGATGAGAGAATCTAGGAGATGAGGGCTGGAGCTGAGCGAGGGCAGGAGCAGCCTCAGTTTCCGTGTGTTGCTGGTTCCCTGTGTCCATCTGCTCCCCAAGATGAAGGTTTGCAGTTGTTGGGCCCAGGAGGGTCTGGGTGTCCTTGGAGAGCGAGCTGGAGAGGCTTTGTTATGTCAGTGTGAGCATGAGAGAACAGCACTGAACGAGCTCCAGGGAGCTGCAGAGTCACACTGGGCACTGCAGGGCTGGGAACAGAGAAAAGTTCAAACCTGAGGCATGAGGTGATGATGGATTTGTGTGAGAAGCAGGGAGGTGCTGGGAGGCTCTGGGGTGCAGCAGGAGCAGAGCAGCAGTGCCAGCTCTGCTCAGGGATCTGCAGCCCAGGATGGCCCAGCTGGCACCAGCTCTGCCCCTGGGAGTGAAACCAGACCTGAGCCCAGCCTGGGAACCCTCCCCAGTGTTCTCATGTTATTGCCTCTAATTGCCCTAATGAGACACTGCAGTTAAGTTGTCTCTCCCACCCATGATTTTTTTCTTTAGCTTTTCTCAAAGTTGATTTTTTTCCCGTGTACTGTTCTCATATGTGGTTCTTTACATTAACAATTGAGAGACGACAGTTTTTCTATATCTTTTTTAAAATGTTCCCTGGGGAATTGTACTTCAACCAGGAAAATTGTATGTTTCATTATCAAAAAGGTTTCAGGCTTTATCAGAGTCTTTTTGTTATAGTTGTCATGGAGGTTTTTATTATTATTGTTAAATTGAATAATAGGGAGGAACCTGTTCTTAAGCCTTTGCACAAGAACTAAAATTTAAATCCAGATAAATCTGCTCTGTTTGTAAAAGTGACTTTTTAAGGTTAACTGCATTTAGTTCCAATCATTGGAAGTGCAGCTTTGTTACTTTATCTGCATTAGATAGCGAGGGGTTTTGCAGCTGTAATAAGGGAAGATTGAACTTGACTTTTAAATGCAGATGGAATGTCTGGGAGTTATTTTTCAGGGCCTGATTTCTTGTAATCACAAGAAACCCTCCATGAGGCCTCTCAGGGCTGCTCCAGGAGCCCAGCAGGGCTGAAGCCTTTTGGAAGTGACAGGGAGAGAGATCTCAGAACCATGGAATGGCTTGGGTTGGAAGGGATGGATAAATCCCATCCATGGCAGGGACACCTCCCAGGCTGCTCCCAGCCCCAGTGTCCAGCCTGGCCTTGGGCACTGCCAGGGATCCAGGGGCAGCCACAGCTGCTCTGGGCTGCCTCACACAGGGCTGGAGGTGGATTTTGTTTGTGGTAAGCACCAAATACTCCCATTTGGGTAGCACTGAGGTGCTCCCAGGAGGAGCAGGCTGGGCATGTCCCCATATCCCAGCCCTGAGCAAGGACAGGCTGAGCCCACAGCCCTGGCACTGCTCATTGCCAGAACTCCATGGTTTGACCCAGGGCACTGTGGGCTCCTCCCTGTGCCTCTCCCTGGCTGCTCCAGGGCCAGAGCATCCTCACCTGCATCCCATTGATGCCTTAAATGGCTCCCTAGCAACAGAGACCAGGCAGGAATAAAGGAGGGATTGATTGGAAAGGCCTTCAGAGGTCACACTCTGGCCTCCAGAGGCTCCTGCCTCAGTGCATCCCAACATGGACAATGACAGCTCCCGAGTTCTTCCCACTTTGATATCAGCATCAATTGCCCAAGCAGAAGGCAGGCAAGGATGGAATTTGCCCAAGCTTGCCCCCCTCTCCCCAAGATGAAGGTTTGCAGTTGTTGGGCCCAGGAGGGTCTGGGTGTCCTTGGAGAGCGAGCTGGAGAGGCTTTGTTATGTCAGTGTGAGCATGAGAGAACAGCACTGAACGAGCTCCAGGGACCTGCAGAGTTACACTGGGCAGGGCAGGGCTGGGAACAGAGAAAAGTTAAACCTAAGGCATCAGGATGTTCCTGGGGAGCAGCACCCCCAGGGCAGGCTCTGCACCCCTGGAGCCATGGGGCTGGAGGGAGCCCTGCCCTGGGGATGGGTGCTGCTTGTCATTCTGCATGGAGCCAGCACTACCTGAGCCATCAAAGATCCCTGGGATCCAACAGCTCCCAGATTCTGGGATGAAACCTGAATGAGCAATAAGGAGATGAAACACTTGGCTGTGGGCGAGCTCCTGCAGCTGGGAGTCACTGAGCGAGAGCGGCGGAGTGGAACCTCTTTGAAATGTGGGTCAGATCCAGCAAAGGGCTTTGAAAGAGTTCTGTCTAGAGGAAAAAAAAATAAAGGAGAGTTTGAAAATGTCAACAAAATAATAGTTCATCTCAGCATATTCAGGCTGCCAGACTTCAGGGAGCTCCCAGTTCAGAGAAAGCATGAAATGTAAATACTTTATATAATGTTGACTGTGACCATCGGCCTCATTATGCCTCTGAAATTCATCATTTTTGCCTTCGGATGCTGAAATCTGTTGACAATCAGGAGGAAGAAGAATCCCCCCGGATCACTGTGGTGTGGTGCTGTGGGAACTTTCCCTCTAATTACGGCAGGACGGCAAATTGCAGGAGGCTTTTTAAAATAACAAGTGAAGATAGTGCCCTTTTTTACAAAGGCTTTGATGAAAGATGTGAAAAAATGGAATTCATTAGAATATTTCTAATTTCCTGACATTCAAATAGGAGAGACTTTCTCAATGTGCGTCTTCTCAAACATTTATCATTAAATGTCGTCATTTACCAAAGGTCCCTGGACTCTGCATGCCAATGAACCCCACGATTGAATTTAGAAATATAAACTCTACAAAAGGAAAGAATTTCTTTCTGTGTCTACACTGCTGTCCTACAATTCATTACTGTGGTCTAAATGCCTGAATGACTTCAGTCTAAAGGTGCATAAATGCATTTAAATGAATTTAAAATTAGGACTATTAAAAATAACAGTGAAAATCCCCTAAGGGCATTTTTGGGACAAAATTAAATTCAGGGCACACATAAAATATATTTTTAAATAAATAAATAAATAAATATAAATGAATATGAAAAATTAATTATATGTGATTGCAACATTATCAGGTTTGGGGTTTTATTGACATTCGTAAGGAAGCACAAAAATAATTCTTGAGGCATTTTCCAGGAGGAAGGGAAGGTGAACAGCAGCATCCAAGGTTTGCTGTGAGGAGAACTGAACACAACTGTTCTGCTTGGTGCCAGCTGGGTTGGGCTTTGTGGGTGCTGGTTTGGGGGTTCCATCTGAGCCCCAACACAACCCCACTGTTCTGGCTTTGTTTAGGGACACAGTGGGAATTCTGAAGAGTTTCTGTGTGAGCAGGAAACACAAAGGGATTGGGGCAAGATGCATTTTCTGCCTGGTGCAGAGGGAACTCCGAGAGGAGAGCACATGAAGGGAATCACCCCTGCCAGCTGAGACAAGCTGGGAGGGAACCTCCAGACTGGGAATCCCTGGGAGAGCCACTCAGCATCCTTCCCCAGCTGGATGTGTTCCCTTGGGACTCTTGGCTTCTCCTCCTCCCTCCTTACTCGATATCCTCTCCCTGTTTGCCTTGGCAGGCTCCCAGCACCTCTGGAGCAGAAGTTTTCCCCTCCAAGGAGCAGAGGGTTGTGACAGCAGCTCCTGCTGGTTCTCCCAGCACGGTGCCATCCCCTGTGCCAGCTCCGTGTGTTGGGATAATGCCTAAAGGAACTCCTCGGGTGAAAACTGAGCTGCAAACCAAAAGGTTTGAAATGCCAGCACAGGAGGAAATTAATGTTGCTCCCTCCAGGAAAGACAAGGAAGGAAGGAAAACACAGCAATGTTCCCAGGGAGCCATCCAGTGTGGGCAGGGAGGGAGCAGCAGGTGGGGAATGGAGCTGAGTGGGGAGCTCGACAGGGCTGGGGTCAATTAAAGGGCTAATGAGGGAGGGGACAAATGAGAGAGGAGAGTGGCAGCAGGGAACGAGTAGCTCCTGGGAAGGAATGGTGTTGGTGCAGGTAAGAATGATTCCAGCTGGTCTGGGGTGGTTGGTACTGGTGCAAGATGGATTTTCTGCTGTTGTAATGTCTGTGCTTTTGGAATTTGTTCTTTGGGTTCAATCTCAGCATGTTATCTCAAGAAAAAACCCTTTAGCTTTCCTCTCCAGGGGTGCTTCCAGGGCTTTCACAGGGTTCCAGGTTCCCAATGAGTGTTTCTCTCCTGCTGGGAGGTGTCTAGGCCTGGCTTTGTCCCCAGTAATTCTCATCTTCACCCCCTGGCTCCCCAGACCCCACAAATCTGTTAAACAGGCACTTGGATTGGCAGAAGGAATTCTTATCATCTCCTGCTCACTGGTGTGAGGCTTTGCCAGGACCTTGCTCTGGGTCTCAGGAGCTGAGTGAAACTTTTGCCATTAATGAATCTAAACTTGTAGGAGTAACAGAAATCCAAGTGCTGCTTATTTTATTAGTGGAGTATGAAGTGTATCACGCACACATTGAAAAGGGGTTTTTACTTCAGAGGAGGAAAAGGAGCACTAGGCAGTTCATGCTGTGAATTTTCTACAGAGAATGACTCTAAATGCACTTTTTGTAATGCATGACTTTATTTATTTCAAAAAAGGACTGCATTATAAAATTTGGTTTTGTCTGTGCAAACAAATGGGAATTATTTTGCTCGCTCAAGTGTTTTCTCAGTCACCCATAAACAAGAAAGTGACTTGAAAATACAATTGATCAGAAGTGATGCATTGAGTGTTTGCCTACAAGGAGGGCATTGAGTTTGGAGTTCTGTCAGGTGGTGGATTCCTCCCTCATCCACAGAGTGCCTTTCTCCTTCAAATCTGCATTCCATGACAGTATCTTTGTTTTCCGTGAATGATGTGATAATTTGGACAAATCTGTGCTGGTTGAGAACATTCAGAAATGAGTTGTTGTGACACAGAGTGAGTTTTTGTTCTGAGGGAAGAGGTCAGTGGGGCTGAGGGGCAGCTGGTGACTCCTCCCAGGGGGAGAAGAAGAGGCTGTTTAGGGAGTGCTGTGCTGGGCAGCTCACAGACCTTTCCAAGTGGATTGAAAATGAACTGAGGTGGTCCCAGAGAGGAACATCTGGGATGCTCTTGTCCTTTTTTCCCCTTTCAGCCCTCCTGAGGGTTTGGGTTGATGCCTGCAGGGAGGACCCTGGGCTGGTGCTGAGCTGCTCCCAGCTCTCCAGGAGAAGGTGCTGGGCTGGAGCCTCAGCTCAGCTGCTGAGGTCAGTTTAAAAATTTTTATCATTCCTCATGGTTCCATTCTGCAGATTAAATCTTCTCTTGGCTCATCCTATCACTCCACTCCCTCATCAATAAATCCTCCCTTCGGGGTTCTGAAGTCTGTCACCGTTATCTTCATCCAGATAATCCAAGAATTTTCTTGATTATCTTTGTTATTCTCTGAGTTAGTTACATGAACAAAAGAAGCACTCTACATATCATGCTATAATCCTAAGAAATATATATATATTTTTCACTACTGTTTCTAAGAAACTACATCCATGCAGGGAAGTTTTCTAACATTACACATGTAATTCATTTTAATATTTGCGAAAAGCCAATATTATAATATGTGCTTAAAACAGGCTCCATGCCACCCAGCTGGGGCAGAGCTCCAGGAGGAGCTGGCACTGCCAGGGCCTGCTCCTCCCTCCTGCTCCATGCCCTGGGCTGGGGTTGGCAGCATCCCAGGAATCCTGGTGGGATCAGGGTGCAGCTCTGGGGAGATCACAGGGCTGTGAAACCCCGGTTTGAGCTCCCCTGGGCTGGGAGAGGTGCACCCCAAGGGATGTGATCTGTGAGCCCTACACAGGCACCCGGGGTGCACATAATGAGGAGTAAACAACAGGATCAGCCTCCATTAGAGCAAGTCCTATTTTTGTCCTATTTTTTTTCCCCTGCCTGGAGAATATTAATGTACAAATCAAAGGAATATTCTTAAAAGTGTTTTAAATAAGCAGCCTTGTTAGGGAAAGAGGAGGGAAGGGTTTGTCATTATGAAATACAAAAGATTGAGGTGATCCTGACACAGGGAAGGGGAAATAAGGAGGAAAGGATTTTAGTGGCCTCTCCTTTCCTGAAGGAAGCAGCAAACCCTTTGGATGCTCCAGCCCTGGGGCACCTGCACAGCAGGGAAATGTGCCTTGTGCTGGCACTGAAAGACGTGGTTACCCATCTCAGCTAGGTTTAAAAGGGTGTGGAAGTGGAATAATTATCCAGGTAATGGGATTCTTAAAAGTGAATCCCTGTCCAGGGGTTGTTCTGCTGTGTGGGAAGCTCTCCCAGGCCACAAGGACCTGTGGCATCTGATTTACTGACCCCTCTTGCTCTGAGGGAGAAGCAAGTTAAAAATGCACTTGCAGTGTGCCCAGATTGGTTTGTTTCTGTGATTCTGTGACTCCTCCTGACAGCTCCCATGCTGGGATGTAATGAGCTCACTGCCTACACCCCTTGGGTTTCTATTCCTGTGCTCAGAGGTGCTCTCCCCACCCCATCTCCCCTCCAGCCCAGGGCAAGGAGGAGGAACTGCCCAGATGTTGCCTCTTAAGGATCTCTGCTCATCCACTTTGCAGAAGATCTGGCTGAATGTTTTCCAGAGATTTCAACATTTCTGCCTTCACAATTTCCTCTGTACGCGGAGAAGCTCTGCTCTAAGATCTTTCTAATCTCTCAGGTTTCAAAGCTAATGGCACCAGGCTAAAATTACCCCATTAAATATCAATTAACATAAATCATCACAAGATGCTGCTCAGATTAAATATGCTCCTACTGGGTCTTTCTGTCTGGAAATATAACTGAGTGAAGAAATGTTAAAATGAACTGACTTGGATGCTCCAAGGGGGTTTTTGGGTCTTGGCTGAATTTGTGACTGTTTGCATTAAAATAAAATAACTCCCCACTGTTGCATGTTCTTGGGCCTGGCTGTGGCCTGTTCCAGGGGATGGGCTCAGACTAAAACACAATTTACAGGTAATAATTAGTCCTGGGTCAGATAATTAAACCACATTGGCTCTTTGTGTGGGAGAACTGACCGAGGTTTGGTTGAGCTTACTTCACTCTGGAAGTGGATTAAGCCTGATCCAGCCTTATCCTGAGTGAGTGTTGATATAAAAGGTTGAATTGAGGTGGTTTCATGTCTTAAGTGACAGAATTAGGATTTGAATTTTTGCCACGTGGGCGAGTCCTGGATGGTTTTGGTGATTCCAGGGCCACAACATAGTTGCTGTTGTTTGTGTGTGTGTTTAATTCTGCAAAACAAGTTCTACTGTCTTAAAATGTGAAAGAAACTCATGTTAAGAGGTGAAGGAGAGCAATGGAGGGAGAAATTAATCTTTTTTTGTTTTTTTTTTCCACTGGTGGCTGTTTCACCCATGTCTGGCAGCAGAAGCAGCAATGAATACATGTCATGTTTCCCAGCTAATTTCTGGGTCACTTCTCCCATGGCTGCTGGAAATGACTAAGCAGTATTTAATCTGGTTTTACAGATATGCAAAGCAGGGATGCTGCTCTCGGTGGAGCAGGGCTGGGCACACATCCCAGCTTTGCTGGGCTGCTCCTTCTGCCTCTCCAGGGGAGCCCAGGGCAGCCACTGGAGGCTTGGGAAGCTCTGGGGGAAGCAGCTGAGCTGGAACCTCCAGGCACATCCTGCTGGATGAGACTGGGAGAGGTCTGCGGCATAATCTTGTCAACATTTATTGCCACAGTCATGGAATCCCAGACTGGTTTGGACTGGAAGGGACCTCAGAGCTCATCCAGTGCCAGCCCTGCCATGGCAGGGACCCCTCCCACTGTCCCAGGCTGCTCCCAGCCCCAATGTCCAGCCTGGCCTTGGGCACTGCCAGGGATCCAGGGGCAGCCACAGCTGCTCTGGGCACCCTGTGCCAGGGCCTGCCCTCCCTCACAGGGAACAATTCCTTCCCAATATCCCACCTAAGCCTTCCCTCTGTATCAGTGTCTGCTCTGGGAGTTTGGAGCACCCTGACTGTGCCTCAGGCTCCTGGCACAGCCCTGGGCTGGCAGCTGAGGCTCTGCTCACGCAGGCTGTGCCTTTTTGGGGTGCTTTGTGCTCAGAGAACAATCAGCATGTGCAGGCCCAGGCACAGCTGCCCCCTTGGCAGCAGCTCAGGCAGGAGTGTCTGTGGGTTCTGAGCAGGCTGGGCTGCACCAAGGCTGCCTGACCCTGCTGGGCACTGTCCTTCTGTCTGACTCAGCCCTGGCTGATTGGTGCCAGGGTGGAGGTGATGCCAGGAGGATTTTTTGCTTTTTCTTTTCTTCCCCTCTCACACACCCTTTTATAGTTTGATGTGTTCTCAGTGCTTTTAGCCCACACACTGTGACTTCCCAAGGCTGATAACTCAGCTCAGCCCCACGGCACCGTTAAACCAGGAGAGCAAACATCCTGGGAGCCCCAGACACCAAGGGCCTCTCCAGAACACATTTTGGAACCTCAGACAGGCCCAGCCAGGGGGAAGGTTCCTCACAACGAGGGCTTCACTCCAGCCTCTCACTGGGGAATCTTTGATAAATATGTTAATTTTGCAAAGCCTATAATTGTGTGTATTTCAGTGTAACACTGTACGTGCATTTTCGGGGCATTCCACCTGGACTAAGTGCTGCACCCAAGGATCCTGAAATAAATATGGAAGTAAAAATCTCTTTTCCCCATAAACTGTGTTTTGGTTATAATTTTAAAACCAGGGAAAGACATCAGAGGGATTGTGAGCCCTTGCAGGCCATATAAATACAGCTGGGCTGGGACAGGAGCTGGCCACGAGCAGGACCAGGATGTGCTGCTGTTCACACCCTGCCAGGAGGCTCTGGGGGTACCTCAGCTAAAAAGCACTCCAGAGACAAACGTTAGTCAGTGATTACAGAACAACAGCAAATTAATAAATAAAAGGAAGGCACACACTGTTTTTATTGTCTGTGCATTAATAATGCAGCAGCCTGTGCTTTTCAGAGACGTGGCTGTGATGTTCAGGTGGCTCCAGTGACAGTAGCACAGACTTGGCACTGAGCAGGATGCAGACTCTGACTTCAAATTGCAAAAAGGAGGGGACTGGACCTCCGTGGCTGGAATTTTCCTCTGCCTGACTGAGTGTTATGGTCTTTATCTTTGCATTGGTAGCTTACTGTGACTCTGCACCAAAGCTGCCTTGGGCAAATCTGTCTGGGAGTGAGTAAGAGGTCAGATATTCCTCAGTTCAGATCTGTATCACTGCCTGGGATCTGAGCAACCCTGGGACAGGTACCGGGGGGAGATGCTTGTAGGGTTGGATCTCTCCTTGCCTGAAGTCAGGGAGTTGATATCTGAAGGTCTGATGTAAGTGCAGGTGAAACCAGGAAATGTCAGACTCCTCTGCTGGGCTGGGGCTTGTTTCCACTGCCTCTGAGAGCAGGGGCAGTGGGAGCTGATCCCTGGGAGCTGCAGAGCTGCACTTTTTGTGATAAACACCTCTTCTCTGGGGTTCTGAAGCACAGAAGGGTCTGGGGTGGAATTAAAGCTCATCCCTGCCATGGCAGGGACACCTCCAATGTCCAGCCTGGCCTTGGGCACTGCCAGGGATCCAGGGGCAGCCACAGCTGCTCTGGGCACCCGGTGCCAGTTCCATTGCAAGACACTTCAAATAATTGCAGGTTACTGGAAAAGAAAATACAGGGGAAAAAAGAGGAACGAGGTGAACGAGGCCACACTGGAGTGTGATTCACTTCTCCACAACCTTTGGTCAGAGGGCAGAGCTCATCCTGCTTTGAGCAGGTTCGATGAGAGAGAGCTGCTTTCATCTCCATCAGTCATGTAGTGATTGTTTAAGTCATGGCTCAGTCATTCCAGGATCTGTTATTTTCTGGAGGTGATAATTCAGACGAATGAACTGAGCCCTTGCTCCCCACTGGCCTCGTGTCAGGCTCAGGTGGATCCAGGCTGGAGCTGGGAGGTTTGGGAGCAGCTTGCTGTGCAGCTTTAGGGATCTTGGCTGTGTGTTTGCACATTTTCTGCTTTGCACATCAGTTCAGCTAACCTCAGTTCTCACTCAGGTGTTCCTGGGATGGATGTTTTTGCCTGTTCCTGCCGTGCAAGGTGGGCAGTGCAGGTGTTGGCAGGTCCAGGCAGGCAGGAGATTGCTGCTGTGATCACACCAGGGCTCCAAGGAGCTCCACCTGCCCACGGGGAGCAGTGGGGATGGAGCATTTCTCCTGCTGTTGTCCTGGAAAACAATTTTGGTTTATTTTTCCAAGGCAGAACTCAGCTTCTGTTCAGGTCATTTCACACTCAAACTCCTTTTATTTCAGAGAAGCTGTAACTTTTATGAACTTCTGTGGGTGATGTAGAATATTATCACAGCTCAGTTATTTTCTCTCCTCAGTTACGTGGGAAACCAGAGTTCAGCTGGTTTGGTGATGCATCCCTGTTATTTTGTGGTTGTTTTTTTTTTTTTTTTTTTTACGAATCCCATGAGATTTGTGTTAAAAGACTTACTTGGTGAAATCTGCTGCATCACAGGCTCGATGCTGTTCACCAGGTCAGGCTGGATAAGTGGAATATCTCCAGGGACTTGGCTCCTTCCCCCTTAATCTGTGCGGGGGTGAGTCCCTGGCTGGTGTTCTGCACTGGTTCCTGTGTGGGGTGGATTTTGGTGTCTGATGTGATGTCATGGAGGCACAACTGGGGCCTTGTGCAGCTTTCTATCACATCTGAGTATTCCATTTCACAGCCACGTAAGATTAAGGCTGTCTCAGTAATACCCTTTAATTCTGCCTCATGATCGAGCTCATGCTCTGCTGTGATACAGATGCTGACTAATTTGCAATATTGTCTGAAGGAAAGATGAGGCAGAACAGGATCTGCAGGCATTCAGGAGAGTGTACACACTGATTTTATTTTGGTTCCCTCTTTCACAGTGCTGGAGATGACTTAAGGAAAAAAAAAAACGAGGACATGTATTTTGCTTGCTGTAAATGTAAATATAAATCCTCATCAGCAACTGTGTAATCCGGCAATGATCTCTCTTAAATTGAAACAAATAATAAATTTTGTGAATAGAGCCGAGGATTGATGGTGTCATCCTTGCAGGCAGTTTAGATGTAAAGAGTTTTATATTGACTATGCAAATCAACGTTGAAATAACACCAGAAGGGAGCCAAAGATAAAAGAGCTGTTAAACCTTCCTGTGAATTCTTGCAAATCAGCTCCCGAGCCTGCAGCAGCTCCTGGTGCTCTCCACCTCGGAGGGCTGGCTCCGCACGGAGCTCTTCCCTCTGCTCAGGAAGGCTCTGGAGCAGCCGGGGCAGGATGGAATATAGGTCAGCCTTGTCCTTAATGCTGCTCTTATTTATCCGTGCCGGGAGGCACCCAGCGTGCAGGAGGCACCCAGCGAGGTCTGTGTGTGGCTGAGCTTGGCAGCAGCCCCAGATCCTGCCAGGATGCTGCTGCCCTAGGTCCTGCCAGGGTGGTGCTCCAGGTCCTGCCAGGGTGCTGCTCGCCAGGGAGGGATCCTCTCTGAGCAGCAGCAGGAGCAGCCAGAGCCACCCCACGCTCCTGGGCTCAGGGAAAGGCACACGTGGCTCTGCTCCTGCTCTGCCTTCCTCACCAGCGAGGCTCAGAGAGCACCCCGGGCCAGGCTGGCTCACTGATAAAAGCATTTATTCATCCCTCTCTGCATGCAGGGAAAGCACCTGAGGGTCCTGGATGGTGGCAAGTGGAACAGGAGCTGGCAGAGCCCTGGCAGCCAGGGGGACATCTCTGTTCTGTGGGGGAATAGGAGCAGCATCCAGGGAGGGAATTGTCCTGCTCTGGTCTCACCCCCGGCCTGGGGGGTAATTTGGACACCCCAACATAAAAAAATACCTGGAGCCGTTGGAGAGTGGCCAAAGGAAGCCATGGAGATGGGGAAGGGTCTGGGGGACCGAATGAGGGGTGGCTGAGGACACCTGGCTGGAGAGGGGAGACTCATCGGGGCTGCAGCTCTGATCTCTGCTCCCTGGGACAGGAGACAGGGAAGGGCTGGAGCTAGGCCAGGGGAGGGATAAGGTTGGATATTAGGAAAGGCTGTTCCCCCAGAGGGTGCTGG
This sequence comes from Vireo altiloquus, assembly GCA_013396875.1. Taxonomy (NCBI): domain Eukaryota; kingdom Metazoa; phylum Chordata; class Aves; order Passeriformes; family Vireonidae; genus Vireo; species Vireo altiloquus. Next base: position 59,313 of record VZRF01007234.1, read on the forward strand.
GCACTGCCCAGGCTCCCCAGGGAATGGGCACAGCCCCGAGGCTGCCAGAGCTCCAGGAGCGTTTGGGCAGCACTGCCAGGGATGCCCAGGGTGGGGTTGTTGGGGTGTCTGTGCAGGGCAGGGACTGGGCTGGGTGATCCTGGTGGGCCCTTCCCACTCAGGATATTCCATGGTTCCAGGAGTAATTGGTGCAGGCTTTGCCCTGCAGATCCGTGGTTGACTTGGTATTCCAGCCCTCACTTGCTGCATCCATTAATGTGGCTCAGCATAAAAACCCCACTCAGTTTTGTTTAAAGTCTTGCTTTTGGTTCAAAACCAAACGATACAGCACGGAATGCACATGTGGGTTGGTCCCCTGATGATCCTTCAAGTAAATTAATCTGAAAAATAAGGGGAAAAAAAAACTTGAAAAGACCCTTAAACCATCTACATCCCAAAGCACATTATAATGAGTCTTTCTCAAGCACAAACAACAGAAACTCAACTCCATCCTCTGCTCTTTTTACAAGAAAAACAACATCAAAGCAGAGGAGAAGCTGTCACCGTAATTACAGGAGGCAGTGTCGTGGTGAGGGGGGAGTTGTGCTCCCAGAGGAGTTTGGATTTTTGGGAGCAGGAGCCTGCTGAGGTTTGTGTGTCTGTGGCACCTCCCTGAAGTTCTTGCTGTGTTCCTAAACTGGTGAGTCCTGAGATGAGTTTGGGCAGGAAAGGGCTGGATTTGGAGTCCTTCCCTTCCTTGGTGGGCCCCGCTGTACCTGACCTGGAATTCCTGCCAGGAGCATCCTCCCCATCCGACAGAGGGAATGAGCTGCTATTTTGGGCAGTGCTGGAAGTGAAATCCAAGGGAATGTTGCAAATGACAGAGCTCCCGAGTGTCAGAATCTGGGTTACTGCACTCTCCAGTGGTGGGGTGGAGATTTAATTGGCTTGGACACTTTTTGACTGCTGTGTGCTGCTGGATGTCTTCTGGGTTCTCAGCTGGTGTTTGGGGTGGGGTATGGGCTATTGAGTGGCAGATCCTGATAGGGGTTGATCAATAGTTAACTCATGTAAGCACAGTTAACTAGTAGCAGACAGCAAATGTTAATCACAGAACCTAAGAAGCAGGATTGGCCTCAATCTTGTCAAGACAAGAACAACAAGAATTTGTTTCAAACCCACACAGAAACTGTGGAATCACTTTACAAAGGACTGTGCATGCTCCAGAAAGAAAGGTGGAAAATGCAGTGATGAACACTACTGATCTTCATCACAGAGACTCCTGAGGAAGAAGAGGAGCCTTCCTCAGTGCCACCACCAGGGCACACAGGGCATGTGTGACCTGTATGCTAATGATATTAATGACTTCCGAGAAGTAATTTGTATAACTGCTCTGATCCCCAAGGAATGTGATGAATATTCATGAGTTTTACCCCAAATCCTGCACTGCATGGAGTGCTGGGTGTGTGTTTGGAGGAGCAATCCCCACGCACCCAGCGCTGAGTGAAGCAAATGCTCACTGCTGGCTCTGTCTCCAGGCCTGGTTTGGGGTGATTCAGTCCCCAGGGCAGTGGTGGAGTCAGTCCCCGTGCCTGGGGGGATTTAAAAGCTGTGTGGATGTGGCACTGGGGGACAGGGAGTCAGTCCCCGTGCCTGGGGGGATTTAAAAGCTGTGTGGATGTGGCACTGGGGGACAGGGGTTAGCAGTGGCTTTGACAGTGCTGAGGTAGCTCTTGCTGATCCTGAAGGGCTTTTCCAGCCTCAAAGATTCCATGATTCTGTAATACTGTGAAGCTGGAATAAGAGATGTCCTTGGCCCTGGTGCACCAGGAGAGTGTCTCAAGCTCAGGTGAGGGTGAGCTCAGTGCCCAGAGTGTTTCTGCCTCCTCCACAGCCCTGGCTCTCCTTGGTAAGGCAGCAGGAAAAGGGATTTTGCGTCCCCCGGGTTTGATGCCCGAGGTTGTTTCTGAGTAGCCCCATTGTTGTGTCACTGCTGAGGGAGCACTGGGGGGGAGGCAGAAGAACCCAGAGCCCCCAGGCTGTGTGTGCCCATGGGCACAAGTGCTGGTGACAAAGCTGTGGTGGAGCAGGTCAGCTGTGAGGTGACACTGACCTCCCCAGTCCCCTTCCATCCTTATGGATGCTGACAGCCTGGTCAAAGGGGGATTTTCAGGAATCAGTGCAGCCAGAGCCTGTGAGAAAGATAATTTTCCCAGGCAGAAAGAATGGTAAACAATCTTGGAAAATAACTTGGACCTGATGTTTTGGAGCTGGTGTTGTTCTTCAGTTACCCTATAACATTAAGGAGAGTTTTTCTTTTAACCAGTGGTAACTGTCCCTGGACAAAGCCCTCTGTACAGGGAGTGAGTGTGTGTTAATATAAAAGCTATTGCCTTCTGAATCTTCATGGAGTCTCCTACGTCATTCATGCCCAAATCTGAGGTGCAATTACGACACATCCTCGCTGGCGTTCACGGGGGAAGAAATCCTGGAGCAGTTGGCAGGATTATTTGTGGAGTTAGCTGCTGTTCAGAGTAAATAACTTCTGAAATCTGGCCTGATGTTATCAAAGAGGATATTTCAAAGTGGTATTTATAGATTCCAAGTATTATCTGAGAAACGTGTTGTCTGCACCCTGCTTGCACCACAAGCCTCTGCCACTGCTGAGGAATGGGCAGGAAATTCCCAGGTAAATGAGGATTTGCTGATGGAAATGTGGGTTTTCAATAGGCCTTTTTGTGTGTTGGAAATGTGTGACTGATGCTGGGATTGAAGTGACCCCCAGGGAGAAAGAGCTGATTTGAATGGGACAGAAATTACATGGTGAAACCTCGTTCCTGCCACATTTCAGCAGTGACCAGCAGCAGGATTTCCCTCATTGCAGTGCTCATGGCCCTGCCCTCCTCTTCCTCGTGTAGAGAGCTCTTAACTGAAGCACAAGTGCCAGCACAGGGGTGGGTCACTGCCCAGAGTGAATAAATCATGTGTTAGATCTTTGTTTCTCAGATGTTTTCACTAAAGAAGCCTGATTAATCAGCCCAGCAGAATGACTGAAGGGCAATTTTCCGGGCTCAATAACTGAATTTCTGTGGCACAGAAAAGGAAAACCCTGCCCAAGCTGGTGACTTTAAGTGAGACTGTCACACCGAGCACGGTGATATTTTAGCCTTAGTCCCTCTCCTGCCTGCAGAATGGAGAGGCTCAAGCATCCTCATCCATCAGCTGACAGCTTCCTGCTTACGGAAACGGCGATGATTTGACATCAGACCACTTAAATTTCCTCAGTGGCTGGGCTGGAAGCCTCTCACATTTTTCACCACTCTCCTGCACCTTTCTTGCTTTTTTATTTTCCTCCTCGACAAGACTGATACTGAACCTCACTGCAGTGAATAAAGGTGCAGGATCTGGACAGCAAGTGAGGGAGGACAGGCACTGCTGATTCCTGAATGGGGTGTCGGGGGAGAGGCAAGAAAAGAGGGGAGCTGTGAAGAGAACTTGCTCTAATGACTGAATAACTCAAGTGGGAAGGTCTGGAGGTCTCTGTTGCAGAGATTGCTCAGGGCTGTATCCATTTCAGTCCCAAAAACTTCCAAGGATGGTGTCTGTGGTGCCAGAAGGATTTTTTGTCTTTTTTTTCATACCCTTTTATAGTTTGATGTGTTCTCAGTGCTTTTAGCCCCCACACTGTGACTTCCCAAGGCTGATAACTCAGCTCAGCCCCACGGCACCGTTAAACCAGGAGAGCAAACATCCTGGGAGCCCCAGACACCAAGGGCCTCTCCAGAACACATTTTGGAACCTCAGACAGGCCCAGCCAGGGGGAAGGTTCCTCACAACGAGGGCTTCACTCCAGCCTCTCACTGGGGAACCTTTGATAAATATGTTAATTTTGCAAAGCCTATAATTGTGTGCATTTCGGTGTGTGGGGGCAGTGTGTGCGTTTCGTGGCATTCCACCTGGACCAAGTGCTGCACCCAAGGATCCTGAAATAAATCCTGAGATAAAAAAAAACAAACCTTTTCCCCATAAACTGTGTTTTGGTTTTAATTTTAAGACCAGGGAAAGCAACGTCTGGAGGAAAGGTTTTCCTTAAAGTCTCTATAGCTTTGCCCATGAATTGACACCCATCCAGCGTTTCTGGGGCACACTGTGGTGGGAAGCTGCTCCCTTTGGGACTGAGAGAGATGAGGGAAGGGTTATTTTTAGGCTGAGGTGGGTTTTTGATTCGAGCCTCTTGCATTAGGCAGTTTTTTTGCTGTGCCTCACTGTGTGCCAGCACCCAGGGGACAGAAGGGGTGCAGGGCCACCAGACCACCCTGAGAGGGCTGGGAAAGGCAGGTTGGCAATTAAACACTTACTGGCAAAGGGCTGGGCTGGGGGGAACGCTGGATGGCTGTGGGAAACATAAAAGTTAATGGAAAGTAATTTGGCAACTTCATCTGCAGGTTGGCAGGGATCCAAGTGGATCATAATTGGATTTCAGCTGCTTTTGTGTGCTCAGTCATTGAGATACCCTGCAGAAAGTCACCCCTGGCTGCTGAGGAGGGAGCAGCTCCTGTGTGGGGCTTGGAGCAGGGAAGAACAAGTGGAAGTCGGGTGGAATTTTCAGTGGTGTGTGGATAAATCTTGCTCTGCAGGGATGTTTGGTTCCCTGAGGCCATTGGGGATGCATCTCCTCCCCTGAGCTCTGTTTTCAGTGCAGTTTGTCAGAGCCCTGTGCAGGTTCCAGGGGCAGCAGCTCCCCCTGAGTGCCATCCCCTTTAGGATCATGGCAGAAGGCTGACCCAGCACTTGCTGTTCCTACACACAGCACAAACTTAATCAAACTCCCAGCCCGTCCCCGGCCTGGGGAATGCACTGAACTCTCTCACATTAAATTCTGACAGTGCAGTTGCTTTGCCCTTCCTTGGAGCTGCTGTCAGCATCCCTGCTCCAGAGCTCGGTGCTGTGTCACACTGCTCTGCCTTCCTCTTAGGTTGTCACCAGGGATGGAGAGTGCCTGGCTGAGGCTGTGAACATCCCCTGGGCTGCTCAGCTGCACCTCCCTGTGCTGCCCATCCCTCCTGCTGAGGTGCTTCTGATGCCAGGAGGATTTTTTGCTTTCTCTTTTATACCCATCTTTTATAGTTTGATGTATTCTCAGTGCTTTTAGCCCACACACTGTGACTCCCCAAGGCTGATAACTCAGCTCAGCCCCACGGCACCGTTAAACCAGGAGAGCAAACATCCTGGGAGCCCCAGACACCAAGGGCCTCTCCAGAACACATTTTTGTAAACTAAAATAAGCCCATCCAGAAAAAAAGTTCACTCGAACATCTCATTAAAAAATCTTTGATAAATATGTTAATTTTGCAAGGCCTATAATTGTGTATTTTGGTGTGAGGTGTACATGCATTTTTGGGGCATTCCACCTGGACCAAGTGCTGCACCCAAGGATCCTGAAATAAATCCCGTGGTAAAAACCCCTTTTCCCCATAAACCATGTTTTGGTTTTAATTTTAAGACCAGAGTAAGGCATGTGGGCTCTTACCTGTTACCTCTTACCTGAAACCCCAGTGTGGGACACTGGCAGTGAAGGAAAATACTAATTTTTAGATATAATTTTGTCTTCAAAAGAATTTCTCAAGTACTGTTTTAATTAAGGCTCTTCCCGTGTCATTTCAAGAGTTTCTTTACCATGTATGGGCAGTTTATGGCTGGATTTATTTTCCTTATGTAATTGTTCATTTGAGTGGGTCCTGCTGTGTATGTGGACCCTGTAGAATGCAGTTAAATAAATAAGTGAATGGAGGTAACTGGGCACCTTCTAACGTAGGTTTTCTAAGTCAGATGTAATTTAGATTTTGGAAGAAATTCCTGGCTGGGAGGGTGGGCAGGCCCTGGCACAGGGTGCCCAGAGCAGCTGTGGCTGCCCCTGGATCCCTGGCAGTGCCCAAGGCCAGGCTGGACATTGGGGCTGGGAGCAGCCTGGGATGGTTCCACAGACACATTCCACACATTGCTGGAGCCACCGAGCACAGAACTCCAGACAAATGGCTAAGAGAGGCTGTGGTGCTCCTAATTGTTTATTATATGTTTTATGGAGCCCTCTGCCTGCCCAAGCTAATGTCATTGGCAAGATAAGAAGGAAGGAAATATTAAGAAATAGTCTCTCCCCGCTCCTAATGCGCCTCTTGGTGCTTTATGTGCCTCTCTCTCACTCCTGATCTCCTTGGCATCAAATTGCCCTTCACCGTGGTGAGTGATGCTGGGTGCTGAGGGAAATGTGGCTGTGGAGAGGGAAAATAAGGTGTCAGGAGTGAAATAATGCCCTCATTGTAATGTATTATCTAATTAGTGGAAGTGGCTGCAGAGTTGCCTGTCTCGGCTGCTCCCAAACGAGCCTCGCTCAGCTCTTATCTCAGCACTGGAGTTATTCAGTGCACCCCCAGCAGCTCTGGCAGCCCTGGAGTTATTCAGTGTACACCCAGCAGCACTGGAGTTATTCAGTGCACACCCAGCAGCTCTGGCAGCACTGGAGTTATTCAGTGTACACCCAGCAGCTCTGGAGTTATTCAGTGTACACCCAGCAGCACTGGAGTTACTCAGTGTACACCCAGCAGCTCTGGAGTTATTCAGTGCACACCCAGCAGCTCTGGCAGCACTGGAGTTATTCAGTGTACACCCAGCAGCACTGGAGTTATTCAGTGCACACCCAGCAGCTCTGGAGTTATTCAGTGTACACCCAGCAGCACTGGAGTTACTCAGTGTACACCCAGCAGCTCTGGAGTTATTCAGTGCACACCCAGCAGCTCTGGCAGCACTGGAGTTATTCAGTGCACACCCAGCAGCTCTGGCAGCCAGGAGGGACTCAGGCTCCCTTTGGGATGTGCTGGGGCTGAGCTCTGCCAGCCCTGCCACCGCCCTGGAGAGGGGGAAAGGCTCTGATGCCGCTGCTGAACTTCAGAGGGGAAGAGTGTGAGCAGTTCAGAGACTAATTACTGCGACTGGGTTAATTAATGAGGGGCAGTGGTGCAGTCGGGACAGCAGCAGTGGGTGCAGGTGCCTGGCAGGGCTCCCAGGGAGAATGTTTGCCCCACGAGCCGTGCCTGGGCAGCTCAGCAAAGCTCAGTTTTATTTTATTCACCAGGATCCCACCTTCTGAGGCAGAGTGGCAGTGCCTTTCTCCGTGGTCTGAAGATTAAACCTTCCTCTAAGACCTGAGGCAGCTCTTGCAGAATGCAGGGCAGTGAAAAGCTCCCCTAAGGAGCTTAGGCTGTAATACCAGACGGAGGCAGATAAGGGAAGCAGTGATCAAAGCACTGCTGCTCTTTCAGGCCTGTATTTACCAAGCTCCTCTGGCACCAGGCACAGTTCTCCTTGTATTTTGTATTTCTGTGGAATGACAAAAAAAAAAAAAAAAAAAAAAAAGCAGGGTACAGCCTTTAATTGTGAAGGTTTAATGCCCCCCACCCACCCTCGTCAGTTAAAGTTGGAATTTTAGAGAGGTGTTTGTGTTAGCCCACGAAGGCAGTGCCCCAGGGAGGTTCTCCTTGCCATGGATGCAGCCACGACAGCTGTTGTGCCATCCCTGACACGGCGAGGGGGGCTCAGTGTGGCTCCTCCGGCTGGCAGCCAAAACAAACAATCCTCTAAACTTCTTAAATCTGCTTCTCCAGGCAATCGAGGGAGTGTAATCATTCAGATTTAAACAGTTTCCTTCTCTTCTGCAGTCATTACTTGCAGTGGTACTTTGCCAAGGTTAAGTGTAGAGAAAAATGCATAAATTGAGTTATCAAAACTCTTGTGGTGTGAGCACAGTTATTTTTGCATCTTTTGTAGATAAATCCTGAGATGTCATTCATTAAGAGAGCACAGATCATCCATGCAGGTTATCATTGCTGTTGGATATCCCTGAAAGTTTTAGAGACAGCAAGAGAAATATGATCTCTGATGTGCTGAAAATGAAGATGTGACAGTGTTTGACATCTGTGTTTGAGGTGTTGGTCCTGCTGCCCAAGAGCTGCTGGGACTCAGCTCTGGCAGGAGCACAAGCACCCTCGAGTCACAGCAAATTCTGTGAGGAACAGCAGCCAAGAGCTCTGGTCAAGTGTTGCTGCCAATATTATTTTTGTAGATGGAGGTTAAAAAAAAAAAATCAGTTAAAAATGAGGAGGAAGTCAGGTGGAGCAGGGGACAAAGCCAAACTGCAGCTCTTGCAGGCAGAGTTTGTGAGGAAGGGTGGTTGTGATCCAGAAATCAAAAAGAATAAGAAGCCATTCTTCCTTTGAACCGAGGAGCTGCAGGAGAGTCAATGAACATCAAAAATCATTGTGCTCTGCGCGGCTGCTGCGGCTCCTGAAGCGCTGCCTGATGAATGAGAGATTATTTTTTGGCCATCCCGAGTTCCTAGCTCTGTGGAATCCATACTGATGATAAAGTGTCACATAACTCTGCCCGCTGTCGGGCGCTCGAGGCAACAGCCGTAGATTCATCCCATCCATCATCCTGGGGGATCTGGAGGGCTGGGGAGCTGCTCAGCCAGCACGAGGGAGGCTGAGGAGATCCATCCCAGCCCTGCTCCCTCCCTGGGGATGGCATCCTCATCCCAGGGCTGCTGTGTTCTGCCAGCCTGGCAGCTCAGCAGCTGCCTGGCCCTCGATGCTGCCGTGGCTCAAGAGGAGTCACTTGGTGCTCTGAGAGCAGTAGGGACAAGCAGAGCTGTATTTATGTGTGAGAGGTGTCTGCCTGTGCCCATCCCCAGCTGGTGCTGCTCACTTCAGCTCCTGCACATCCACTGCCATCCTCCTGCTGCCAGGATGGTTTTTTGCTTTTCTTTTCTACCCCTCTCACACACTCTTTTATAGTTTGATGTATTCTCAGTGCTTTTAGCCCACACACTGTGACTTCCCAAGGCTGATAACTCAGCTCAGCCCCACGGCACCGTTAAACCAGGAGAGCAAACATCCTGGGAGCCCCAGACACCAAGGGCCTCTCCAGAACACATTTTGTAAACTAAAATAAGCCCATCCAGAAAAAAAGTTCCACAAAATGAAAAGTTCAGTCAAGCCTCTCATTAAAAAAATCTTCAATAAATATGTTAATTTTTCAAGGCCTATAATTGTGTGGATTTCAGTGTAACACTGTACATGCATTTTTGGGGCATTCCACCTGGACCAATGCTGCACCCAAGGATCCTGAAATAAATACCAAAGTAAAAACCCCTTTTCCCCATAAACAGTGTTTTAGTTTTAGGACCAGAGAAAGGCATCACTCCCTCCCTGGGGAGGGCCAGGGCGGCTCTGAAGTGAGGCAGCTTTTGTTGGTTTTTGTCATCCCTGTTTAGCCTGAGTTCTTTGGATGGAGCAGGGACTTGTTCACAGCTGCAGTGCTGGTGACTGCACATTTCACAGCAAACCTGCACAGCCAGAGAGGCTTTTAAAGCCCAGGCTTTTGCTGTAATCTCTCACAGGATCCCAGGAGTCATTCAAGGTTCCTTGGCTGCTCTTTGAGGAGCAGATGTGTTTGCTGGAGTCTCAGCTCGAGGAGTTGAGGCTCTGTGCACAAGTTTCCCTGTGAATGCTGTGCTGTTTGATGTGTGTGTGTTAGGTGGGTGTTGGGAGTCGTTCCCTCAGCCTGAGGGGAGCTGCACTGTTTTGGTTTGGGGGAAGCAATCTGTCCCTGAGCCTCTCCTCTCCAGTGCTGGCAGAGCCTCTGAGGTGCCTCTGCTGAAGAGACTATTAGATCTAAAATGCATTATTGCTCGCTTCTGTAACCGACACAAATCCAAAGTGCTGCTTTGGCAGGAAGAGCGCTTGGAAATATTAGATTTATTGAGAACTGTGTCCTCCCAGTCAGTCAGTTGCAGCAATGAAGTCTGTTTGCATTATCCTTCCTGCAGGCTGAGTGCTAAATGGGGCTGTGCTGCCTGGAAAAGCAAATCCCTGGTGGCAGGAGGCTGGCTGGGGTCCTCTGCTCTGGGAGCAGCTCTCTGAGGAAGGGTTCTGTTGTTGCTGATGGTGAACCAAATTCAGGAGCTCTGTCCAGCACTGGAGTCTCTCTTCTTGTCCCTCCTCTTTCTGCCTTTTGCCTGTTTGCTGTGCCTTCAGTCAGCCTCACTGGGTAAATCTGATTTCTTCCAAAGGGGAATTGCTGTCTCTGCTCAGGGTGGGCAGCCAGGAACTGCTGGTTGGGTCCTGCCAGCTGGGTTTGGATCCTGGCAACAATTTCAGCACGTGGAGCAATTTCACTGCGATGCTCTCAGGATTCTGTGAGCAGGATTTAAGGCAAGCAATTTTAATTTCAGTCAGGAAGTTTATAATTTCCATACTGTGCTGGAGTTACATCTGAGAGTCATGGCATCAGCTGCACAAAGTACTCGTGTATTGCATTCATCAGATTTCAGAGCAGACATCATTCAGACTATCTGCTTTGGAAAGATAATTTTTGAGAAGCACTTTATTGATTTAGCATAACGTTACGGAAAAGTGACTTGTCTCTTTCCAGAGTGACTTACACTCTAACTGACTCCAGCTTTGGATACTCCATGATCTCTTCTTTCCCCGGGAAATCAGAGACTGGGAAATCAGGAGTGTCAGGGAGAATGTTGTGGCTGCTCCCCCAGAAGCTGTGCAAATATCAGGCCCTGTTACTAATTCAGTTCTCGTCAAAGAGGGGATTTGGGAGGGCTGGTTGGTGTGCTGAGGAGCAGGAAGGGCTGGTGTGAGCCCTGAGGAGCAGGAAGGGCTGATGTGTGCCCTGGCTGGTGTGCTGAGGAGCAGGAGGGGCTGGTGTGTACCCTCGTTGGTGCCCTGAGGAGCAGGAAGGGTTGGTGCCTGCCCTTGCTGTCAGGGTGCCTTGGAGGCAGAGCTGCTGCAGGAGCTGTGCAGGACAGGTTGGTGTAAGAGGCAGTCCAAAGATCACTTTATCTGCCTCACATCCATCGCAAGGACAGAGACTGAAATCCCTAAAAAGCCCCAAAAACTTTGAGCAGAACTTTTGCACAGGCTGAGATGGGACAGTAGCCAAGCTGTTGCCTGCCACTGGACTGATAAATTGCTACAGGACACAATGGTCGGTGCCAGTTCTTGCTGCCCAGGCGGGAAGGGCTGCGCTGGAGATCTGTCCTGTACACCTGAGCAAATGCAGCACGTTTGGGCTTGTTTGGGCATGCATCTGTGCAAGGCATGTTTCAGCATATACCTGTGCAAGGAGGTACTCTGCTTTTAGCTCATGATGTTACTATAATGATCACTGCTTAACAAAAAGGACTATAAAGGGACTTTTCGAAGAAATCCTCTCTGAGATCTCCCCACGGAAGAAGACAAATCTATTGGCTGGACCACGAGGGGTCTCGTCTCTTCGTTGGTAGCTATATTCCCTTCCCCCTCTTCTTCCTCCCTGTCCTTTTTACATCTTTTCTCTCTCTCCCCTCTGTCGCATACAGTTGATGCTGGCACTCAATAAAAGTGCATTGATGTTTTGAGCAAAACTTGAGTCCCTTTGCTATTTGTCTTTTGCACCCAGAGATCAAAAGAGCCTAACCACGAGTCCTGCCTTGGGGATGGTGACAACAGCAGTGGCCCAGCAGGGCTGACAGGAGCTGTTGTGTAACACACCCTGGGCTCCCCTGTGCCACAGGTCCCTGTGTCAGCTCTGCTCAGCCTCAGGGCCCTGCTTCCCACAGCGAATTGCTGTGCACAGGGCTTGGGCTTGCCTGGAATATTCCTCCTCTGAGCTCCGGGGTGGGAGCCTTGGCTCTGCTGGAGCTGTGCTCAGGAGTGTCTGCTTCGTTTCTTCCACGATTTCAGTGTGTGCAGCAGCTGTTCGTGGGAGCACAGGTGATGGGGAGCAGGCTGCATTTTGGGCAGGATTGCTGACAAACACACACCTTCCTGGCAGGTTCCACCCACGCCAGTGTGGGGCAGGGCTGCAGAGCTGCCCCAGGTGTCCCTGCTGGAGTCCAGGAAAAACCTGGGAATTTTTCCTGCTCCTCTGGGTGAGCTGAGAGCACCAAAGAAATGAGGAGATGTTGTTTAGTGCACCACAGAGTGTGGAGTTGGAGTTTTTAGGTTTTGATCTATATATTATATAGAGACAACATGGAGATTCTAGGGTGTTGGCTTCTTCTTCTTCATCTTCTTCTCTCTTCTCCTTCTCTTCCTTTTTCCCTCTGACATGAGTTCCTGTGATTTGTTAATTGGTAGATAGAATTTAGTGTAGAGGAGACATGTCAATGAGGTTGATATTCACTGGTTTTGGGAACAAAATAAGATAGGTAAAGTTTTCTAACTGGTTGATAATAGATATAAAAGCTACCTGCTTTGGGTAGCCATTGCCATTCTGCCCTCGTGTTCCTGGAGGTCACAGCACAGTCTGTGCCTCCCAAACTTTGATAAGATAAAATAAACAAGCTTTGAAACAGCAGAAAGAAGCTTCATTTCATCTTTTTGGGACATGGGACACTGAAATAAGGAACACAGCCGGGCCAGGAGTCAGGGTTGAAAGAACTCCCTGACATGCCTCAGCCCTTCCTGGCTCCTGGGCAAACGCTGCTGCTGCTCCCTGTGTGGGTTCCTCTCAAAGCCTGGGCTGCCACTCTGTGTCCTCAGCGGCTCAAAGTGTCCCCAGGCTCTGCTGGGAACGTGGGCAGCACCTGTGGGGCTGAAACAGAGGATTTAGGAGTTAAAGGGAATTTAGAATAGTTGGGATAAGGTATATGAATAGATGGGATTCGTCATCCTGCTCTCCAAGGGCTAAAAGAATGCAAAAGATTGATTGGAAAGGCCTTCAGAGGTCACACTCTGGGCTCCAGAGGCTCCTGCCTCAGTGCATCCCAAAATGGACAGTGACAGCTCCCGAGTTCTTCCCACTTTGATAGCAGCATCAATTGCCCAAGCAGAAGCCAGGCAAGGATGGAATTTGCCCAAGCTTGCCCCCCTCTCCCCAAGATGAAAGTTTGCAGTTGTTGGGCCCAGGAGGGTCTGGGTGTCCTTGGAGAGCGAGCTGGAGAGGCTTTGTTATGTCAGTGTGAGCATGAGAGAACAGCACTGAACGAGCTCCAGGGAGCTGCAGAGTTCACTGGGCACTGCAGGGCTGGGAACAGAGAAAAGTTCAAACCTAAGGCATCAATTTGATTTACTGATGTCATTTCCAGGTCTGGTAGAGACCTCCAACCTTGGAGCTCATCTTGCTCTGGCTCTCAGGACTTGTGGCAGCTCCCTGTGCTAAAGTCGTGCTGAAAGAATGAAATGAAATTTATTGCATATTTAATTGGAATTTCACTGCTCTTGTCCACCTGATAATGAATTGGTTTTCAGCACAGGGAAAAACTAAAACCAGAAGAGATTCCCTTGCAGGAGGCAGTTATTGCTGGGGGTAATTACAGGCTGTAAATCCAGCTAATGGGAGCTGGGGCTCTGTTGGGAAGTTCACAGCTTGAGAGAAGTGTTTTTGCACACTCAGGGAAAGAGCCCTGAGGTCATTTCTGGACTTCAAGGCTCCTGGGGTTTTAACCAGAAAATCGTGGTCAGTGCCTGGAGGGGTTGGGGGTGGATGGCAGTGTGTCCCAGGAGGGTGACTCTGTGACCCAGCAGGGTGGCTCTGTGACCCGCTGTGCCACCCCTGAATGCAGGGGACTGTTCTGGGCTTTAGGAGGAGCAGCTGCCCCACTCTCAGCCTGCAGGGAGCTGGAGGAGGGCTCAGAGCTGGCTCTGGAGCAGGTGCAGAGGTGGCAGTCCCTGTGAGGGCAGGTGACACACACTGTGACACACACTGTGACCCTTGGGCACAGGCAGCTGTGCTGTGCCACCCCTGAATGCCCAGGGTGGAATCTCCTTCTGGCACCTGGAATAAAACCTGGTACATTAATGTGGGTTCTAAATGCCCTGCGTGGCACAGAGTGTCTGCTGGAAATGACCCCTTTGTCTCACAGCTCCTGGGGCTGCATTGATCTCCTTCTGCTGCTTCTCACTGTCCCTGGGGGCTCAGGGACATCCTGGCACGTGGAATTCGTGTGCTCCACTTGTGTGAAACAGCTAGAACCAAGCTGAATGCAGAATGTGCCCAGAGGAGACGTGAGGCACTTTTAAGCCCTTTTTTTAAGCCATTTTTATAGCTGAGTGTGGGATTCAACACACAACATTGGTGTGTTGGCACTGCTGCGTGGGCTCTAAGTCCACTCCCAGCAGCAGGGGGTGGCAACTTCATGTGCTACTGACAAGTAAATTATTTTTAAGAGTCGTTTGGTTCTGCGAGAGAGATTTTTCAGGCTTAGCTGGTAGCTTTTCATCATCTTTTCTGAATTTTAGATCCTCTCCAGTCGCAAAACAAGGAAAAGAGTAATTATGATCAAGTCAGGGGGTTGGTTTTGTTTATCCCTGTGTGAGTTATATCAGGCAAATACCTCCTGGGAAGCAGCTGACCAGCAATAACCCACAGCAGGATCAAATCTCTTGGGATTATTTTGACAGAGCAGAGGAAGTGAAGAGTTGGGAAGTGCTTTCCTTGTGTGGCTGAGTCCTTCCAGGTGCTCCCTTGTGGGGTGTGCTGGAGCTGGAGGAGATGCTGTGTGTGGTGACCTGGGGCTGCCCCAGGGGGGTTCTGTGGGGTCTCGTGGCTGCAGAGTGTCCCTGGAGTGTGTGACAGGCACAGAGTGTCACCCAGGCCACCACAGAGCCACCAGCAGGAGGGGATTTTCTGCCTCTGTCTCGCCCTCCTCATCCATCTGAGCAAAAGAAAAATCAGTGTCAGGACAGGTTGGGCTTCACCTAATTAAATCCCATTTGCTGTGTCAGCCTCAGGAGCTGGATCCTGAGTTTTCCATGTGGCAGAGCTGCAGAGGGATGAGCTGTGGTAGGCACAGGGTGCTGAGATCACTCCATCAGCTTGAAAAATTTACACCAATCGTGCCCTGTGACTCATCAATTTAAATCAATTTCCAGAGGAACATCTACAAGAATTAAAGGATTATAAAAATGAATGAGTAATTTTTCTCAGCCTTTTGTTGGTGTGACTGGAAAAGGGGGATGATTTACTCCCTGGCAATCTGTAATTCTGCAGGTTAATAGGCTGGGTGAAATCCTTCATATTTATGACAAGGGATTACAGGACTCTGCAGTGAATTAGCACAAACCCCAAATGAATCTATGGCAGTACAGACGAGGATTTATAAGGATCTGATCAAGGAATTTTCTGCCAAGATTTGCAATGACGCACTTGAGTTTGTGCCTATTTCCCTAAACTTCTGTTTAAAACGCTGCTGATATAAATGAGTTGATAGTTGTTATATTCGTGGGAAGGCTGTGGAAATCCTGGTACTGAGAATGGTGCAACACCTTTGGATAAATCAGTAAGGCCAGGGTGTTAATTAAGGTCAGGTTTAACTGTTGCTATTTGTTAGGCTCAAAGAGGAGGCAGAAGTTTGTGGAAGAGGGAGTTGTCACCCTGAGTTAATTGTGCACCATGGCAGAGGGAGAACAACTTCCAAGGGTGAGGGATCCTCAAGGCAGGCTTTGATTTATGGTTAAAACCAGAAGGGAGTCTGAGGAAGCTAACAGATGTCCAAGAGGGGAAATAATGAATGATCAAAACACAGAGGGGAGCAAAACCAGGTTGCAGCAGGGAGTTCCACAGATTGGATGGGCTGCCCAAACCCAGAGGGGGCGAGAAACAACCAGAGGTGGAAAGAAGATGGTGATGGGAGTGAAGGGTGGCTGGGTGAAGGCTGAGCAGGAGCAGCCTAGCTGGGGCAGGAGGCACAGAGCAGACCTGCAAAAGTGACCAGCTGAGCGAGAGAGAAGAGAAAATGGCCATGAATCATTGGTTGGGAAAGGCAAAACGTGGGATGAGTTTCTCTGTTTGCAACTGACCTGGATTTGCTGGGAAGGAAATAGTCCCAGCAGCTTCCCTGCAGCCTTGTTCTGCCTGGGGCAAGGCCAAGGGGGCCTGAAAGGTTTTGCAATGGATTGAGGGAGGTTCCCTGCTGGGAGGGATGTGCTGTTGGAATGGGACTGGGGAAAGCATCCACAGACACTTGGATATCCAGAGATCTCCAGTCCTGGAACAGTTTGGGTTGGGAGGGACCCTAAAGTCCATCTCATCCCACCCTGCCATGGCAGGGACACCTCCCACTGTGCCAGGCTGCTCCCAGCCCCAATGTCCAGCCTGGCCTTGGGCACTGCCAGGGATCCAGGGGCAGCCACAGCTGCTCTGGGCACCCTGTGCCAGGGCCTGCCCTCCCTCACAGGGAACAATTCCTCCCCAATATCTCCTCAGAAATGTGGCTGTGGCTCCTGTGCACGCTGCCTGGAAAGGGTAATTTAATTTCAGGCTGTAGAACATGGAGGATGGAGTGTCTCTTCTTAAAATAACAATGGTTCTGGAAAGCAATTAGAGAATTTGCTGATGTCTTAAACTGCAGAAGCACAACTTAAGATTTTTTATGAGTTGTAGGGAAAAGGAAAACAGATTAAATTGTACACTGCTCATACTTAATTTGGGACCCTTTAGCTTTAGTTACAATGCACTCAGCTTATTTTGTCGCTTCATTGCCATCTCTGTCACGGGGGAACAAAGATGAGGAGAATGCAGAAAGCTTTCGGTGAGGGGAGGAGCACAACAAATGGCACATACCTGACTCGGTTTTGCTTAGGAATTGTTTGTCATCATTTTCCAGGATGGGGCAATATCCCAAACAGAATCTGCTGTGCCTCACACACCTTTTGTGAGGATAAAGGGAGGAGGTGGTGATATCTGCTTGGGGTTTAAACTCAGAGGAATAAATACATGGAAAATTTAGGTTGGATAGAGGGAAGGATTTCTTCCCTGAGGGTGGGGGAGGCTCTAGCACAGGCTCTGAGTGTGCTCACACCTAACCCAAAGCAGTGAGGAGCAGAGAAGGTCTCTGGCTCTTCCCTGTGGTGTGAGGAGCTGCAGCCACTTGGGTTACAAAGAAAAGCTTTTCCAAACTGCAGCGAGGTTTGGCAGCTCTGGAATGATCTGATCTGGCACCAGGGAGGGGTCTGGAGGTGGGCAAGGAGTTCCCTGGGCTGAAGCTGCACCCAAGTTACTCCCTCCAGTAAAATCCAGGTGCTCGTGCACTTCCTCCTGCACTTGGCAACAGAACAAGTCCATCGCTGGTTTCCTGTCGGCTCTTGGGGTTTTGTGCCTTGATTTCCTTGGCATCTTGGGGCTGCAGCATTCCAGGCCCTTCCAAGGGTGTTAAGTGAAGTGTAAGGCATTTCATAACCTTTGCACTCTCCCAAACTGATAGAGCATCACTTTACATCCTATGGAATGTTCCTGGAGGCTTCAGGATGATGCAGAGTGCAGTTAATGCTTTCACCGGGTTTGGGAGAGATGAGAGCTCCTCATCAGCAAAGAAACCCTCGAGGGATAAAGAAGGGACATTGAGCAGAATCCTCAGTTTAGGAAAAGACAAAAAGCAGTTTTCGTGTACATCCATGGTGTGAATTGCAATCCATTATAAGAATGGGAGGCAATAAAACACCAATGGTAATCACTGTGTGTAAATTCCCTGCCTTAATTTTGTGCATAATGGGCAATACAAGGCAGTACCAATTATCCTGTATTCTCCATTTGCAGAGGTAGCACTAAAGATAATGTTCCTCATTGCAGATTCTGTTATCTCGAAAAAGAAACAGTTAATTAACCCCATAAAGCCATTAGTAGATCATTCTTAGTACTTAAGAGACATCTGGGTTCTGGGGGAGAGACTTGTGCCAGTAAAGCCGGAGAGACAGCTCCAGGTTGCTCAGAGAAATTGGATTGATGAGGGCAAGTGGTAAATAACAAATAAATAACATGTTAATGATCAGCATTAGGTGGGAAGGGAGCTCTGGGAAAGTTGTGCCCAAGAATCTGAAAAAGTGGAACTCGTTTTACTGGTGTGACCCTGGATCTCTGCTGGGAAATAGGGAATTTCTGTGCAAGTTGGTGCCCCTTTGGAATAACTCCTCTGGCAGGAAAACATCTCGGAGTGAACGTGACTGAAACCAGCACTGAGTGCTGGATGTTCCTCCTGCACAGGGGAAGGCTCCTGGTGCTTGAATCACTCCCTGAAAGAAGCACTTTATGCTATGCAGTGTAACTTTAATGGTGCATAAACAGGGGCTTTGTCTCAAGGGTTAATTCACATCCACCAACCAAAGAGGATTTCTGAGGTTTTTTTTTTCTGTTTGGTGAGGAATGAAACTGCCCAGAAAAGGTCTGTGTGAGAGCAGGGAAAGGCAAGCTCTGGAATTGCACTGGGCAGAGGTGATTACATGGGGAAGCAGAAGCAGAACCCTCCTGTTAGTCATGGACTGTGCTCAGGGCTCTCCCCACAGCGATTTAGGGATGCCAGGGTGGGCCTGGGCTCTCTGTGCTGTGCTGTGAGCCCTGGGATGCCAGGAAGGTGCCCCTGGACTCTCACTGGGTGCCCACTGAGCTCCCCCAAAGGAGTTGGAGGATCCCCAGGGCTGGACTGGATGATCCTGGAGGTCTTTTCCCTCTGAAATGATTCCCTGGGAGCAGCCCCAGCCTGGCTCCCCCCAGCCCCTGCTGTGATCCCATTAAGTTTCTCTCCATGGGCAGTGAGGCTTCGAGATGTCAATTTGAACTGATTTTTCTTTTCTTTTTATTTTCTAAAGCTGCCATCAGCTATTTATAAATGATTACAGAGATGCTGGAGGAAATTAATCTGCTAACCAGATAAAGAGAGTAATATGTGCCTCATTTACTCTGCTCTTTCCTGGCTTTCTCCAAAATCAATTGGACTCTGGCTACTGATGCCTGCTTAATTCCCAGACATTTCTGAGTGGATCAGATATGTCACTCAGAAGTTATTACAGTCCATCCAAAAAAGAGATGCAATTTCTCAAGGTTAGATGATCACTAAGGCCTGACTTGCCTGAAACTTTCTGTAGCAGAAAGTGATGTTTTTCTAAGGGATTTTCAAAACTACTGGGTTTAGTGCATTGTGGGAAGATATGTTGGATTTCTGTGGAATAGAGATCTCAAAACTGTAAATGAATCTCCCCTTTGTAGTGCCTGTTCTCCTGTGAATCCCAAACCTGCAGGGTTTTAGGGTAACCCACAGAATGGGTTCAGGGGTTTCTGTTTCTCGACTAAATCTCTTTAAATTTTTGAGGTTTTGCACTTAATTCTACTCTCTCTCCTCCAGGGGCTTCCTCGTGCCCTCCCAGGCTCTGCAGCTGCCACTGAACCCTTGTCCCTGTGTGGAAGCAATAAAGATGCTGCTTTATTGCTTCCCCCATCACTGGAATTTAATTCAGTTTGGTGTCAGTCACTCCTCCCTGGGGAGGAGTCTGGACTCGGTGTGTTCAGCCCTGACCTCTCCGTGTGGATTCAATCTTTATTTCCATGAACAGCCTGCCAGGCTTGACAGAACAGGAACTACACATTCAGAAACAGCTGCTCCAACAAACCTGTGTCCCCTGCTCAGAGCAATTCAACAACCTCTCTTGCTCTCTCTCTTCCTCTTCCTCTTCCTCTTTCTCTTTCTCTTTCTCTTTCTCTTTCTCTTTCTCTTTTTCTCTTTCTCTTTCTCTTTCTCTTTCTCTTTCTCTTTCTCTTTCTCTTTCTCTTTCTCTTTCTCTTTCTCTTTCTCTTTCTCTTTCTCTTTCTNCTGTCTTCTTTTTGCCTTCAAGATGTTTCTCAGTGTAGCTGTGAGCTGTTGGTGGCTCCTTTCCCTTTCCCTTTCCCTTTCCCTTTCCCTTTCCCTTTCCCTTTCCCTTTCCCTGCACTGCCCCAGTTCTCTGGAGTGTCCTCTCCAGTTTTCCTGCATGGGGCCAGGCTTGGTCAGGTTGAAGGAGATGCAAGTCAAGACCTTCAAGTTCATCAGACCATTATCCCAAATGAGTGGTAACCATCCAAAGGCACAAAAAATGTAAAATTCAGGGATTTTCTGGTGTTACAGGGAATGGCTCTGACCCGAGGGACAAGAGGGTGCCAAAGCAGAGAGAGGCAGCAGTGTGGACGAGGGAATAATCCCAGGCCAGCACAAATCCTTGTCCTGCATCCTCCCCTTTTCCCTGCACAGACACATCCCCAGGAGCTGGAACAGGACATGCAGATCCCACCCATCTGCTCCAGGATATTATAGAACTCTTCCTCCTACACAGAGAGAGGGGAAAAAACTGATCAGGGGCTGGTGGAGAGAGGAGAAGCTGAGTGTGAGCAGTGCAGGGGTTCTGGGGCAGGGCAGTGACCCTGGGCTGTGCCACCCATGGACGTGGCACCTGGAGGGAGAAGTTCTCCCCTGGACCCTCTGAGATCCTCTCTGAGGATGAGAAATCATCCTGGATCCTCTGGGATCCTCTCTGAGGATGAGAAATCATCCTGGATCCTCTGGGATCCTCTCTGAGGATCAGAAATCATCCTGAATCCTCTGGGATCCTCTCTGAGGACTCACCCTGGATCTCTGGGATCCTCTCTGAGGGCTCACCCTGCATCTCTGGGATCCTCTCCAAGAATGAGGACTCACCCTGGATCCTCTGGGATCCTCCCTGAGGATGAGAACTCACCCTGATCTCTGGGATCCTCTCTGAGGACTCACCCTGGCAAGAGCTGTGACTTTTCCTGATGCTCTCAGTCTCTGCTGTCCCAGGGACTGGCTGAGCTGCAGATCCCATCACGTTTTTATCAGCAATAATAATGTTTATTTATCCAAAAGCTGCCTGCTGTAGCCAGACTGGAGATTTCTGCCACTGCATTTTGGGGAGGATATTCACTTTATTTGGGCTTCAATCTATTAACTTTGTCTTTAGGATGCTGGCCTGTATATTCCACCCAATTTATGTTGAAAGAGCCCTTCAAAAATTAAAATTATGCTTAAAAATTAGAATCACAAGCAGTAGAGAAGAAAAAAAAAAGAATATTACCAAAAAAGAATAACCATCTGGATATTTCTGCTCTACCACCTGTGTGTGATTTATGTGGCCTGCTCAGTAGAAAAAGGCCCTGTTTGTGTCTTTTTCCCACTTGAAGATGATGGAAAAAACCTGTTTATATCCAATGTTTGCTTTCCCGCAGAAAGTTTAGAAATAAATGACTATTTTAGTGTTTAGTAACATGCTCTGTGATAGTCTCAAAGCAGAAATATCCAGGCAGGGAATGACTGAGTTGTGCTGAGCACCTGTCGGAGTGTGTCTGATGAGAAAAGCATTTGGAAAGGCACTGGAGAGACTTTTTTCCCCTCTCTTTTTTGTTAATCGGGAGGAAGGAACCCAAAGTGTCAATTTTTATGGGTCAGGTGTTGGGAGAGAGATCCCATGTGGGGGCAGAGGTGGTGGGAGCTGCTCTGCAGGGAACTGTGCTGGTCCTCAGAGGGATTTCAGGTGGAGCAGGTGATGCCTGTCAGGGGGGAAAATGTTCTTCCCTGGACCCTGACTCCTGGCCTGGCTGTGTTCCTTATTTCAGTGTCCCATGTCCCGAAAAGATGAAATGAAGCTTCTTTCTGCTGTTTCAAAGCTTGTTTATTTCTTGTTCTTATCAAAGTTTGGGAGGCACAGACTGTGCTGTGACCTCCAGGAACACGAGGGCAGAATGGCAATGGCTACCCAAAGCAGGTAGCTTTTAGATCTATTATCAACCAGTTAGAAAACTTTACCTATCTTATTTTGTCCCCAAAACCAGTGAATATCAACCTTATTGACATCTCCTCTACACTGAATTCTATCTACCAATTAACAAACCACAGGAACTCATGTCAGAGAGGAAAGGAAGAGAAGGAGAAGAAAGAAGAAGAAGAAGAAGAAGAAGAAGAAGCCAACACTCTAGAATCTCCATGTTGTCTCTATATAATATATATAGCAAAACCTAAAAACTCCAACTCCACACTCTGTGCTGCACTAAACAACATCTCCTCATTCCTTTGGTGCTCTCAGCTCACCCAGAATTGGGGGTAAATGCTCCCATGAGCTTGGTTCACAGGCCAAGCCTTTTTTGAGGAGCTCTGAGGGTAAAACAAACACCCAGAGGAGCAGGAAAAGTTCCCAAGCTTTTCCTGACTCCAGCAATGGCAGCTGGGTCTGCCCATGGATTCCCTCCAGCCCATCCCAAATGGGAATTAATGGAAATCACTGCCTTCAACAGAGATATAAAGTGTTCAGTTTACACGTGTCTTAATGGGAATTGATGAGCCTCATTTTGCATTTAATGGAATTCCTGCAGTCTTATTTTCAATGTAATAGAAAATAATATTCTGTAATTGCAAATCAATTCAGGTAATTCCTATTAATAATTAACACTCCCATCTCGGAATTGTCTAACATCTACAATTTAGTGCAGGGGGGAGAAGTGCATCTGACAGGGAGGAGGGGCTCAGCTTTGGGTTTCAGATGTTCAATTTGCTGAGAAAAAACGCAAATTTGGGAGCGGGGCTGGGAGGTGCTGCAGTCACTGCCTCTGAGCAGCCTTCCTGGCTGCTCCTGGAGCTGCATCCACCTTTGGCCCTGTGGCATTAATAAAATAAAGTGTGTTTGGATGGGATGTGCTCTGAGGTGCTGGATCAAGGAGTGCCCACTCAGAGCTGCTTGACCCCAGTGCTTGATTTGGGCACAGCCTGCAGGAACTGAATTAATTGTGGCTCTGAATGAAGGTGTGAAGGTGCTTCTGAGTGGGCACAGTCCAGCAGTGCCAGCAGGCAGACCCTGCTCACCTCCACCCTGGGAGCCTCCAGGCCCAGGCTGCCACCCTTGGGGGTCCCTGGGTGGGCTGGGGTCACTCCCAGTGCTCTGGAGCCAGGGAGCAGGCAGAGAGCAAGGACTCCTCACCACGTGTGCTCCTCCTGGCCCTGAAAGTGTCAGGAAGATTAATGCACAAACACCAGAGGTTTATGTCCAAAAAGGAGACAGAGGAGTCCCTTTATTGGAATAAAGGGAGAGGCCATGGGGCATTCCCCTGGAGGCTCTCAAATTGGTGGAGGGTGGAGCTTCCTTTTTATCCCAATTTCCTCATTTCCCTCTCTCTTTCTACATTGCCTGAGGTACTTGAGAGGTACTTGAGACTTCCCAGAACACCTCATACCTGAGATTCCCTTCTAATGTATAATCCTCCTCTTTAATTTTTAATTCTTACGGAATTTATGTTTTTTTCCTGTTGTTTCATTCATCTCTCAATATCCAATTTCATTTACCAGCAGACCTAAAGGTTGTTTGTAAAGGCAAATATCTTTTTTTTTTCCTTCCCATTGTTTCTTTTATCTCTCAGTGCTGGTTTTATCTCCCAGCAGCCCCACAGCCTGTTTGGAGAGACAAACCTGTCATTGCTCTCAGCAGGATGATGCTGACCCCCTTCAGTGGGAGGACAGCTCTGACCCCTGCATGGCACAGGGATCCTCTCACCTCCTGTGCCCCCAGCTCCAGGGAGAGTCCCCCAGGGCTGCTGTCTGCCCCAGGCAAATTTAACACCCCTGAACCCATCCCAGCCCCAGGCTCACTCCTGGCAGATGTCTCCTAGGTGTGAGAAGCCATTTCTCAGCTTTCTCCAGAGAGGTGACAGTGATGCCTTAAATGGCTCCCTAGGAACAGAGAGCAGGCAGGAATAAAGGAATAAAGGAGGGATTGATTGGAAAGGTCCTTAAAGGTCACACTCTGGGCTCCAGAGGCTCCTGCCTCAGTGCATCCCAACATGGACAATGACAGCTCCCGAGTTCTTCCCACTTTGATATCAGCATCAATTGCCCAAGCAGAAGCCAGGCAAGGATGGAATTTGCCCAAGCTTGCCCCCCTCTCCCCAAGATGAAGGTTTGCAGTTGTTGGGCCCAGGAGGGTCTGGGTGTCCTTGGAGAGCGAGCTGGAGAGGCTTTGTTATGTCAGTGTGAGCATGAGAGAAGAGCACTGAACGAGCTCCAGGGAGCTGCAGAGTTACACTGGGCACTGCAGGGCTGGGAACAGAGAAAAGTTAAACCCTAAGGCCTCAGCAGCACTCGCTGCCACCTCCCTGCCCCCAGGCCATGTCCTCACCACCTCTCCCAGGGACCATCAGCAAGGGCAGCTCTTACTTAAATTTGGATTTGGTTTCAGACTTCTGGAGGAAAATCCTCTCTGGCTGTGTGCTGATGCCCACTGATTCCTGCTCTGAAAACATGCTATAAAAATACCAAAATTCTTCCATTTCCCACCACTTGCTCATTCTTTCCAGCTCGTATTGGTGGGGCAGAGGATGCCTGTGGTGGTCCAGATGGAAACCCCAGCCCTGTTTGGGGTGTTACACCAAGCCCAGGGCTGCCCTGGACCTGCTCCTGCAGGAGGACAGAGCCCAGCAGTTCATGGATGTGGCTCTTCATTTCCCAGTTCATGAACAGTGGTGCTCCCAGGGAGAATGGCAGCGCGAAATGCATTTCAGCTGATAAGTAATGGCACTGCACTGCAAGTATTTTAATTGAGAAGCCTTTTTGTTCAGGAGCCTTGTACATTAATGGCGTTTAACAGCACAAGCACCCATTTTCCTTTCATTTTCCAACTACCAATTCAAAATAATTAAAAAATAATTCCCCTGAACGCAACTTTTCTCTGTTTTCACAAAGAGATTATTAAGCAGTGTCACTTCAACAGTAGCTCCCTTCATCATTATTCATTCAGGTCCACAGAAATCCTCCCTTCTTTTTAATTACTCTTTGACATTTGCTCTACAGAATTTTATAGCTACCAGTTGTGCTTTTTTTCCCCATTTTTTTTTCTCCATTAAGCTGAAAGATTGAACTGCTGCTGTCAGAAACTTTTTTGGTGTTCCTGACTTTTAGAGTGGCAAAATCTCTGTTGTTACCCTTGGGCTGGAGAGGGAGGCTCAAGTCCTGCTAGCCAAGGCTGGAGAATTCCTGGTTCTTTGTGGAGTGGAGTTGGTTTCCATCCTCTGGGCTGCTCTGTGAAGGGAGCAGATGTGGAATCCTGGAATGCCAGGAGGGTTTGGGTTGGGAGGGACCTCGGAGATCACCTGTGCCAGCCGTGGCAGGGACACCTTCCCCTGTCCCACCCACCTGGCCTGGGGCACTGCAGGGAGCCAGGGCCAGCCACAGCCTCTCGGTGGTACTGAGATTTTGAGGTGCCTCTTTGGTACCTGAAGACCACTGAAGAGTTGGTTTGTGTTCTTAAAGCACAAGATTTGAATTTAAAGGAAATTTACCTAGAGCTTTCTTGTGAGCTCTTGGTAAATCGGGGAAGGATTTATGAATTCCAAGTTAAATGTTCCTTCTGCATCCCCAGACAGGTATTTCACATGCACCTTCTCCTGTTTCAAACAGCAAATGGCATTAATTTCATCTTGAGAGCTCAATTTCAGCAGGTACTACTTAGCAGGGTTGGTTGTTTTCAAATAAATAAGGCACATTATCCGTTTGATCAGCAGGAGGAAGGATGTGATTTTAATCAATGAGATAATTTGAGGTTTCTTGCCCCAGCTGATGGGGGTAATTTTGTCAGTCTGAAATGTGTGCCCTGTTTGGAATTGTTTCACCACTTGTTTCGTTCCAAGGCACCCAGACAGTACAGAGAACATTTTTGCATGTGTGTGCTTAATATAGTCTGTGTAAGACAGCCTCAAAGTAGGGCAGCATCAAACACTGGGGAGGGTGTGATGAGCCTGCTCCAGACTAGCAGCCCTGTAATATCCCTAAAAGCTTATCTGAAACCACAAAATAAACCACTCTGAGGAGAAAACTGACATTCCCTGAAAAACAGAGGGGAGAAAAAGAGAATAATTGAAATGAGAGCACAACGTCTGCTTTGAAATGTTCACCACAGTGACAGGGAGAGGAGACTTCAGAGGGAGATGATTCAGGAGGAAGTGTCAAAGCTCTGGTAGATGATGAAGTTCTGAACCCTCGAGGATGCTGCTGAGCTGCCAGCCCTGATGGCCTGTGCTGTGCTCTGTGTGTGCTTACAGGTGGGGTGTTCCCCACCCTGATATCTGCAGTGCTGGCTGTGGGCACTGAGCTGCTCTGGGATCACATTCTGGGATCACACTGAGCTGCTCTGGGATCAATCTGCTGCTCCTCACACTCACATTTTCGTGTGGCTGTTTCAGAACGCTGGAGATGCTTTCTAAGCTCACATGTTCCTGCACTGCCTTTCATCTCAGACCATCCTGGTGCCTGAAATGGCTCCCTGGAAACAGAGACCAGGCAGGAATAAAGGAATAAAGGAGGGATTGATTGGAAAGGCCTTCAGAGGTCACACTCTGGCCTCCAGAGGCTCCTGCCTCAGTGCATCCCAACATGGACAATGACAGCTCCCGAGTTCTTCCCACTTTGATATCAGCATCAATTGCCCAAGCAGAAGCCAGGCAAGGATGGAATTTGCCCAAGCTTGCCCCCCTCTCCCCAAGATGAAGGTTTGCAGTTGTTGGGCCCAGGAGGGTCTGGGTGTCCTTGGAGAGCGAGCTGGAGAGGCTTTGTTATGTCAGTGTGAGCATGAGAGAACAGCACTGAACGAGCTCCAGGGACCTGCAGAGTTACACTGGGCACTGCAGGGCTGGGAACAGAGAAAAGTTAAACCCTAAGGCATCAGTCCCAGGAGTGTTCACAGGTACAGGGAGCTCTCGGGTGGGGTTTAGTGGCCACTCCCAGGTGGCACTTGATGGTCTTGGAGGTTTTTCCCTGCTGATCCCTGTGGTCCCTTCCACCAGCAGTGCACGTGGGTGATGAAGTAGGCTTGATTTGTGTCCTAAAATGTGTTTATCAGTGGTAGAGAGAGCAGCCAGAGGCAGGATCCAACGCTCTGCAGCACCATGGGGGAGCTCCTCCTCTTCCCACCACGGATCTGCTGCTTCAGGAGAGTTAAATCATCCACAAAGCAAACAGGAACAACTGAAACGTGGCTGTTCACAGAGCTGGGGAAGCCTCAGCTGAGGAAGGCTCTCTGCAGGGCCTGATCAGTGCTGTGCTGTGAGCCAGGGGCTGCCCAGGAGCCCTGTGCTGACAGGGACAGGGTGCTGCTGCTCCAGCCAGGCTGTGCCCCCTCCCTCTCCTGTGGAGCAGCTGGAGCTTGACCTGGCCAACCCTGGAGTCCCAGCTCTCCTGGTGGGATCAGTGTCTGGATCATGGAATCATAGAATCATAGAATCAGACAGGTTGGAAAGGACCTCTGAGATCATCAAGTCCAACCCTTGATCCACTCCCACCACAGTTGCTAGACCATGGCACTAAGTGCCATGTCCAGCCTTGCCTTAAAAACCTCCAGGGATGGAGAATCCACCACTTCCCTGGGCAGCTCATTCCAGTGGTGGATTACCCTCTCTGTAAAGAATTTCTTTCTAAGATGCACCCAGGGGTTTTACAGGAGAGGGAATTTTCCCAAGGAGTGCTGTGAGTGCAGCCCTGCTGTGGCCATGGCAGGGCCATTGGTGCTGTCATCTGTAAAGCAACTTCATGCCTTGGGCTCCGAGTACAGTAGGAAGCAACTGATTTAATTTCAAGTGAGCTGTTTTTATAGGGGTTTGGAGTATGCATTTTCTAGCAAAACACTGCCGAGATGAAAAGTGCCATTTTTGATACTGTTCTTTCTGAAGTGGGTTCAGGTAAAGAAAAACCTTCATTATCATGCGAGTTGTAATAACATTTCCTCTTCAGGCTGGGCTGAGCTGCAGTGAATAATAATCCTGCGAGGTGGGAACGGTAGTCCCTGGGTAGGGAAAATCAGTAACATTCTTATTTATAGTAACATTTTATGTTCAAACTGCAAAGTGCAGCGAGGGGTCAGTGAGCCCAAATGGGCTCAGTAATGAGAACGCAGTGACCTGGTTTTTGTGGAATCACAGGAATCATGAAGGTTGGAAAAGATCTCCAGGATCAAGTCCAAGCTTTGTGCTGGTGCAAGGAGAAAGGAAGGAGGAGCAGCATCTGCCCTGCTCTGGGCTGGTCAGTGGAGAGCTGAGAGGGGCTGGGGACAAGGCATGGAGGGACAGGAGCCAGGGAATGGCTTTAAACTGAAGGAGGGAGATTTAGATGGGAGATTGTGAAGGAATTGTTCCCCGTTAGGGTGGGCAGGCCCTGGCACTGCCCAGAGCAGCTGTGGCTGCCCCTGGATCCCTGGCAGTGCCCAAGGCCAGGCTGGACATTGGGGCTGGGAGCAGCCTGGCACAGTGGGAGGTGTCCCTGCCATGGCAGGGTGGCACTGGATGAGCTTTCACATCCCTGGCATCCCAAACCAGGCTGGGATTCCCTGAGCAGGGCTCAGCAGGGCCCCAGCTCTCTCCAGCCATGGCAGATTCCATCCCACAGTGGAGTCTGGGGGCACCAGGAGGAGCTGACACACGAGCAGGGGCTAACAAATAAAAGTGTCAGTTCAGAACCTCCCACTTTTCTCCCAGGAAAAGTCAGTTAACACAATCAGAGGAGCCGTTATTAGATTCAGTCGCAGTCCCTGTGACTGTGATACTCCTACTGGGAGCACGCAGGGGGAGGGAATAAATAAATAGCTAATTTTTTACCCACTTAGCTGCCAGCCCTGGCAGTGCCTGCCCAGCGAGACACAGGAGATTGAAATATATGAACCTGTGGCAGAGCTTCTTTAATATTCCCAGAGCCCAGCTCAGGAGCTCTGCTGCTCCTGGGGTGACAGATCCATCATAGGCAGCAAAATGCAATTTAAATACTCTCATGGCAGGAAAGTTATACGCTCTGAAACTTCAGTGTTCCTGAGCTACCTTTCCTTAATCACATTTTTAAAGCTGTGAAGGATATCTGTGTTATTGTTTGGAAGCTGGAGGACTGAGAAAGGCATAGCAGAGGAAGGCTTGGGGGAGATGCCTCCCAGGGCGTAATTCCATCCCAGTATCCCATCCAGCTCTGGGAAGTCATTCCCCCTGTCCTGTCCCTCCACCTGCAGCCTCTGCCCCTCTGCAGGGAGGAATCCAGAAAAGCATCCATGCAGAATGCTGGGATTTCCTCACAGTGGTTGCTGTGGGATGGCAGCAGGATGAGAGCATGCCCAGGTGGGTCTGGAAGCAGGGCTGGAGCTCAGGGATGCACAGCCCAGGGACCTGAGCAAGGAAAAATCCTCTCCCCGTGATCTCCAGCAGGAATTGTCTCCTTCCTTCCCTCTCATCTGCCAGATCTCCTCGGCGCTGCCCGTGGCCTGCATCCCCAAGCATGTAACCTTTTATTTTCACTTTTAAAATTCAAATTAGTCATTCTTGAGCATCTCCAAGCGGAGTGATGAGTCACCAGCTCCTGCACTGCTCCGAGCTGTCGCACAGAGCTGCTCTCCTGGAGGCCTGATCTGGGAGATGCAATCTTGGCCACGTAATTATCATGTTGGAGAGATTTCCCCTTTCTCTGGGAAATGTCATGCTGCTCCAAACTAATCCACTCTTGGTTGAGAACTGTTTAAAACCCCATCAAAATGGGGGCAAAACCAAAAGCCTGGGGTGTGTCCTGGTTTGGAAATGCAAAAGCCTTGGAGTGATTTATCATCTTTTTTATGGGAAAAAAGTTATTGTGGGGAATGAAACGAGGAGAGACAAACTGGAGATGTTTTGGTCAGGTGTTTCCACATGCATTTATCAGGACTGGGATGTTTTCTTGGTGCTCTGGGTAAGATTCACCTCGGGGTTAAAACTCCCCTTTGAGAACCTTTCCACATCGCTATTTTTTCCCTTTGCAAGTGTAGCTATTGATTTTGGACTGAATAATATTTTTAAAAAGGCTTCTAGGGGCGTAATAAACCAGGAAGGAGCTTTGCAGTGATATATCAACCTGTAATCTGTAAATCAATGAAAAACTTTATTTAACGGTCTCAGAACTAAATGAATTCAATGTAATTAGTGCTGCAAGCTGTAAAAGATATTTATGAGAATTAGATTTTAATATGTATTTCCTGAAGGTACCATAAAGCTGCTTCTCCCTTAAACAAAGGTGGCATCTCCTGTTTGTTTGTCCCCCAGCTCTGGGAGGGAGGGAGGAGCAGGGTGGGGAGAGACCTGCCAGGATTTTGGATCATTTCTGTGATCCAGCTTCCCTCTCCAGCATCATGGTGTCCTCAGCAGGATGGGTTCTGCTATTTGTGTCCTCGGCAAGAGTTCCTGAGCTTTCTGTGAAATATATTTTAATATGACATGTGTGAAAAACCAGGTTCAATCCTGGTAAATTTTTAAAAAGGTTTAATAAGGGGTTTAATAAAAGGGACAATAGGAGACAGAAATAAAGCACAGAGTTAATAGGGCCTGGTGCTTGGCACAGTGCCAGAGGCACACCTTAGCTAACAAACCTCTTCTGTTCAATGCCCGAGTCTCAGACATATTCATAGATTTCTGTGCATCATTCAAATATTCCTTTTTTGGTATCTCTTTGGGTTCCAAGTCTCCCCTATCCGGTTATCCTGCGTTCCACTCCTGATCGATCCATTCTTCATTCCAGGCTCTGAGGCCTGTCCATGTTATCTTCAGCCAGACAGTCCAGGAATTTGGGGAATTTCCTTGCTCATCTTTGCTATCCTTAGTTAACTACATAAAGAAACATTCTACATATGATATAATCCTAAGAAGTCACACTACTTTTTAAAATGAAATATTTTCATACCACTTCATTTTCTTACATCACACCTATGACATTCATTTTAATGTTTGTGAAAAGCCAACAATACAATATGCATTTATAACACATGTTAAACCTCTCTTCCTTTCCCCTGGAGTTTTTTTCCCCTCTCCACAGCCCCAGGGAGGCTCCAGCCCATTGCTCCTGGCCTCAGTGCTCACCTCTCCCTATCCCAGCTCGTTCCAAGCCCCATCCAGCCTAGCCCTGGCCAGGATCAGACCTTGGCACCTGTCTGGGCACAGGCAGGGAAGGGTCCCCTCAAAGCTCCTCATTTTTCCTGCTTTGTTGGCTCCCCTGCCTGGATTGCTGCTTCTGTTTGACCCTGCTTGCTTGGGGTTTGTGGGAGTTGGTTCAAAATGCTTTTTTGATGTTGGGAAATACTCTGATGAATTCCTTCAGTGCTTTGACAACTGTAAATGAGGAACATTGCTCAACAGCAGAATTATTTTATTGTCCGAGTTTCAGAGGAAAAGCTTCATTAGTGAAAAAATAAAAAATAGACCACAAGAATTGATGCAGTTCAATTTTTAGTGTAGAATTGGTCTGGAATAAGATTTCCTTTCTGGGTATATGTGCTGCAGAGCAGTGAGGAGGGGAAGGAGGGAGGGAGCATCATGGAATGATTAGGGGTGGAAAACACCTCCAAGAACATCAAGTCCAGCCTTTGACCGAAACCTCTGTGTCCTCTAAACCAGGTCTGAGAGTGTCTGCTCATTGTTTGAAGCTTCCAGGGCCTCCACCAGCTCCCTGGGCAGCCTGTGCCAGTGCTGGGCCACTCTTTCGGGGAAGAAATTCCTCCTGAGGTGCAGCTTGAGTTGCCACAGCCAGACCTGGGACAAGCATCACCTTCCCGTGGCTCTGCTCTGCTCCTCCTTTTTCTTTCCTTTCCTTTTTTACTTTACCTTTTATCCTGGTGTGCTTTGAACACATCCCTGCTGACGCTGCCTCTCCCCCTGCCCAGCTCTGCCAGAGCTCCTTCCACTGGAGGGTTTCAGCTCCATGTTTGAAGTGCTGGCTGGAGGACTGGGCTGGGGGAAGATGAGCCATCCTTGGCATTTCTGGGAGCTCTCCGAGCTCAATCTCTCATCTCCGCTCTTCACCTCAGCTTGCTTTTGGGCTTTCTTTGAGTTTGGCAATTAAATATGTATCAAAAGCCTCTCGGTGCCCTGACATCTCTTAGAGCTGCTGTGCTCAAGCATTGCTGCTTTCCCTGGAGGCTGCTGGCTGGCTCTGGGCAGCAGTTCAGTGCCCTGCCTGCCCCGTGCTGGGTGTTGTGCTGGGGGCTCTGGGAGGGATGGGGGCTGCAGCAGGACAGGCACAGCTCCTGGGGAGCTGGGAAGGGCTCAGAATGGAGAAAAGGAGGCTCAGGCTGGAGCAAAGGAGGCTCAGGGGGGACCTTGTGGCTCTGCACAACTCCCTGACAGGAGGGGGCAGCCGGGGGGGGTCAGGCTCTGCTCCCAGGGAACAGGGACAGGAGGAGAGGGAACAGCCTCAGGTTGGGCCAGGGGAGGCTCAGGGGGGATATTAGGAGCAATAGAAAGCTCCTAATAGAAAAGAGCAGAAGTTAAGAGCCCAGGGCAGGGCTGTGCAGGCCTGGCACAGCTGCCCAGGGCAGGGGTGGAGTGCCCATCCCTGCAAGTGTTCAGAACCTGTGGCTGTGGTCCTTGCTGTCATGGCCTGGTGGTGCACACAGCACTGCTGCTGGCTTGACAGGGATCTTGGAGATATTTTTCATCCTTATCAATTCTGTGATTTTATTCACAGACCAAAAACTGCTCTTTGGTCTCTCATTCTCCCCCAGGAGGAACAGGGCAGTGGTACCTGGGCTGTGTGTGCTGTTAACTTTGAAAATTGCATTTCTACTCATGCTTAGCTTTCCCCCAGCCTGTGGTGGCTGCTGCTTCTCTAGAGCACACCTGGGGCAGAGTAACCAGACCCCTGATATTTGTGGCTGTGGGTTTGGGTCAGTCAGGCAGCTTAGCACACATTTAATTTGGGGTGATTTGAGTCACAGAATCCCAGAGTGGTTTGGGTTGAAAGAGATCTTAAATAAAATAAAAATCATCTTGTTCCACTGCAGGGACACCTTCCCCTGGACGTGGATTTTTGTGGTCCAGCCCTGGTTTCTCAGGGTGCTTCAGGTGCAGCAGGACTCTGGCATCAGTTGTGTTTTGGTACTTCAGCCACAGCAGGGAGTTCTGAAAGAACAATTCAGCCACCCTATGGACAGAAGGAATTTATTAGCATCATTTTTATGTACTGGAATTATTTTTAAATTTCTGCTTACTCTAAACCTGGGCTGGCAGTGAGTGAATGTGAAGCTGGTGCCCAGTGCAGCTCGTGGGGAAGCTCACACCTGGCTGGGTTTGGTTGTGTGAGGTGTGAGGCTGCAATAAAAGGAGTTTATTGGCTTATGAAACTTATGGAGCAGGGAGAGTCGGTACCAAACAGAGATTTTTGGCGAGTCACCTTGCAGACTTTGTGTGCTCCTTTGTTTGCACAGGAGCAAGTGCTGTGTTTGCACATTTCTTGCCCTGCAGGGAGAGTTTGGGATGCAGAGAGCCCTGAGCCCCCAGGGCTGAGGGATGAGGAGAGAAATGCAGCTGAGCTTGGGCAGTTTGTGCATTTCCCATGAGCCAGGACGTGGTGGGAGGCTGCACATCACAGCACCATGCAGAGCAAAGCTGTGGAGTTTGGGGGCAGCAAAAGCTGACTTGCATTTTCTTTATATTGAGCCATAAAGCTTCATGATGAGCCTCAGCTCAGTGCTTCCAGTGCTGCTTCCTGAGCCTGGCACATCCCAGGGAGCCCTGAGTCTGCTCTGCACTGTCCCAGCCCCTGTGGGAAGATCTCTCACCTTTGCCCAAGGGGTTTGTGGTGGATCCAACCTGTCCTTTTGCAGGTTCAGAGGCGCAGCCTCTCCTTCTCTTGCCCCATGTGCCTTCCCCTGGGACACAGAGAGCCTGGAGTGCAGCCTGCAGAGCAGGACAGCCTGCCTGGAACCTCCCTTCAGTCTGGCTGGCTGGGAATAACCCAGCTTTGATAGTCTTTCTATCAGAGATACGTTTTAAGTGGTGGTTTTGTTTAAAAAATGCAGTTTAGCGATAAGTAAATCGCTCTCATTTTCTCCTAATGATAGAGTACAGCAATATTGTTAAATTTGCTTTTCCATTTATGCACCATCATTTTGAAATCAGATCTGAAAACATCTTTTACCTTCAAACCTCTATTTTGCCTTCCCTTTGATTCCTGGTTTTTATTATCCGTATCATTTAATTACACGTAAGGCACTTTGCGACAGAACTTCTGTGAAGGAGGGGCTGACAGCAGCTTTGGCTTGGGCTCTACCCGGATTGGGATTTCCTCTTCTCAAACCTTAATTCAGCATTTCAATGCACCAGGGCTCGTTCTGACTCCTGCACAATTACCTGCTGCCTGCAGATGCAGCTTTTATGGGATTTGATGGGATCAGCCTCATGGGGCTGCTCAGGGAGGAGGTGCTCCATGCCCAGAGCTCTGCTGTGCCCACTCTGCTGGTCCTGTCCACTCTGGGCACTGCCAGGCATGTTCCAGGTGCCACATTTCCCTTTGTTTGCTGGCCCAGCTCCCGTTCCTGGCCAGGACAGATGGCAAATGGGGGCTCCGGAAGAGGAGCAGGAGGCAGAATAAATTCCCGACGTGTTCTTGGCCAGGAGGTTTTGCTCTGCCCTGGGAGGAGGTCACCCCCAGGCTCCTGCCAGGTGTGAGGGGCTGGCATCTGCCCAGTGCCACTTGCCAGCTGTCACAGGGCATTTCTGAGGACAAGGGGTCAGTGCCAGGGTGGGAGCCCAGGCTGGGCTGGGCTGGCCCAGCTCCCACAGCTGCTGCCCCAGGGTCCTGTGGCCACTCAAAGCCTGGGATAAATAATGATTGACTTAATGAGAACTGCTCCAGTGGCTGCAGTGGGCTCTGAGGGTGGGCAGGGGTGGGTGGGTGCTGGAGGGAATGAGGGTGTGACCTCCTGGTGCTCCAGAACATCTCTCTGGGAGCTCCTGAGTCCATCCTGGCAGCAGAGGGTGTGGAGGGGTGAGCGAGGGAATCTCCCTGAATCCTTTGACTGCTGCTCATTTCCCCTCTTCTTTTGCTCTCCAGCTTTCTCTGTGGTCCTTTAAAAGAGAGTAAATGCTCTTTGACCCTCCCAGCCCTCCAAACCCCTCGGCTGTGTGACAGGAGTGCATCCACAGCCCTGTTCTGGCAGGGCTCCCACGAGGGCTCAGTGCTGCAGCACCATCCCAGACAGGCACAGCTCTGGGGAAACCTGCAGGGTCCTGATTTCCTGGGAAACCTCACCTGGATGTCCTGGCTGGCACCAAACCACTCCCAGTCAAAGCCCCTGAGGATGCTCCACGTGCAGGTGGAGCACTCCATCCTCCTCAGCATCCGAGGTGCAGCCTGAAACCATCTGCAGATGAACTCAGCCCCTGTTTCATCTGCAGGGAGGTTACAGAATTGTTTTATTTGGGGAGTTGAAAACTCAGCAGCACTCGAAGCACCGTAGGCTCAGGCTGGCTCTTTGGTAATAGGTTTGCATTTAAAAGTGGGAAGGATGAGGAGTTTGATTGATATTTATTGCAGCACACAGGAAGGCAGATCAATGCTGCAGCACACCCTCACTATGCCCAGGAGCCAGGCTGGGAGTCTGGCTTGAATTACTGATGGAGCTTCCCAGGAATGATCGGCAATAATCGGGGAGATGTAAAGAAAACAGAGAGAGAACAGAGGTAGCTCAGTAAATCCGAGCTGGATCTGCTGAGTAGGCAGTGGAGCTGAAGCCTGTGACTGATGCCTTTGATAATTAAATATTCTTGGATCTCTGTGAGTGTTGCCATTGATAATTAAATATTCTTGGGTGTTTGTGCATAAGCAGCTGCCAGCAGCTTCGGAGGTGGTTAAAGATGTGTAAGTCCAAGAGCTCCTCAGCATCCCTGGGAAGAGTCCAGGAAGGCTGCAGGCAGGCAGGAGGGGCTGAGGCTTGGGCTGAGTGTCCCCAGAGGAGGTGAGAGCACACCCTGGGGTGCCCAGAGCTCCTGCTGCTCCCCAGGCACTGGGCATGGACCCGAGGGGAGCTCCTGCCCCAGCCCTGCCCTTCAGGGATGCCTGAAAATCAGGGAGGGTCCCTGTGCCCCCCACGGGAGCTGTGTCAGGGATGGGACACTCACCTACTGGTGTCACCTGGGCCTCCTGGCAATGGATGTGGTGAAGGGCAAAACAACAGAGAGAGAGAGAAATGGTGGCAGCAGAGAATGGGAGAGCAGATGGGATTTTGGTTGTCGGAGAGGGAGGATGTGCCATGGATTGGGATTGAGGAAAATGAGAACTGCCCAGGAGCACTTGGTGGCTGTGCCCAGAGCCCCCCAGAGCTGTGACAGCCCCAGCCCAAGTGCTCCATCCTCCAGCAGAGCTGGGAATGCTCCTTGGTGGAGAGGGCAGGAGGGTCTGGCAGCTCCCTCCTTCCCCATCAGTGCAGAAGGTGGAAGAGACATTGTTTAAAGCATCTGCTTCAGTATTTCTGAAGCTGTTGCTGGATTCATTCCAGATGAATCTAAATTGGAAGGTGTTGCAAGTACCAGATGGAGCAGGGATATGTAAGGGAGAAGTATGAAAGGCTTGGAAACACAGGCAGTGTCTTTGAAGAGAGCCAGGAAAAGACAAGCATAACAGGCCTTGAGGGGCAGGAACCAAAGACCTGGTCCTTGGTGGGAAAGAGGGACATGAAAGGAGCCCTGACAAAGGATGCAGGCAGCTGCAAGGCAGGTCAGAACAATTTCAGGGCTGGTTTCAGTCTGGATGTGGCTGGTTTGTCGTCCTTGAGCACTTTTGTTCAATTTTAGCCTATCAGCCCTGCTGCAGCTTTGATGAACAAGAAGAGGGAGAAACAAATGCACTTTTCTGCCTCAGCCCTGGGCTGGGAAGCTCTGCTCCTCATCCTCTCTCCTTCCTGCTCCTCATCCTCTCCCCTTCCTGCTCGTTCCAAACCATGGAATCCTTTAGGCTGGAGAAGCCCTCTGAGAGGGAGTCCCACCACTAACCACGTCCCTGGGTGCCACAGGATTTCTGAGCACTCCCAGGGATGGTGATTCCACCACTGCCCTGGGCAGCCGTGCCAGGGCTTGACAAACTTCTTGTGAAGAAATTGTTGTTCCTGTGTCCAGTGTGAACATCCCTGGCACAACGTGAGGCTGTTTCCTGTTGTCCTGTTGGTCAGACAGTTTAGGGAACATCCACCCAGGGTCTCACCTGCTGTGCCTGTTGGAAACCTGCTCCTTGGGTGGAATTCCCTGGGAGAAGGTGCAAAGGATCTCGTGTTGGATGACAGGAGAATTTCAGTTTCTGTGAAAACCATCCCTGTGCTTTATCTGGGTGATGATAAATTGGACCTGTGGGTGCACCTCTGATTTGGGTGCTTGAGTGCACATCACAACAGAGCAGGATTCTAATCTGATGTTCATCCTGCAGGAAAGTCATTAACAGTAATTATCTCGAGCAACAATGTTCATGAGCCTCTTCCAGTTTTCAGTCAGCGGCCCTTCTGGAAAAATAAATCTTGTGAAACATAGTGAGACTGCTTTTCACCCCCAAAATCACTGTTTGTTAAATTCCTCCTTGTTGGTGTTCCCACAGAAATGACGGTGCCCTCACGAGGCTGCATTTCAGTTTCACTTTATTCCTACCACGTGTCCAGCATTCCCACAGGGATTTGTCAACACCAGCACCAAAGGAATCAATGTGTCCTTGTTCAGAGAGCAGCTGTGAGCCACGAGGCTGGGGCTGTGCTTACAGAGAGCCAAGAGCTGCTCGGGGAATGTCCCAGAGCTCCAGTGCAGCCCCAGGGTTTGGCCAGGAGCAGCCCAGCCTGTCCCTGCTCGAGCCCAGGTCCAACTCCCCTGCAGTGCCCATCCCGGGTGACTCGAGGATGGTCTGACCAGCAGGTGGAAGCAGAGAAAAAAAACCTCCCAAAGGCTCCTGTGTTTGCAGGCTGCTCCCAGGGAAGTTGGTGTTTAACGTTGCAGCCTCAGTAATGATGCCTTAGGGTTTAACTTTTCCATGTTCCCAGCCCTGCAGTGCCCAGTGTAACTCTGCAGGTCCCTGGAGCTCGTTCAGTGCTGTTCTCTCATGCTCACACTGACATAACAAAGCCTCTCCAGCTCGCTCTCCAAGGACACCCAGACCCTCCTGGGCCCAACAACTGCAAACCTTCATCTTGGGGACAGGGGGGCAAGCTTGGGCAAATTCCATCCTTGCCTGGCTTCTGCTTGGGCAATTGATGCTGATATCAAAGTGGGAAGAACTCGGGAGCTGGCATTGTCCATTTTGGGATGCACTGAGGCAGGAGCCTCTGGAGGCCAGAGTGTGACCTCTGAAGGCCTTTCCAATCAATCCCTCCTTGATTCCTTTATTCCTGCCTGGGCTCTGTTTCTAGGGAGCCATTTAAGCCATCAGTGACAAATCCTGTAGCATTTCCTGAGCTTTACATCAGGTCCAGCACAGCCTCCTGTGTGTGGTTTTTAACATGACTTTTAACATTTTCCTCTGCCATTGATCATCACCAGAGGGCTTTTGGCTTCTTTTCATTTTTCCCTACTTCCATACATCACAAGCACCAGGAAGACAAATCTGTGCCTAGCCCCTGTGTTTGTGCTGCTGTTTGTTATGTTGTGCTGCTGTTTCCCTGGAGTACAAAAGACCTTTGAGAAGCACCAGCACAGTGTGAGCACAGCTGTTCAATGTGCAGTCAGGCCTAGGGTGTGGAACAAGGTGGCAGGATGGAGGCCAGGTTTGGTTGTTTCAGGAGCCTGGGGTACCACTGAAAGTTGGTTTTTAGTGATAAAAGCCATTTGACTATAAACTAAAACACAGCAAGTTCCACCTCAGCGTGAGGAAGAGCTTCTTTCCATGGTGGGGCAGAGCCCTGGAGCAGCTGCCCAGGGAATCATGGAGTTTCCATGGAGACATCCCAAGCCCACCTGGATGTGTTCCTGTGTCACCTGCTCCAGCTGACCCTGCCTGGGCAGGGGTTTGGTCTCCAGAGGTCTCTTCCAACCCCTGATATTCTGGGATTTGTCTCCTAGAAAGTGCTGTTGCCTCATCCTGCCCACACTCCCTTTAGTCTTAACCTTTCCCTTTGAATTAAGAAAGTTGAGTGTTTGTCTCAATGTCAGGGCTTGCAGAGCTTGTGGTCTCTGGGCTCGAGGTGGATTTTGGGTGGTGGTCATGGTGTCTGGTCAGTCAGAACTGGGAGTTCATCTCCACAACCATCCCATGCATTTGTTTCCTTTGCTGTGAGTTCAACTCTCGGCTGGTTGGGCTGTGAGACACTGAGGGATGTTTCCCAGGGCTGTGAATGTGATCAGATGTGTCTATCTATAGATATTGTTAATTAACTCCTGGTGGACATCAAGCTCTGGTCATCTTCAGGAGCAGAAGTGGTGTTTTACCCTTGTCCTGGATCAGTGTAACTCAGTCGTGTATCTAAATGTATATAATGGTTCTTTTTCCTCAGGAAAAGGTTTAATTTCTTTATCATTGCATCGTTTTTAGCTTTATCATTTCCAAGTATTGGCAGTGTTTGCAGAGGGGTAAAAAAGCATAGCAAAAGGAGATAAATACAAAAATGTAATGCTTTATGCATAATAAAAGTGCATTTAAGCTCTAACATGTCATATAATCA